>JABCIY010000084.1:0-85072 GCA_014298035.1 Pseudocercospora fuligena | reverse complement strand
GGGGCTAAAGTAGGAAATAGTAAGTTATTATTATTCTATAGGTTAGAGCTAAACCTAAAAGATATTAGCTTAGATAGTAGTATATAATTATAATTATATAATCTAGCCTATCTTAGTATCTCCTACTAGATTACTAACTAGACTATATATTCTAATACTCCTACTTAGGATAGTTAGTCCTTAAATCTAATCTAAAGGTATAAGATTAATTAGAATTTAATTATCTAATTAGATATAGCTTCTTCTAGTTAGTATAGTATATCTAATCTACTAAGTTAATTCTTAGGCCTAGTATTAACGTGCCTATTTATATATTAAGTATATATAGGTAATTCTTTTATTACTATTATATAAGTTATATTATCTAATAAATTTCTAGAACTATAGCCCTATCTTTAGCTTAGTTAGGCTATTAGCTACTATCTCTTTTATTAGAGTATATTCTACTATAATTTCCTTTACTACTAAAGATTTCTAACCTTATTAAAGCTAATATTAATATATTTTAATCTCTTATAGGTATAAGTATCTTTAACTAAGGTTAAAGCTACCTAATTATCTCCTATAATCTAAATAGGTCTAATTTTATTTACTATATTAGAATTTCCTTTAATTAGTAGTAAAAATAAATATTCTCCTACTAACTATATATAGTCTATCTCCCTTAGGAGTACTACTAGGAACTAAGATTGCTTTATATATATATTATTACTATATACTTAGCTTCTATAGTTAATATAGTAACTAACTTTTACTTCTTACTTATCTAAGAAACTAGTAACCTATAGAGAAAGAAGATACTTCTAAGGATTAAGACTCTATAGCTTTATCTATTATATAATTAGAGTCTAAATATCCTATTAGCTTTCCTCCTCCTTTTCTAAATATTAAACCTAGGCTTAGGAATAATCTTAGATATCTAGCTAGTTTCCTAAGTACTTTTAGATATCTCTTAGATAGATCTAATATATATAATCTAAGTCTCCTAAGAGTAAAAGTAATATTAGGTCTTATTATAGTTATTAGCTATATCTATATACTATTCTAACTTTAGTACTTAGTCTTATTATACCTTTCTTTATCTAAGTTAGATTTCCTTAGACTTTTATAGCTATTAAGTAGTAATAAATTAGGTAGGCTATTTCTTTAGTTATTCTAAACTTTATAAGGTTTTCCTAGATATAGTATTCTTAGTCTAGCTTTAGAGTACTATTCTTTCTATCTCTAGTAAGCTTTATTCTAAGAATTTTAGTTAGTTATCCTAGATCTTTAATTTTAAATACCTTACTTAGTTCTTTCTTAAACTAAAGAATATCTTCTAGCTTTAGTACTATAATAGAGATATTATCTATATAGTTAAAACTATTAGTTTCCTTCTTTTATAGATAAGTAAATATAGATCTACCTCTAACTAGTAGAATCCTATTTTTCTCTAGCTTTAAGATATATAGCTTATTCTAGTCTCTTACTACTTATTTTAGGCTATATAAGCTTCTTAGAATTTTAGAGCTATACTTTATAGGATTTCTATATCTAGTAGAGGAATTATAAAGATATCTTCTTATAGGTACTCTTAGTAAATATATTATTTATATCTACTTAGTATAATTCTAGACCTTTTCTATATATAGTAGCTAGAAATACCCTAAGTATATTATATCTAACTATTAGTATAAATATCTCTTAGAAATCTATCCTAAACTTCTAAGAGAATCCCTTTATAACTAGTCTTACTTTAAACTTATTAATTACTCTACTAATTAGTCTCTTTATATTAAATACCTATTTTAAGGTAACTAGGTTTGCTCCTTTTAGTAGAACTACCTAATCCTAGGTATAGTTACTTCTAAGTATAATTAGTTCTTTCTAGATTACCTCTTCCTATATATAATCCTATTTTAGATCTTATATTGCCTCTTAGTAGGTTCTTAGAATTGGAATCTCCTATCTTTATATAATCTCTAGTATAAAAGTAGGGAATATAACCTTATAAATATACTCTAGAAGTTTATCTACCTAATCTATACTTAGATCTAGATCTTTTATTAGGTAGATAAAGGCTCTATAATATTTAGCCTTAAGGAAATTATTATCCTCTAATTCTTTTAGTCTCTTCTATATAGTTAATCTTATAATTATACTATAAACTCTTTCTTCTCTTAATCCTTTATTAGAGATTAATCTTCTTCTCTTTAAATTCCCCTTCTAAGTATAGATATTCTAGTTATCTTACTAAGGTTCCTCTTAGCTCTAATTTAGAGCCTACTATTTATATTTTTCTTTTTCTTCTTCTAGATTATCTATTACCTAATATTAGTCCTTATCCTTTAGTAGTAGAGGTAGCTAAACTTATAGTAGTTTTAGATCTAGTTTCTCCTTTCTTACTAGTCTACTAACTAGGTTTCTAGCTAGAGTATAGCTTAGCTAGTTAAGTCTAGGAATATTTAAAGTTATATCCCCTCCTTTCTTATCCTTAAACTAGATAGTATTATTATATACTCTTATAGCCTTTATATTAGGCTCCTAGAATAGCTATATCTTAGATATATTAGGTATATATCTAATAAATATAGTATCCTTTCCTCTATTTATTAGTTTGTCTAACCTTATCCTAACTAGCTAAGATTTAGTATCTATATATATAACTACTCTATATCCCTAAACCTTAAAGTATAATATAGAAGGTTTCTTTCTAGTAAAGGCTTTATTAGGTAAAACCTTAAGTCTATCTATATCTAGCCTATTTAGAAGGGTATTTCTTATAATAGTATAGATATCTAATACTTCTAGCTAGAATTTAACTAGTATATTTAATTCCTTAAGTATTACCCTAATATATTCCTTAGATATCTAGATTAACCTTTCTATAACTCTATTTTAGATTGAGTTATATACTTTAGTTATATAGTAGGAGATTCTAGATTCCTTCTCCTACTACTTAAGTAATATAAGTAATTCTCTTACCCTATTACTTCTTACTACCTAAAGCGGATTCCCTAATTATAGTTTAGCTTTTCTTTTCTATTCCTATAGTATATCTACTATATCTTCTCTTAATTTTAATAGGAATACCTACTTCTTTCTTAAGAAGTTATTAATAATCTTAAGCTACTATTTAAAACCTAGCCTTAAGATAGGTAAAGATCTATAGATATTAACTAAAATAAGGGAAAGTCTAGCTAGCTTTCTCTCTATTTCCTTTCCTCTATATTTCTTTATTTTAGCTAAAGAATATACTCTATAGGGCTAGTATCTTATAGGGATAGGAATTTTTTCCTTTAGGTTAGTAACTTTATAAAGGTCTCTTAGAAGTCCTTCTTTAAAGTATCTAACTCTTCTATACTATAGCTCCTACTAATCCTAATTAGTCTAGACTATAAAGGTATAGGTATTATTTTTTATTAAATCCTAGGAAATATACTAGTATATAAGTTTATCTAGGTCTTAGCTAATTTCTTTAATAAATAGTACTCCTCCTAAAAGCCTTATCTAGATAACTAGCTTCCTATTAGGTAAATAAAGTATAAATTTTAGTAGTTAAATACTAAACTACTTACTAAATTAGTTCTAAGAGATAAGATTAACTCTAAGCCTAGATATAAAGAGAATACCTTTTAATATAATCTGTTTTCCTCTCCTCCTATCTATAACTATACTTCTAATATATATAGCTATTAGATAGCTACCTCTAACCTTAATCTACTTCTTCCTTTTAAGAGGTTTTATATCTTTAAAGAGTAATTCCTAGTTAGTTATATAGGTAGAAGTATAAGAGTTAAGTAGCTATTTAGATAGCCTATACTTACCTTTTACTTTAATAGTTAAATAAGCTACCTTATCTATATCTTCCTCCTTAGAGGGAGAAGATAGTTTAGAGGATATCTCTATATCTTATACTATATAGGCCTTTTTAAAAGATAGTTTCCTAGTCCTCTTTTCTAGGGATTGTATTCTTAGGCTTAGTTTCTTTACTATTTCTTTAAGTTACTCTTTGTCTAGTAAAGATCCCTTTCTAGCTCTAGATAGGGATTATTTCTTTACTACTCTATAGCTCTACTTTAGCTTAATAGCTACTTTTACCTTGTCTAGGTTAGGATATTCTCTAATCTAGTACTTTCCTTTATATAGGAAATATAATAAATCTCTATCTACCTAATTTCTTTTCTTAGTAAATATAGCTATCTCCTATCTTATTATCTATTCCTATTTTTCTCTTAGGATACTAAGAATATCTTATAGGCTTAGATCCTATCTTAGATCTATTCTATCCCTAATAGTATTAAATAATTCTAGAAGGGCTACTAGAAGCTATTAAATCCTTCTCTCCTTAGTCTTAATTTCCTTAAACTATAGAGAGATTAATACTACCTTCTTAACTATACTACTTAGGCTTTACTATACTTTATTAACTATTTAGTCTTCTTCTATACTAAAATTAATATACTATTAGAGTAAGCTTCTTCCTATTATCTAAAGCTTCCTCTTATATTTTCCTTTTATCTATATCTATAGATACCTTATATATTTAAGCTCTTAATATTTATCCTAGTTATCTTCTAAAATATAGATAAATATTTTATATAATACTATTATATTATAAACCTTATAACTTACTCTTCTAATTAACTAGTCTAGTAATTCTAATAATATTATTAAGATATACTTAGATAGTATAGATACTAGGGTACTAAGGACTATTTTATCTAGTACCTATTTAACCTTTAGCTTTATTAGGTATATCCTAATTATCTTAAACTATAATTTATAATTCTCTCTTATTAAGATTAGTATAGCCCTTCTTTTACTAATTCCTCCTTCTTAATCTATAATTTCTTCTATAAATCAAATCTAAATAAACTCTAGAAACAAGCTCTTTCTTTAGTCTAAAAATAATAGTTTCTAGATAGCTGTCTTCCTTAGTTATAGATCCCTAGCTCTACTAAGCCTCTTAGTTTTAAAGGTTACTAAAAACTTAGTATAGATTCCTACTCTATAGGGCTAATAACTTCCTTAAGTCCTTCCTAACTATTATAACCTATAGGTTAGGGTATTAGTAGTACTAAGTACTAAATCTAAGGCTTATCTAATAGTACTTAAGACCTAGGCTTATCTATTCCCTTTATACTCTAAGCGATCTAATACGCTTTAAGTAAGTATATCTTACTAGGTTCTTTTATAGCTTATATATATAGAGCTTCTTTATATAATATATATAGGTCTATCTCGAGTCTCCCTCTCCTATTTTGCCTCTTCCTTCTAGGACTAGACTTATAGATTTAGGAGTAACCTATACTACTTTAGTCTTCTATCTTATAGTTATAAACCCGGGCTTATAACCTATCGAGCTAAGGAGGGCCGATAGGTATAAATAGATTATAAAGTATAATAGAAGCTATAAGGAGTAGTAGGGGCTAAAGTAGGAATAGTAAGTATATTGTTTTATCTATAGGTTAGGGCTAAACCTAAAAGATATTAGCTTAGATTAGTTATATAATTATAATTATATAATCTAGCCTATCTTAGTATTTCTTACTAGGTTACTAACTAGACTATATATTCTAATAGTATCGAATATTCTATCTACTACTTTATATACTAGAATTAGAAGTAATCTAAGAATAAGTCGGATATTAATATTATCTATAAATTACGCCTCTACTACTACTAGTCTATTTACGATATCCTTCGTTAATATAGCCGCCGTCTATATCGTATAAGTAACTTTAGCTAACTATTTATTCCTCTATAGTACTATTAATAGGACGCGCTCTTAGATAGTATTTAATAGTAGATAGTTAATATTAAGGTAAGTACTAACTCGAGTAGTAGTATAGATAGCTATAAATATATAAATAACTACGCGTACTATACTATCTTTAAGGACTACGAATATAATTAATATAATTCTAATAGTATACCTATTACTTATATCGCTACTTCTAATATACCTCGGTTTATAGGAGATAGTAAGCTTTAGACTATACTATTATCTAGGAATAATAACGATATATCTATATCGTATTAGCCTTAACTAATACCTAGCCTTATATCTATATCTATATCTATATCTATTCCTAGTATTATAGTCGAGCTAAGTACTACGCCGATAATAGTATCGTAATTAGTAATCCTAATATAGCCGCTCTTTCCTTCTAATTAAGAGTAGCTATATACTAAGAAGTATAATAGTTATAGTTAGATTAAGGATATCTATTAATTCTTTAACTAGAAGAAGAAGGGTAGTCTACTAGTAATATAGTATATACTTTACTAGGATATAGTTATCTCTTAGAATAGGTCTAGTAATTAGGAGATTACTAAGTTTAATAAGCGCTCTATATCTATACTAGTACTATCTAGTCCTACGACTCTAGCTCTATAATATTAGACCTTACTATCTATTTCTATTTCTACTTCTAATACTATCTTTAGTATAATATCTTCGTCTCTATATCCTTATTATCTTTTAAGTTAGCTAAGCCTAGATACTTAAGCTTAGTAGTAGAAATATACTAGAGCTAGTCGTTAAGCGTAGTACTAGGCCTATTAGTTATAGTATAAAGACGATATCGATAATTATCTAGTACCTTTATAGTAGCCTTCTCTAGGTACTTAGTAACTAGGCCTATAAATAAGTTAGCGCTTAACGCCTTAAGTATCCTAATAGGCTACTTCTAATATCTACTTTTAATCTCTAACTATCGATATATCTTAAGAAGCTTAGCCTTTCTTTATCTATATCGAGTATATAGAATCTAGACTATAATAAGACTAGAGTAGTATCTAGGATCACTACTACTAATACTACGATCTTAGTAATATTAGTAAGGAACCTATCTATAAGAATAAGTAGTATATTTTTAGTAAATATAATAGTAATCGCTTTAGTTTCTAGTACTTTCTCTTATCTAAGCTCTATAAAGTATATATTTAGTACTTTCCTAAATAGTAAAATAGCTTAGTAGTATCTAGTACGCCTACTTCTCGCTATAGTAGAGATAGTAGTAGTAGTATTAGAATAGATAATAGATCTAGATATATACCGTTAGTAACCTAGTAAAGCGATATACTTATCTTATCTAGTTCTTAATCTTAATAATCGATACTAGAATCTATATCTCGGTATACTATTATACTATAGACTCGTATTTAATAAGATTACTATATCCGCTTTCTTATATATCGAGAGCCTATACTAGTTAGTACTAATAAATAGTCGTTTATATTAGCTCTTAATTAAACGGACTAAGATCTCCTATATAATTTCTATACTATAATCGATACTAATATCCTAGAGATATATAAGCGTTATAATAAGAAGTAGTTTAGTATAAACCTCTAGAAGAATAAAGGTATTTATAGCCGCTATATAAACCGCGATATATAGTCTAAGATAGAGTCTAGAGATCCCTTCCTATTTAGCGATAGTAATAATATAGATCTAGGATATATTCTAGAGAAGCTAGCTAGATTATTAACTATAGAAGAGCTTATTATTACTCGTATATATATATAGATATTAGTCTTCTATATTTATAGGTAGTAGTACTAATATCGTAGATATATCTATAATTTTCTAAAAGATATTATTATAGTATATACTAAATTACCTCGTATTTCTTAGAAGCTAGATCTTATAGTTCTATATCTACGTTAAAAGAAATAGAACGCTTAGATAGAAGAGGAAGAATAAGAACTCGCTAAGTAGGTTAACTAGTAGTAGGATTAGGAGTATAAGTAGCGTTAATTTCGAGAAGACTTCTATATATAGTATACTAAGGTTATTAACGCGCTCGAGTAGCTAAAGCGTAATAATAAGTACTACTACGATATCCTTATTAATTAAGAAGTACTCTCGTAACTACTAGAAGACGACTTAATTAAGTAGGAACTAGAATCTATAGAATATAATAATAGCTAAGGCTAAACTTAGTCTTAGTAGGCCGATATAGTTCCTATATATAACGATAATTTATAAAGATTCTCTAGTTATTCCTAGTATTTAGATATCTCGCGATAGGTAGTATTCTAAGTAGTTTAAGTATAATAGCTATAGTTTGCCTTATAGTATTTAATAGTACTCCTACTATAATACTAACCTTTCTATTAAATAGCGTATCTAGTATAAGTACGTATAGTATATATATAGTCTTATCGACTCTAAGTACTATATAGAAAAGAAGTAGTATATAGCTAGAGATTATAAGACTATACGAGACTAGTTCTTATACTCGATATTAGGTATACTTCTTAATATTAACCTATATAATCCTACGCTTTATAATAAGGCTAATTATATATAGTATATTTAGATACTAGTACTTCCTATTTAGTCTACTATAGTAGTACTAACTACTACTCTATCTACTCTAGTACTCTTAGTCGTAGTATCTTCTTCTATTATTATAGGCTCTTTATAGATAGATCGAGGCTCTATCTAGGGAGTAGGTAAGCTAGATAAAGATAAAGCTCTTAACTATAATTATATAGCTATTTCTAATCTCTATTCTTAATACTAAGTACTAGACTAATTATAGAGTCGTCTATACTACTACTAAGCTAGTAATAATAGACCTTCTAATAATCCTCCTAGATCTTAGTAACTACTATAGCTATCGTATATTATATAGTTTAATTACGAGAAGACTCTAATTAATAAGCTTAATCGATCTTATCTATTAATAGCTATAGCGTTCCCTATATTACTACTATAGAATAAAAGAGATCCTAACTAAGCTTAATCTCGTACTATTATATAGTAATAAGCTATTAAGTACTATATAAGATACGAAGATAGGCGATTCGCTTCTTATAAGTATTAGCTATACTTTATCTTTAATAAAGGTATATAGTATTATATACTAAACGCTACTATATTCTTTACTAATAAGTATTAAAAGAATAGTATAGAGATAACTATAGATACTATTAAAGCGGCTCTATTAGTAGATTAGTATAATCCTAATACTTAGCGGCTAATTAATAGTATCGTCTAAGTTAGAGGCTAGATCTAAGGTACTTATCTATACTAGAATAGATATCGTATTAATCTAGAGATATCTATACGAGCCTTAGGTAAGCCTAATCTATTTTATATAGTTAGCGCTATAGATTTATAGTAGGACTTACTCGCTTAGCTTATACTAGAATACTAGTAGTAGAAGTAGCTACTACTATATTAGTAGGTTAAGATAGCTCGTAAGAATCTCTATAAGAACCCTTATATTACTAATTACTATATAATCTATCGATTCTAGACTCTTCTCGAGAAGATACTAAAGCCTAAGTTTAATATTATCGATTACTAGTATTAGTATAAATAGTAGAGCCGAGATAGTTACTATATATACTTCTTTCTTTAATATAATATTCTAAAACTATTAAGCTAAGGAGGGCCGATAGATATAAATAGATTATAAACTATAATAGAAGCTATAAGGAATAGTAGGGGCTAAAGTAGAAATAGTAAGTATATTATTATTATCTATAGGTTAGAGCTAAACCTAAAAGATATTAGCTTAGATTAGTTATATAATTATTATTATATAATCTAGCCTATCTTAGTATCTCCTACTAGATTACTAATTAGACTATATATTCTAATACTCCTACTTAGGATAGTTAGTCCTTAAATCTAATCTAAAGGTATAAGATTAATTAAGAATTTTAATTAGCTAATTAGATATAGTAGTCTTCTAGTTAGTATAGTATATCTAACTAGCTAAGTTTAATTCTTAGGCCTAGTATTAATCGCGCCTATTTATATATTAAGTATATATAGGCTAATTCTTTTACTTAGCTATTATATAAGTTATAGTTATCTAATAAATTTCTAAAACTATAGCCCTATCTTTAGCTTAGTTAGGCTATTAGCTACTATCTCTTTTATTAGAGTATATTCTACTATAATTTTCCTTTACTACTAAAGATTTCTAACCTTATTAAAGCTAATATTAATATATTTTAATCTCTTATAGGTATAAGTATCTTTAACTAAGGTTAAAGCTATCTAATTATCTTCTATAATCTAAATAGGTCTAATTTTATTTACTATATTAGAATTTCCTTTAATTAGTAGCTAAAATAAATATTCTTCTACTAACTAAGTATAGTCTATCTCCCTTAGGAGTACTACTAGGAACTAAGATTGCTTTATATATATATTTATTACTATATACTTAGCTTCTATAGTTAATATAGTAACTAACTTTTACTTCTTACTTATCTAAGAAACTAGTAACCTATAGAGAAAGAAGATGCTTCTAAGGATTAAAACTCTATCGGCTTTATCTATTATATAATTAGAGTCTAAATATCCTATTAGCTTTCCTCCTCCTTTTCTAAATATTAGACCTAGGCTTAGAAATAATCTTAGATATCTAGCTAGTTTCCTAAGTACTTTTAGATATCTTTTAGATAGATCTAATATATATAATCTAAATCTCCTAAGAGTAAAAGTAATATTAGATCTTATTATAGTTATTAGCTATATCTATATACTATTCTAACTTTAGTACTTAGTCTTATTATACCTTTCTTTATCTAAATTAGATTTCCTTAGACTTTTATAGCTATCTAGTAGTAATAAGATTAGGTAGGCTATTTCTTTAGTTATTCTAAACTTTATAAGGTTTTCCTAGATATAGTATTCTTAGTCTAGCTTTAGAGTACTATTCTTTCTATCTCTAGTAAGCTTTATTCTAAGAATTTTAGTTAGTTTATCTAGATCTTTAATCTTAAATACCTTACTTAGTTCTTTCTTAAACTAAAGAATATCTTCTAGCTTTAGTACTATAATAGAGATATTATCTATATAGGTTAAAACTATTAGGTTTCTTCTTTTATAGATAAGTAAATATAGATCTACCTCTAACTAGTAGAATCCTATTTTCTCTAGCTTTAAGATATATAGCTTATTCTAGTCTCTTACTACTTATTTTAGGCTATATAAGCTTCTTAGGATCTTTAGAGCTATACTTTATAGGATTTCTATATCTAGTAGAGGAATTATAAAGATATCTTTCTATAGGGTACTCTTAGTAAATATATTATTTATATCTACTTAGTATAATTCTAGACCTTTTCTATATATAGTAGCTAGAAATACCCTAAGTATATTATATCTAACTATTAGTATAAATATCTCTTAGAAATCTATCCTAAACTTCTAAGAGAATCCCTTTATAACTAGTCTTACTTTAAACTTATTAATTACTCTACTAATTAGTCTCTTTATATTAAATACCTATTTTAAGGTAACTAGATTTACTCCTTTTAGAGGAATAACCTATTTCTAGATATAGTTACTTTTAAGTATAATTAGTTCTTTCTAGATTACTTCTTCCTATATATAATCCTATTTTAGATCTTATATTACCTCTTAGTAGGTTCTTAGAATTAGAACCTCTTATCTTTATATAATTCCTAGTATAAAAGTAGGGAATATAACCTTATAAATATACTCTAGAAGTTTATTTATCTAATCTATACTTAGATCTAGATCTTTTATTAGGTAGATAAAGGCTCTATAATATTTAGCTTTAGAGAATTCTTTATCCTCTAATTCTCTTAGTCTCTTCTATATAGTTAATCTTATAATTATACTATAGACTCTTTCTTCTTTTAATCCTTTATTAGAGATAGATTTCCTTCTCTTTAAATTCCCTTTCTAAGCCTAAATATTCTAGCTATCTTACTAAGGTTTCTCTTAGCTCTAATTTAAAGCCTACTATTTATTATTTTTATTTTCTTCTTCTAGATTAGCTATTACTTAATATTAGTTAATATTCTTTAGTAGTAGAGATAGTTAAACTTATAGTAGTTTTAGATCTAGTTTCTCCTTTCTTACTAGCTTACTAACTAGGTTTCTAACTAGAGCTTAGCTTAGCTAGTTAAGTCTAGGAATATTTAAAGTTATATCCTTTCCTTTCTTATTTTTAAACTAGATAGTATTATTATAAGCTCTTATAGTCTTTATATTAGACTCCTAGAATAGCTATATTTTAGATATATTAGATATATAGCTAATAAATATAGTATCTTTTCCTCTATTTATTAGCTTATCTAATCTTATCCTAACTAGCTAAGATTTAGTATCTATATATATAACTACTCTATATTCCTAAACCTTAAAGTATAATATAGAGGATCTTTTTCTAGTAAAAGCCTTATCTAGTAAAACCTTAAATCTATTAATATCTAGCCTATTTAGAAGGGTATTTCTTATAATAGTATAGGTATTTAATACTTTTAGCTATAATTTAACTAGTATATTTAACTCCTTAAGTATTACTCTAATATATTCCTTAGATATCTAGATAGATCTTTCTATAACTCTATTTTAGATTAAGTTATATATCTTAGTTATATAGTAGAAGATTCTAGATTCCTTCTTCTACTACTTAAGTAATATAAGTAATTCTTTTACTCTATTACTTCTTACTATCTAAAGCTAATTCCCTAATTATAATTTAGCTTTTCTTCTCTATTCCTATAGTATATCTACTATATCTTCCCTTAATTTTAATAGGAATATCTACTTCTTTCTTAAGAAGTTATTAATAATCTTAAGCTACTATTTAAAACCTAGCCTTAAAATAGGTAAAGGTCTATAGATATTAATTAAAATAAAGGAAAGTCTAGCTAGCTTTCTCTCTATCTCCTTTCCTCTATATTTCTTTATTTTAGCTAAAGAATATACTCTATAGAGATAGTATTTTATAGAAATAGGAATTTTTTCCTTTAGGTTAGTAACTTTATAAAGATCTTTTAAAAGTCCTTTTCTAAAGTATCTAACTCTTCTATACTATAGCTCCTACTAGTTCTAATTAGTCTAGACTACTAAGATATAAGTATTATTATTTATTAAGTCCTAGAAAATATAAAGATATATAAGTTTATCTAGGTCTTAGCTAATCTTATTAATAAATAGTATTCCTTTTAAAAGCTTTATTTAGATAACTAGCTTTCTATTAGGTAAATAAAGTATAAATTTTAGTAGTTAAATACTAAACTACTTACTAAATTAGTTCTAAGAAATAAGATTAACTCTAAGTCTAAGTATAAAGAGAATATCTTTTAATATAATCTATTTCTTCTTCCTTCTATCTATAACTATACTCTTAATATATATAGCTATTAAGTAGCTATCTCTAACTTTAATCTACTTCTTTCTTTTAAGAAGCCTTATATCTCTAAAGAGTAATTCTTAGTTAGTTATATAGGTAGAAGTATAAGAATTAAATAGCTATTTAGATAGCTTATACTTGCCTTTTACTTTAATAGTTAAATAAGCTATCTTATTAATATCTTCTTTCTTAGAAGAAAGAGATAACTCTAAGAATATTTCTATATCTTATACTATATAGGCTTTCTTAGAAGATAGTTTCCTAGTCCTCTTTTCTAGGGATTATATCTTTAGGCTTAATTTCTTTACTATTTCTTTAAGCTACTCTTTATCTAGTAAAAATCCTCTTCTATCTCTTAATAGGGATTATTTCTTTACTACTCTATAGCTTTACTTTAGCTTAATAGCTACTTTTACCTTATCTAGATTAGGATATTCTCTAATCTAGTACTTTCCTTTATATAGGAAATATAATAAGTCTCTACCTATCTAATTTCTTTTCTTAGTAAATATAGCTATCTCTTAGCTTATTATCTATTCCTATTTTTCTCTTAGGATTCTAAGAATATCCTATAGGCTAAGGTCCTATCTTAGATTAATCCTATCCCTAATAGTACTAAATAATTCTAGAAGAGCTACTAGAAGTTACTAAATCTTTCTATCCTTAGTCTTAATATCCTTAAACTAAAGAGAGATTAATACTATCTTCCTAGCTATACTATTTAGACTTTACTATATCTTATTAATTATCTAACCTTCTTCTATACTAAAATTAGTATACTATTAGAGTAAGCTTCTTCCTATTATCTAAAGCTTCTTCTTATATTTTTCTTTTATCTATATCTATAGATACCTTATATATTTAAGCTCTTAATATTTATCCTAGTTATCTTCTAAAATATAAATAAATATTTTATATAATACTATTATATTATAAACCTTATAACTTACTCTTCTAATTAACTAGTCTAGTAATTCTAATAATATTATTAAGATATATTTAGATAGTATAGATACTAGGGTACTAAGGACTACTTTATCTAGTACCTATTTAACCTTTAGCTTTATTAGATATATCCTAATTATCTTAAACTATAATTTATAATTCTCTCTTATTGAGATTAATATAGCCCTTCTCTTACTAATTCTACCTTCTTAATCTATAATTTCTTCTATAAATTAAATCTAAAATCTAAATAAACTCTAGAAATAAGCTCTTTTTTTAATCTAAAAATAATAGTTTCTAGATAGCTATCTTCCTTAATTAGTAGATCTCTAGCTCTACTAGGCCTATTAGTTTTAAAGGTTACTAAAAACTTAGTATAGATTCCTACTCTATAGGGCTAATAACTTCCTTAAGTCCTTTCTAACTATTATAATCTATAGATTAGGATATTAGTAGTACTAAGTACTAAATCTAAGGCTTATTTAAAGGTACTTAAAAACTTAGGCTTATTTATTCTCTTTATATCTTCTAAGTATACCTTACTAGGTTCTTTTATAGCTTATATATATAGGGCTTCTTTATATAATATATATAGGTCTATCTCGAGTCTCTCTCTTCTATTTTACCTCTTTTTTCTAAGACTAGACTTATAGGTTTAGGAGTAATCTATACTACTTTAGTCTTACTCCCTTATAGTTATAAACCTAGACTTATAACCTATTAAGCTAAGGAGGGCCGATAGGTATAAATAGATTATAAACTATAATAGAAGCTATAAGGAATAGTAGAGACTAAAATAGAAATAGTAAGTATATTATTATTATCTATAGATTAGAGCTAAACCTAAAAGGTATTAGCTTAGATTAGTTATATAATTATTATTATATAATCTAGCCTACCTTAGTATCTCCTACTAGGTTATTAACTAGACTATATATTCTAATAAAAACTAAGTATTAATACTACTAAAGTATATATAGTTTTTATATAGTAGTAGAAAATATATATTACTACGTTAAATTCTAAACCTAGTAGAGATCTAGGATAAGGTACTACTATCTAATCTACTACTAAAGAGCTTAATAATATATAGGAAGACTTAATAGATATTATTAATCGAATATAGCGTTATATATATAATAACTACTACTAAGCGAAGTATAAGGACGATCCTAATAGAGACTTATATTACTACTTCTATTTCCTATATAAGTATTATAAGGAAGTAGAAGTTAATAACGAATATAATAATCGATATCTTAGCTTTACTACTACCTATAATAATTCCTTCTTAAACTACTTTAACTAGCTTATATCTATAGCTTAGAGAGCGAACTACGATATTATACCTTATACGACTATTTATACTATTATATAGTATATCCTTAAGTACTATAGTAAGATAGAAGTTAAGAGCCGATTATATAATAATATTATAAAGGGCTTACTCCCTCTTATTAACTACGATAAGCTACTCCTTTCGATAGTAGCTAAGTTACTAAATATTCTAATTACTAAGCGTAACTAGCTAGCTTAAGAAGTAGCTTATCTTAACCTCTATCTTCTATTATAGAAGGATAGTCGTATAGTCGTTACTCTTAATTATCGTCTACTAACGGAATAGAGCGCTTCTATTAATATACTAGAAGATAAAGAGAACCTAGTTAGTACTATTATTACTAGTAAAGTTACTAGCGATAATAGTAATAGTTTAAAGTATAGAGTACTAGAAAGAATAGTAGTTTAGAAGTATCTCGAGTAATCTAAAGATATAGAAGAGATTAGCCTATTTAGTTACTTAACTAAATAGAACTTATAGTAGTATAGTCTACTAATACGACTATAGAATCTCGATAAGGATCGACGATTAATTAACTACTTCCCTTAATATCTATTAGTAGCTTATAAGCTATACTACTAGGACTACTTACGAATAAAGATATAGATATACTATCTATTTCGTAAGCTTCTATAATACTTTTAGGAGTTACTATACTATTTTCTAGATAATCTAGATATCGAATTTATATTATAGTAAGTAGCTTTCTAGTACTACTATAAGTATTATAACTATCTAGAAGACTATCTTTAAGATCTTCTATAGGAGGATAGCGATCCTTTTATTAATCTAGAGATATAGAACCTAGATAAGCTAGCTAACTTTAATACTCTATATAGATCCTCTCTATATCCTAGAGTACGAGATAAAGATCTAAATAATCTTAGTAACTAAGAAGTTAATCGAGCTATATACTAGAAGCCTTATATAGGTAAGTACCTTTTAGAGTATCCTAATATCTATAATACTACGTAAGACTAGTAGTAAGCCTAGAAGTAAGTATATAGTATAGTTAATCTAGATATATAGTCCTAGAGTATAGTATAATTTTAGAAGCTTAACTAATATTAGCGTTAAGGTTTTAATAAGATAGTTAACTACTTCTAGGCTATCTTAGACTATAATACGACTAGTAAGAACCGTCCGCTATAATTACTCCTTAATATTAATAATACTAGAGGTACTAGTAAGTCCTTTATAATTAAGATAATCTATATACGTTTATAGAGTAATATAAAAGTAGCGAGCTATCCTATAAATCTAGTTATTTGTCTTACTCCTATAGGTATAGTAGCTACTAATATCGACGGTTAGACTCTATATTTAGCCTTTAAAGTACCTATTAGAAAGATATTTACTAAGCTAGCTAGTACTCGCCTTATCTACTTAGAGAATATTATATAAAATATATAGTATATTATTATTATTAATAAGAAGTCTATAGTAAGTTAACCGCTTCTATATATACTTAACTAACGCCTACGATAATACTATATTAACTAGAATCTACCGTTTAGTAGTATAAATATTATTATATTTAGCGACTTCTACTAGCTTATACTAGTATTTAAGAAGCCGCTATTTTATACTATACTTAAGACTACTAAAGAGATCTCTAGTTAATTAATATACTACTACTTTTCTAAATCTCTTCCCCTTTAGGCTAATATATACTAGTATAGAGATAGTATAGAGATAGTATAGACTAGGTTATATTCTAGAATATACTTAAAGCTCTTTATACTAGTAATATATAAATACTATATTAGTAGACCTTAATAAAGCGATATATATCTTATCTAGATATTACGGCTTATATAAAGGACTTCGATAACGCTATCTAGATCTACTTTATAAATACTAATATCGACTAGCTTAATTACTAGTATCTTTATAATATTAGTAATCTAGTACTTCTAATCTATACTAATTATAACCGAGCCGAAACTACTACTATCGATAGTAAGAGTATCTATAATCTAGATTTACTACTAAAGATATTAATTAGGTATAAGTTAATACTTCTTACTAATCTCTAGACTAAATTTAGCTTAGTTAATAGGCGTTAGGGTATTCTCTATAATATCGTTTAGCCTAAGTCTATATACGATAAGAATCTATACTAGATACTACTACTATATCTCTTAGTAGCCTTCGAAGGTCTTAAAGCTAATATACCTATCCTATTTAAAATAATAGACTAAAAGATTATTCTAATCTTCTAGATCTACTATAATATAGATAGTCGAGATAATTAGTATAAGTAGTTTCTACTTCTAGTCTCTTACGCTTTAACTATTTATAAGATATAGGATATAATTCTTAATAAAGTAGTTATTAAGCTTAGTCTAAAAGAATTTTCTACTAGCTTAATATATATTACTTTCTCCTAAGTAAAGATCTATATAGGCTTAATAATTAAGAATATATTCGACTTTTAGAGAATTTACGATCTTAGTAAGATAAATATTATATATATAAGACTCGTAGACAACTATAGGAGATAGGAATAGTTTCTTCTAGAATCTCTAATATCTCTACTACTATTATCCTATAGCTTCGATTTTAGCGGACTACTATCTATCTTTTCTAATAGTCTCCTTAATACTCTTAGATAGTATAACGAGTACTATAACGAGTATAAAGACGATAATAATAATCCTAAGTTTTAGTATATTCTATCTAAGCTACTACTACTAGAATAAGAATAGCCTACTATAGATATATTACCTACTTAGCCTAGTAATACTATAGATATTATTAATCTAGTAGCTACTAAGATAGAGAGCGAAGGCTTTCCTCTATACTCTAGCTATATATATTATCCTATAGATTATCTCGAGCCGCGACGTATCTACTATAATAAGCCTTAGTAAGGTCCTAATCCTATTATTAAGTATAATCTCTTTATCCGCTAGATCTAGGAAGATAAATATTAGTAATAGTAGCTTCTTTAAGACTAAGCTTATATTAAAGAAAGTCCTATAGGTAAGTATCTTTATACTAAGTCTATTACTTTAATAGTCTTATTACTATCTATATAAGGTTATTAATAGGAAATTAGTATATATCCTAATAATAAGGAGCTTAAGTATACGTTTAACTACTATATCTATAGGGAGCTAGATATAGCTCTTATCTACTAGTTTAGTAGCTATAAGAAGACTCTTATTAATACTACTCGCTCTTTATAAATATCTTACTAGTTACGATTCTTAAAGGATCCTAATAGCGAGAAGATCTTCTAAGAGATCTACTATAAGATATATCTTAATTACTAATAGCTATAGGCTACGAAGAGTTATATCTACTAGATAGATAAGCGAGAAGACTATTAAATGTAAATATCTTATCCTAATATAGTATATCTTATTAACGTAGTATTCGACTCTATCTATATTATATAGGGCTAGAATTAGTATACCTTTAATAATCTAGATAGTATTAAGCTCCTAACTAGTAATAGTAGATAAGAGCTTAGATTCTTTAATATAGTTATCTATATTCTCTAGAATCCCTATAATCCTAATAATCTTATTAGCGCTTAGTATAATAATTAAGTTTTAATAGATCTTCTTAGGCTTTAAGAATATATATTTAGTAATTAGCTCTAGCTAATTACTCTAAATAATACTATAGAAGTATTATTCTTATCTAGTACTAATAAGCGGCTTACTTACGATATAGTTAATATCGCTTATAAGGCTATTTAAGACTTTAGTTAGTCTACTATAGTAGCTACGTAGCCTATTAACTCTTAGTAGTAGATAGTAGCTACTACTAAGGGCTACTATTAATACTAGAATAATATAACTAATATCCTTAATAGCCTCTATACTATTAAATTTACGCCTAACCTATAGCTAGTATATATAATCTACTCTTCTAATAGCTACTTAGTAGTAGTAAAGATCGATCTATAGACTAGTATTATATAGACCTAGAACTCGTAGTCTAATATTCGTATAGATAGTATCTATACTATTAGAGATAATAGTATCTAACTAATCCTTACTTTTACTAGACTCTTATCTATTTATAAAGATACTTAATAAGCTAGTTAGCCTTCTAAATACGTCTAGATATACTAAGAGATTAATACTACTATCTAATAAACTAATATATCTACTTATAGAGTTATTATAGTCGATAATCTCTATATTCTTATATAAGATTACCTATCTATATACGTTACTAGATCTTAATCTAAACTTATAGACTAGGCTACTTAGACTCGCTCTAATTACTTTATAGCTTTATATATAGATATAGATTATAACTATTACTCTACTAAGCCTATAGATAAACTACGTTTTCTACGTTTACTAAAGTATATAATAGAGGAGTTTACTTAGTAGTATTAGAAGCGGATCGATAAGGAGCGTTATAAGAAAGAAAAGTAGTAGAAGTAGATAGAGACTAAGGCGAAGGCGGCTACTATAGTAGAGGTAATAGCTTAGATAGGATAGGTTAGTAAAATAGAGGAAATAGATAATATAGATAATATAGTAGTATCTAATAAGGCTTTTAACTTTAGAGATAGTAAGGATATAGAGATATTAGATTAATAGGAGATATATATAGTAGATATACGAGTAGTCTTAAAGAAGGTCGCGTCCTTATAGAGTAATAGCGATATAATAGACTACGGCCTTAAGACTAGACTTATATAGTCTATAGAATATAGAAGGATAAGCCTATTTAGCCTTATCTAGATTACGAGGATACTAATAGCGATATTAAATAATAGAATTAAGATAATTACGATATAGTAGTCTTTATTAAAGCCTTTAAAAGTAATTAATACGATAACGATAGTAGCTTCTTATTAGTAGCTTATATAAGGCGAAAGCTTTACTTATATACTTCTAGATATATACTAGCTATCTAGGAGTATATTTTACTCGATTAGTCTTCTATATAGTATAGATATCTAGTATTAGTAAATAAGGTATATCTTTAGATTTTCTAAGTCTAGAAATATATAAGAACTTCTAATTCTTTTTAATCTACTTTATTATAATATTTTTATTAATTTAGACCTTCTCTTAGAATAGTATATAAATATCTATATTATAGAACTATTTCTTATATCTACTATAAGCTATCTCTAGAAACTTAGAACTACTATAGAAGATAATAAGAGGCTTACTATACTAAATACTATTACTATAGATCTCTTTTTAGAAAGTCGCTTATCTCTTATTCTATCTAGATTTACCTACTTTTACTTATTATTATAGAATACCCTACTAAATTCGGTTAGTACTAGCTAGTTCTAGCTTAGTATAAGAGCCTATATCTCGCTCTCGCTCTTATAGACTAGATCTTTAGTCTACTTTCTTAATAGGATCTAAACTATATACTTAATCCCTTATTATAAAGTAGACTTACTTACTAGATATCTACTAAATATACTAAAGCGCTTAGTACGCGCTTAGAGATATATAGTCGCTTAGAAACGCGATATTTTAAAATCGGGCCTAAAACGCCCTATAAATACTACTAGTAGTAATTAGTCTATAATAGTAACCTTACTAGTACTATATACTATAATAGCGATATCGTCCTATCTATTAGTAGTAATAGTAAGAACCTACCTTATTCTAAATAATAAGCTATAATAGGCTTTAGAATTATTAACGACTAGACTAGGCGCGAATACGACCTTAGTACTATATTAAACGACTATAAAGTCTATAGTAACTTCCTTACTTATTTCTATAAATACTACTATATTAGAAGCCCTAAAGAGTACGAAATAGAAGATAATACTAATAAATAAGGATCCTAAAAGTAATACTAATAGCGATTATAGCTTAGACGCGTCTTACTATACTAAAGATAGCTAGTATTACTATATTCTTTATAAGGAGAGCTAGGACCTCTATTCTTTATACGATCCTTATAATACTTACTAGCTCGAATAACGACCTTATAGTCGCTTAAATAAGCTACTAATATCTACTTTAAACGCGATATTAATAGCTCTACTTATAATAGTAGCTTTTACTTACTTTATATCTCTAATAGTTTAAGAGAAGGAAGAGTTATAAAGTAAGAACTACTACTTCTATTATAGATAATCTAGATACTATAGCTACGATAACTACTATCTAAATAATAATTAGTATAAGTACTTAAAAGTAGCTTCTATACCCTTATCTATACTTACTATCTCTACTACCTTACTTCTAGTACCCTTACTATACGCTACTTATATACTTAATTAAGCCGCGACTATTATATAGAAGTACGGCCTCTTAGTATTTATTATATAGAATCCTAGTAGTAGACTCGTACGCGGACTCGTATAAGTATAGACTATTATAATATCTATTTATTAGAGTACGTAAATAATTAGATAATATTATAACTAAGGTAGCTACTATATCCTTAGTATAAGTATATATATAGGTAGGTAAATAATAGTACTCGTAGTACTTATAGAATAGTAGAAATAGGCAAATTTAATATAGTAAATAAGATAAGAGATAGTAAAGAAACTAAGATACTAATTAAGTTATAATCTACTAGTAAAATAAGTAAGTAAAGCGATCTACTAGATACTAAGCGTTCTATAAAGTCTAGTATTTATATAATAGATAGGGTAGCTATCTATATAGATAAGTATAGTCTACTACTATTTATATAGTAGAAGATAAGTAAAGAGCTATAAGATAAGGTAGAGTAGCTATTATATAAAAAGAAATAGCTATAGGAGTATATAAAAGATATAGACTAGAGATTAAGGACTTTAGAAGATAATCTCCTTTTAATAGAGAAACTAGTATTTATTAATTCTTAAAGGAAATAAATAAAGTAGAAAAGAATAGGTATATTTAGTAAGGAATCTCGTATTTAGTTCTATAGCTATTACTAATAAAAAGATCTCGTAGAGCTCGTATCCTCCTTTAAGATTAGAAATCTAAGGACTTACTATCTATTTCTCTTTTTATTTCTTACTATACTAAGAGTAGTATTAGTAAGAACCTAGAGTTTATATATATAGTCGTTATTTAGTATACTTTTAATACTTTCTAGAATAGAGTAGTATACTAGAGTAACTATTAGGAATATAATAGAGGTATTAGAAAGAAGAGGCTAGAGAACTTAATATTTCGAGTAATTATCTATCCCTTTAATAGTACTATAGTTACTATCTAGTTATTTAATATTTAGTAATAAAGTAGTATATTTATAAACTAATACGGAGCTTTTAGTAGTACTACTTTAGATATAGTAGATATCCTAAGAAGGGATATTCTTCTAATCGATCTAGTAATACTTAGAATTAAGAGATAGGCTATTCTCGAAGCTATTATTTACTACTACTATAGTAATAAAGTTATTATTATCTTCTACCTCTTACTAAATATAAGTTAGTCTATTACTATTACTAACGAAGCTATACTTCTTATTAAGTATATTAATATATTCTTACTAATAAGGTCCTTTATAATATAGATATATATAAGTATAGCTATTATACTTCTAGTATATACGTACTTATTTACCTTTAAGTCTATTATCTATAGAGTATATAGTAAGAGTATCTTCTACCTTATATTTATATATAGATAGAGCCCTTCGTCTAGTAGCTTTATATACTTTATAA
The DNA here is from genome assembly GCA_014298035.1 of Pseudocercospora fuligena. Taxonomy (NCBI): domain Eukaryota; kingdom Fungi; phylum Ascomycota; class Dothideomycetes; order Mycosphaerellales; family Mycosphaerellaceae; genus Pseudocercospora; species Pseudocercospora fuligena. Next base: position 62,043 of record JABCIY010000084.1, on the reverse strand, counting down.
TAGCCTTATCTCTTATAGTTATAGTAAATATAACTACTACTAGCTTCTAGGTTATTATATAGTAGTCTAGTAGGTCTATACTTATTAACTCGCTTTATCTAATAGTATAGGGTAGTTATAAGATTAGTATATAAGTTACGCTATAGCTTATAGACTAAGTCTCGAAGGATAGACCTCTTATTATCTTCTAAGCTATCGTTAGTAAATACTATCTCGAAGAGATTATTAGGATTAAGCTTATTTACTAGTAGAAAGTAATTAATAAGAGCTATATCTAAGAGCTAGTAGAAGTAGACCTTCTAGTTATACTAGTACTTATAGTAAGTCGTATAGGCTACTCGTAGCTAATCTATTTAATCTACGCCGCCTATATAAGTATTATAGTTAGTAATAGGTATTAGTACTAGTAGGTACTTCTAATATTTACTAGGCTCGAAGGTAGCTTAGTATATTTAATAGTCTATTACTCTATTACCTACGTAGCGTTTAAGGTATAGAACTTACTTACCTAAGTAGCTATAATTTAATATAAATAAGATCCTTCTATAGTCTTAGTAAGCGAGGTATATTACTTATTTATTAGTATCCTATTAGTACTTAAAGGACTTATTATTCTTAATAGTATAGAGACGTTAATCTATACTACGATCCGAGCGATTAGTAATAGTACTAATATAGCTAACGCCGAGGTCTCTTATTAATACTATTAGCTTATAAGAGATAAAGTAGTTATTAATATAAACTACTAGATACTTTATTAGATTGTCCTTATTCTTAATAAGTTGCTTTATAAGTTTATATACTACTATATAGGTTAGAGCGAGTTAATAATCTCTCTTCTATTTAGAGTTTAGCTTAGTAGGTCTATTACTCGTTTAATAGATAAAGTCTAGTATATATCTATAGTTAGTAAGAACGAAGTATTTAATACTATACTTAGCTACCTTAGTATCTATATTCTATATATCTATATTTCTACTAAAGGACTTCTATATACTCTTATTAAATACTAGGTTACCGCTTAGCTACTAGTATTTAAGGGTAATATTATAGAAGTACTAAGTAATAGACGCTACTTTATCGTATCTATAAAAACTATTATACTAGCTATTATTCTTATTATCTAGCGGCTTAAGAAGGTATAGAAAGTAATATATTTACTAGAAGTATATAAGTAATATAGTATTACGTACTAGTACGTATATTAGTCTATATTCGCTATCCTAGTTCTAGTAGTCTTTAATAGTAGATTCTTAGTATATATCTATCTATATATATATAGTAATAAAAGTCTATATATTACTACTTTCTACTTCTTTCTATTTTCTTATATATAGTAGATCTTATATTAATTATCTTATTCTTTTATCCTTACCTACCTTAGCTAGTCACTACTAGTTATTATTAGTTATATAAGTAATTATTTAGAGGATTAAGAGAGGAAAGTATTATTTAAAGAGCTATAAAGATAGATATTTAAACTAGTAGACTTTAGGAGATAGGACAACTCGGTACGACTATCCTAATACTTCTAATAGCTTAAAATTATTAATCTAACTATCGATTAAAAGCTCGAGATCTATAGATAACTTTCCGCTATCTATTTATATCTATATCTAATATTATAGTTAAATATATATAGAAATAATATATATAGTACCTAGTTATTAATACTACTAGAAGATACCGACTAATTAGGCTTTAATACTAGTAAACTCTATAATTTAAGTCCGCTACTAGGACTCTATATAGATCTTATCTAGTTACTTCTAATACCTTCGCTATCTCTAAAACCTCTAATAGTTTACTTATATTCTACTCTACTATATTACTTCTACGTCGTTACTCTTTATAAGACGCTATTTATATTATATAGTATTATATAAAAGAGTAAGACAAGCGTTAAGTATATAGTCTAGTAATAGTAAGAGTAAGCCGCTAAAGATTATACGAATAATTAATAGTAGTTTCTTAGCCCCTTATTAGCTACTACTAGAAATACTATATTCGTACGATTTAGCTATTAAGAGTAGCCGTTTACTAGAGTCTTAGAACTACGTACTACTATAGCTTTTAGTATAGTTAGCTTAGGCTATAACTATTTTCTCCCGATATTAGTATCTTAATAACTATAGGTCGCTATATATTTCTATAAGTAGGAGGCGCTTTAGATAGATTATATAATCTTTATTATATACTATTCTACCTATTACTACGACGACGAGGTAATCTTAAAGGGGAGGTAGTATTATAGGATACTCTACTAAATTTAGTTAGCGCTAGCTAGTCCTAGCTTAGTATAAGGGCCTATATCTCTCTCTCGCTTTTATAGACTAGATCTTTAGTCTACTTTCTTAATAGGACCTAAACTACGTACTTAACCTCTTATTACTTATACTATCTTAGTACCCTTCTATTTATATATTTCTTTAATATAGAAGTTAAATAGTAGTAGAGATTAATCTATATTACTAATCTATCTAGAGGTAAAGCGACTAAGTATAACTAGATTAGATAATTTATCTAGATAGTATATACTATTATAGTAATTAAATTAAAGCTAAGAGATAATAAATAAGATAAGCTCTTTAGATATCTTCTAAGCTATTTTTATCTTCTACTAAAAAGAAATATTCTAGTATTATTTAAAGCTAGTAAACTAATCCTTTAAGAACTTAAAGTCCTTATATTTTAGATAATCTATAACTTACTAGATCTTATCTAGATATAGTATAGTATCTATCTTCTAAGTAGTCCTTAAGATCTAGGCTCTACTAATACTAATACTTTACTTATAAGCCTATATTATATCCTTATAAAGAGTATATTTAAGTTATAGATATAAAGCTAATCTCTTACTATTACTAGTTTAATAAGAAGCCTTCTTTAAGTTATAGATCTTATCCTTATTCTTATACTACTCTTAGACCTACTTATAGTTTATTTTAAACTTAAAGATAGTCTTATTAATAGAGATAGGCCTAATCTTATATTTACTATTCTTTAGTTAATACCTCGCTTTCTTAGATCTCTTATAACTAATAATATATAGCTTAAACTTATAAATATAGGACTTCTACTATCGACCTATTTTTATTTTAATAGTAGCTTCTATTACTTCTATATTAATATTACTTTCTTTAGTAAGCTTATTATATATATTAATTAGTACTTTAAAAGGCGGCGCCTTATTACTAGAGATACTACTTTTATTAAACTTACTAGTAGCGACTTTATTTTATTATTCTTCTTACTATAGTATCTTCTATAGTTAGCTAGTTAAGATATCTACTTAGTAACTAGCTCTCTTATAGTCTTACGGCTTTATAATAAGTCTTATAATCCTTCGCTAGATATATCTTACTCTAAGTATATTAGTAAGCTTAAGCCTTTAACTTTAGACCTATTCTAACTACTATTCTATTAGAAAATAAGACTTTCTTACTATCTTAAATCTATTTTGAAATTGCTTCTAAGTCGACTACTAGCTTCTTTAATAGCGATATAACTTCTATATCTATCTTATCTACTAATAATATCCTCTTAAGATTATATCTAAATAGTAATCTCTACTTTAAATATAGTATAAATAGCTTATTATAATCCTTTAAAAAGCTTAGTTTAGATATAGAAATTTAAGAGGTCTTTATAGTAATCTATAGGTTTAATCGCGCTATAATAACGACTATAATAACTATAATAATATCTACTATTATAAGAGCGATATATTACTATCTATAGTATTAAATTTAAGATCTATATACTATATAGTTACTATAATAAGGTTTTTACTAGTTACTAAGTCCTTCTTAGTAGATAAGCCCTTCTAATAATATTAAGGGTTAATATACGATATTAATAAGCCTATAGGTATATTAACTAGTTTCTATAGTACTAGAGATCTACTTAAAGTATTTATATTAGATAGCCTAAAGCTTAATTTTAAGATAGTAAGCTACTATAAAATATACTATAGCTATACTTATTACTATTGCATATATGTGTTATTAAGGACGAAAGAAATGGCGCTGTAATTTTGACCTTAATCAAATAATTCACGATCATCTATGAAATCCTTCGTATTGAGCTATGAGCTCTTTGCGGCTCCGGCTGTTGCGGCAACCACACCCTGTCTTCACAATCGCGTCCGTCTTGCAATCTTGTCTTCACCCATCAACAGTACACTTATCATATGCAAGCCCACGCAAGACTTCACTTGCCAGCTGTCTCAATGAAACGCTGAACAGCACATCATGCCTGTGATGATATTAGCAAGTAGTCTGTCATTGCGTACTTCGGACTCAGCCCCTCGCGCCACACGTCAGCATCGCGACATGCTTCACACTACTTTCAAAACTGACCTGGAATTCGACATCCGAGGGAGGATCAAGCAGATATCTCCGGCGCAAGCGCTTCTGCGCCTGGATGAGACCACTGATGAATTGGCAGCATCTGAAATAATGTACCGATTCAATCAGTCCCAGACGCTAGCTTCGCATACCGGCTGTGCTGGCTAAACTGTTTGCCTCTGAGCAGAGTGATCTTGACAGATCTTACTGCGGCTTTAGACTCTACACGACAAACTCACCTTTCGAGATCTCAGCGCCACAGACAACCACAGCAGGAAGCGCCAAGGAAATGCCCTTCAGGACCAGGTCAGCCCATGCCGCCTTCCAATCCATCGCTTATATGCAGCTTGCAGCTCTGGACTTGCTGTGCTTCAAGTTGCAAGTAACATGAGAAGGCCGCCTGCCGGATCCGTCTCGGCGTGCTTTACAAGTGGACACCAAGCTACGAGCCATTAGCGAGACTAATGTCTTGCCATGTAAGAGACCGTGGCGAAGAGGACGACACAACAGCGAAGCTTGCTACATGACGGAGGAGATTGCCGCAAACTGTGTGCTAACACATGAAACTTGTACGCGTCCCATCTAACGCATCCTCATCTCTTGGCAGCATATAGACGCTAGTTCCGACCAATGCGGAGAACATAATCATGTGATTATGCACCAAGGAATCTTGACACGGATTGGTAAAGGGTTGGCAAATGCTTGTCATGTCGTAGCATACACGTTGTGGTCCAGCCTCTCGAGCTACAGCCTGTCAGTTCAGCCACGACAACTGGGATTGCTCACGAGGCACAGATATCGTCCACCAATGTACTCAAGTACCATTACTCGGGTAACATGCGACCTGCTTATACAGGTAGTACGGCAGTTATACTCGACGCCAGTTCTGGAAGCTCTCCCGCGCAATGTTTGGAAACCAGCTCCGGCCACATTCGTACGAGGACGTGACTGGTCACCAACCGTGAGGTCAAGCTATAGGCATATAGCTTGCGGGGAAACCTTGTTGGATGAAAGTATCTTATGTGCATGGCACAGGGTCTGGCGCGGGTGGCACATTAGATTGGGCTAAACGACAACAGACTGATCAGGTAGGTCCGCAGGAACCGCAGCGCGACACAGGCTATATCGCATGCTGCCGTCCTGTGTGAGGTTCGAACTCTGGTCTTTCAACCCACAGCTTCGAGAACGACAGTCCAGCAAGCATCATGAACAGAATCACAGGCCGTGTCAAGGAAGACTTCAAGACCGATTATAACTGGAATCGAGCAGCGAGGCTATCGGCCAAGGGCGCTCGTGCTCTGCCATCAGCTAGCCTTCACTATGTCACTGAAAAGTTTCCCATCATAGGATGGCTTCCGCGTTACGACTGGCGATGGTTGATCAACGATCTCATTGCTGGTCTGACAGTCGGATTGATGCTCATCCCTCAAAGTCTTTCGTACGCAAAGATCGCCACCATTCCGGTAGAAGCAGGTCTAGCATCGTCCTGGCTACCAGCGACACTCTATGCCTTCCTAGGGACGACTAAAGGTATGAAGCTCTACACTTGTCATGAGTCAAAGCTAACAGGTCGATACAGATCTATCGACGGGTCCAACGAGTCTTATTGGACTTCTAACGCAAGAGCAAGTTGAGCATTTCGCGCCCGACGATGGCAGTGGCATGTACACTCCAACACAAGTCGCTTCTGCTCTGGCAATGTGGATGGGCATCTTTGGCCTCATACTTGGCATGCTCAACCTTGGCTTCCTGCTCGACTTCATTTCACTTCCTATCCTTTCTGGCTTCATCTCTGCCGTAGCAATCACAATCATTCTCGGACAGATTCCGTCTCTCCTCGGCGAAGACTCTGGTGGAGACAGTACAGCCGAGAAGATACACGATGTATTCGCCAACCTTCCCTCTGCGAACGGCTACGCTTGTGCCATCGGCTTCACTGGTCTGCTCTTTTTGACCGTCATCGAAAGAGTCGGCAAGAGATACAGTGACAAGAGCAAAGTGATTTGGTTCCTAACGATTACCCGTGCCTTCCTCGCACTTGTGCTTTTCACAGGCATTTCCTACGGTGTAAACAAGAAATACGGAGACGACGACGACAGCTACCTCTGGGGCGTTGCTAAGGTCCAAGCATCGGGAATTGCGGCACCAGCAATGCCGCCGGCCGATCTCATCAGCAAGATGGCACCTCGAAGTATCGCCATCTTCATAGGTTCAGCAATAGAGCACGTTGCCATTGCTCGTGCTTTTGGAGTGAAGAACAACTACATCACAGACCAGACCCAGGAGCTGGCATACTATGGTGAGCATGAATCGTTGTTGATCAGCGCAGCAAGAAACTAATCCCGTTGCAGGCATCACGAATTTCTTCAACTCTTTTTTTCACACCATGGGCGTCGGTGGAGCCATGTCTCGTACTGCCGTCAACTCTGCTTGCAAGGTCAAGTCTCCTCTATCTGGCATCTTCACAACGGCAGTAGTCCTGGTCTGTGTTTTCAAGCTCAGTAGCGCTTTGTACTGGATCCCAAAGGCAACACTGGCCGCTATCATCATTTCCGCAGTCTGGCCTCTGATTAGCTCGCCGAAAGTGTTTTACACATACTGGAAGACGAGTTTGGCAGACTTCATCTCTTCAATGATTGCCTTCTGGGTTTGTCTTTTCGTCAGCACCGAGATTGGTATCGCGAGCGCCGTGGGCTTCAATATCGCATACATCCTCCTCCGTCAAGTATTTACCAGAGTTTCGCATGCTGGCACCGACACTGCTCTCGAAACACAGAGCCATCTTCTTGCGAACAGCGCCTCAACAGTGACTACAGTTCCAGACGGCTTCCGCATCTTCCGTTTGAATGAGTCTTTCCTCTTCAGCAACGCTTACCGCGTAGCAACAAGCATGACGGATGCCATCCAAACGCACCATGCGCCGAACTACAGCCTTGCAAACGGAAGCGAGAAAGAACGAAATTGGAGCGTGGCTGGAGAACGTCGCATTGCAAGACTACGTGCACGAGCTCACATCACAGATCCATCTGCTTTGCCACCCATCCGAGTCGTTGTGCTCGACTTCAGCAAGTGTAACCACATCGATTCTACGGCTGTCACGCAACTTCGCAACTTCTTGGCTGAGCTGAAGAAGTACGGCGGAGCTAGTGTACAAGCAAGGTTCTGCGGCATGAGCACCTACGTTCAGGAGCGCTTTCAACGGGCTGGTTTCCTGTTGGTTATGGATGAGGAGGGTGGTTTCAACGCTGCCAACGCCAAAGATGGTGCCATTGCTGTGAGAGTCTATGTTACTGTAAGTCAAGCTGTCATGGCCAGGATTGTGGAAAATGATGGCTATGAAGCCTGGGATGAGAAGGAGAAAGTCGTTGAGAATGCGACGGAAGTGGAGGAGAAGAAGTGACCAAACTTGTTTCTATCATGATAACCGTGTATACCCTTTAACGATCGATGAATGAATGAATGACCACCAAAATTACCTTCACTCACAACTCTGTCTGCACATCCAATTCTGCCCACAAATTCCCTTCTCCATTGCTCCGAGTCCAGGCAAACAACACACCAGTATTCATCATGCCCCTCTGCCTCTAGATTCCACCTCCCACATCACAAGATCAAGCCCAAATTCACAATCAATGGTCCGATGCAAGCCAAATCGGCACACACTCTAGAGCTCTGCGAGACGTGCGGTTGAGGAAGCCCGCACGATCCGGTCGGGTCGGACAACCTTTCGACCTGGGTGCCTGGTACTTCACTTCGAGGTACCTGCCAAGATGTCGGCTAAAGTGGCCTGTGGCGGTGCATGCATGCAGCTCTATTGTTTCAGCTATTCAGCTACAGCAGTTCAAGAGCTGAAGACCTGCACTGGTAGTCGTGATTGTGCTGCATACATGTACTCAGGATATGCCTGTTAAGCAAGGGATTCGTTGGATTGATCAGGCTGAGATAGGGGTTGAAAGAGTTGGGTGCGTCACTGTGTTTGATGGCATTCTTTGTTCGCCTTCGTCTAGTGTATTGAACTCTCTTGATGAGTATATTGCATTCAAATTTGCTCGAATGCTGCAGAAATCCATCCCAATGTCTTCCAGTGCCTCGCTAATGTATCAAAATCAACCCGGGAAGTAGTGCGGTTTTTCATCACTTCTTGGACTTGACATCTGCCCAGGGACGTTCCTCCGGCTTACCAGGGAATCCCTCGACGTACTCGGAGCGCTCCTGATCCCAACGAAGAGGCTTTTCCTTCTTGATGTCCCATATCCACAATTGCTCGCACTCCTTCTCTGCTTCGACGACCCACTCGTTGGGAAGGATGATACCAGGAATGTTGACATTGTTGAACCTCAGTCGACGCTCTGCGGGATAGTAGTGGAGGGAGAATCGGTCCTTACTCTTCTTGAGGTCGCCGATACCAATGATGCCAGAGATGTGGTTTGGGTCGACCATCACACCATTTCGATTAGTCTCATGAGGGTTGCCGCTGTTCAGATCAGTACATTGTTCTCATAATTATGATCTGACTTTGACATACTCGATAAGTCCATTCGAAACCTTTTGCGCAAGCCAGGAAAGCTTCTCATGCTCATTGATACCTCTATTGATGACTAGTAGATGTGCAGCGACGTTTTTGGTCGTGCCTTTGATGGCCCAGCTAACGAGACTCGACGCTGTCGTGCTGAACTTTCTAAATAGACTCCTGGCTGGTGAGAGGTATCTCTATTGAGTCGCTAGTACTTTCTATGATCGGTCGTATGCAGCAATGGGTGTTCCGGCGCGTGTCGTTGAAGGCATGTTGTCTACGTCGCCATTGAAGGAAAAGGTCTTGATCTTCGCTGGAACACATGCTAAGCATAGACCGCTTCGAGCAGTGAACACATGCCGCTCATAATGTGTTCACTCACATGCCTGATACGCAATCGGAAGCACATGTGGTGTCGAACCATCATTCAAAGCATGCACCTCGAGATTGCTGTGCGTCGTTCACGAGCGTCTTGCACATGCTGTCAGCGATTGCGTTACCCATTACTCTTCTTGTTGCAGCCAAGAATGTTCGAGGAGTTCCTTTGCGCTCTCGCGCTCCTCTGGCACCCAGCGAAGCATGCGACTGATGAGGTCCAAGAAAGAGCGCTTCTCATCTCCCTCAAGCGCAGTCACTGTGTCGCTAAGACGGCGCTGAGTCGTGAAGAGGTCAGCAAATATGAACTCTCCTGAATCACATCAGTATCCTTGACAATTCCAGTAAGGGTAGGATAGTATACCTTTCTCGTCAAAGAACGGGCCGCCGAACGATTCGCATGGTGTTATGATTTCGCCATCTAACGCTCGCTCGTCGTATGGCACATGTCGCCACTCGCGTTCTCTATCGAGCAACTGCTTGGGAGGTTTACCGAGGAAAGTAACCATCTGGGCCAGATGTAACCTGGGATGGTATTTGCCGTTATTGGTATTGAGATCTGCGAAGAGATCTTTGCCTTCCATGAGATTCCATATCTAAACCATGATTAGCAGACGCGCACGAGAAGCGCAAGCTGTGAACATACTAGCACTCCTAGATTCCAGATATCAGCGGAATAGGACCACGGAATACCCAGCAAGACTTCTGGTGCATGATACGCTGGTGGCTGAATAGCTCTCCTTGACGTGTAGTCTCCGTCCACGACCTCAGACAGCCCAAAGTCCGTCAGTGTTGGCAGCAGACTGAGTGGCCTGAGCTTGCCGAAGTCAGCGGTAGTGGTTTTGAAGTCGTGGTTCCCAATTGGCGCGGCAGTCACGGGCTGCTCCCTCGAGGCTTTGACATAATCCTCGAGAACAGCGCCGTCTTCGAAAGTCATGAGGATGTTTTCCTCCTTCAAGTCTAGATCAAGGTTAGGTTTGAACATTGGAAATGACCGTTCTCATACCTGTGTGAACGACTCTGCACTCTGTGTGCAGAAAATCGAGCGCTCGCAACAAAAGTATGACATACGCTCTGACGAATGCCACGGGCACTTTGCCTTCCTGCCAGCGCCGCCGAAAGGTCGACATCGGCTCACGCATTGGTTCATACACCATGCATTGGTGAACGATCCCATCAATGCCATCAACATGAAAAGCTTCCAGATGAGGTCGGAGCAAAGTCGAAGCGGAGTGCGATGAATGCTTCAGAAGTCGCTCGCCAATCTCTCTCTCGCGCTTAGCAGATGAAAAGCCGCTGACATCCGATGTGCAGACCTTGACAGAAACGTATTGCGGTCGCTGCCAGAACCATCTAGAGTGGCCGTTAGAGGTCGGCTCAAGCGAGCAGAGCAGATAGGTTGTGGGCCAAATCCTACCTCGCAGTATCGCGTGCTAGCCAAACAGTCGACACACGTCCGCGTCCAAGCTTGCTAATGATTTTGTATCTTTCATGCAGGATAGTGCCTGGGTGTATCTCGTAGTGGTGGTCGGCATGATGGTTGGCATGTTTTTCTTCCTCATTGGCGTCGACAGGCAGGTGTCGAGGCATACTTTGCGTGAAGACGTGCTTCGATTCAGCGCCAATCATTCTGCGCGCCATGGAGGGCGTATGTCGTGTGAATCGATGCATGCTGCACAGGGTACATGATGAAGCAGCCAGCCCGTGCGGTTAGGTCGATGCTGAACGTCACGAGGTGCGATTGATAGTCTGCGTTGACGTGACATGTGGGACATTCTCGGCTAATTCCGAACATACGTGTCACATGCTGTGAAAGTTGAAATGAAGTTTGCAGCTTCTATTCCAAACTATGGACTCTTTGCCTCTTGATTTAGACTATTGGTATGTGCGCTCGGAAGTCTATATTCGTATCCACTAGGCTAATTTGGGAATAGTATGTTACGATGCCTTTAGCAGAAACATTGAACCGATACGCAACCACATGCAAGGTTTGTGATATTCTAACGCAGATAGCAAGTGATTCGAGTGGGAGCCTGAACTGGAAAATTGAAAGTCTTTCATCAAGTCTCTCACTAGACGAAAAGGATTTCAATTGTGGTGGCCGATAGTGATGAGCTGAGTACATCCCTTCCAAGAGTAGAGTCCATAACAAAGCGGAGAGCGCTATGACAGCATACAATAATGTTCAGATGCACTTACTTCTCCTTTGCGTGCGTGCTGGTCTCTCAGTCATCCTCCACACGCAGCCATGGATGGTCGAGCAGCTCTTTTGCAGAAGCTCGCTCGTTTGGATCCCACTGCAACATACTCCTTAACATGTCCAGGAACATTTGTTTGTCCTCTCCCTCCAAAGACGCCATCATAGTTGTCAGGTCAAGCTTTTCAGGAATAAGCTCAGGCCACTTGAAGTGTCCCTCCTTATCGAAGTACGGCCCACCCCAATAAGTCCAAGGCTCGAAGCCAGGACTCTTCCTTGGATAGAAGTCTTCCCGATAATACTTCTCCCTTTCTAGCAGGTCGGAGGGTGGCGGACCCAGCAGCGCGATCATACTGCCAATGTGGCGTCTGCCATCGTATTTACGATCGTGCTCCCAAATTCTACCGAATAGATCCTCTCCTTCAAGCAGGTGCCATGTCTACAATGTCAGTCGATCACATAAGAGTGGCGCAGCTCTGGAGTATTACTTACAAGGCAGCCAAGGTTCCAGATATCTGCGTTGAAGGACAGTGGTGTGCCCATGATAACCTCTGGCGATCGAAACTGATGGGGTTGCGCTGGCACGTAATGAACGCCGCCATCATCGAGCACTTGACTTTGGCCAAAGTCGGTGATTTGGAGAGTCATCTCAGCAAGAGTCTCTCGGATACGCCAGCCGTCGAAGCAGTCATGCGCGCCATAGACGGTTCTGCCGTGCAGGACATGACGAAAACTCGGATCCTCGGGCAACTTGTTGGCAAGATACTCGTCGACAACCTTTGGTAATTCATCCTCCGCAAAGGAGAGAAGGAAATTGTCGGCTTTGAGATCTGGTGCGATTAGTGTCTCGAGGGCAAATGTCAATCTGTGGACCTACCTAGATGGGCAACACCGACTTCAGTGTGCAGGTAGTCCAATGCTTGCAAGATCGCTTTGAGGTAGACCTTGACGATTACATGCACTCGCGGTTCCATCTTTCCGCCGAACCACGACTGAAGGCTGAGCAGTGTCATCTTCATTGGCTCATAGACCACGCAGGGATGCTTTAGGCCATCGGATCGTGATATCTCGAAGTGGGCGATCGGACTGCGCACATGCAATCGTCCGGCATGAGTGCTTGATTTGGCGACCCGGTTGTTGAATTCGCGCTCCCGACTCATGTTTGAGTCCACATGGCCATCGCTAGCGACACCGATCTTCAGCGTCACGTATCTACAAGGCTGCCAGAATTTGCTGTTATGGGGTCAGCGACGGACCAAGCGAGCATGTATACATCTCTCACCTTGTGATGTCTTTGGCCAGCCAGACCGTCGAATAGGATCCATAGCCGATCTTGGTCAATATCTCGTACTTTGCATCCAATTTGTCCCCAGGATGCACAGGTAGATATGCCTCAGGCTTGTAGAAAGGCAGTCTTGCTTCGTCAATGGTATGGTCGATGAGCCTTGGTGCTTGGCTTGTGAAGACCTTCAGCCGAATCGGTGCTGGCAATCTGAACAAATTCCGGAAAATGTGCGATGGAGCAGCAAGACAGCTGGTCGCCATGTTGGCCCATCACACACGAGACCAGCATAAGGCTCTCAACATCAGATGCTTGTCAAGGCGTACACGGCCGCACCCAAATGCCAGTTGATTCTCATCACCCTGATGCTTCCGGTCTTACCACAGGCCGGGCATGACTCCTGGTCATTAGCAGTGCGGAGTCCATCGCCGCAACTTCCCGAGCACAGCTTGCTGCCTGGAAGAGAATGTGAAAGGAGTTGTTCGTGTAACATTCGCTTGAGAGCCGCAACTCGTTCTCAAAGCTACGCCGATCAGTCCTTGTAAATCAACCCTGCAGGATCAACATAAGCAACCGAGCGATTACCCGACTGAATTGCCAGGCTTCTACAGTTTCGATAAGGCACTTGAAATTCTGTGGCCGATATTGAGCCAGGCAGTGTCGGATCAAAGTGGAGATGGACCTGTACAGTTCATGAAACAAGTGTCGTAGCGATGAAGTACAATCTGACTCGCGCCGACGAGGCTTGCAAGGCTTTGCAGGGTGCGAGGCGAGACGGAAAGCACGGGTGGAGTATACGCCGCCTGGTCCAATTGGCGAAAACATCGACGATTGCGCAATGCAGACAAACTGCGGCAGATTTTTGGTATGGGATCGTTAACTACAACACATGCCAGAGCAAAGCTCCTTGTTCGGTGACTACATGTCTTTCTGATGAGGTTTCTGTTCATGCCCAACAACATCCTTTTTGGCAAATGTGCTGCCCAACACAATACCAGGGCCCATCTTGTCTCGATTCGCCGATTGCAGAACCCATGCTGCGTGGGAGTAATCGGCGGTGTACTGCAGGAAGAATAGCCTGATGTAGACATTTGCTGAGTACTCCGCGCCTCCACCTTGAGAAGGTGGTCCCAGTCATCCCACAACATACAGGCATTCTTTATGTCGAAATGACCATTCCGAGCGTGAAGAAAGCAGAGCCGTAATTGCATGTGCAGGACCGAGCACGCTCATAGATCCAACCCTACGTTGACTATGTCCAGTACAAAGTAACCTCACGAACTTTGCAACACCGTCTTTGCCTCGGCGGTGTGACGTGGTCGAAATCGTTGGTTGCCTTGTTGCAGCAATTTCAAGTCGACGAAACAGTGTGTCAACCTTCAGACATATCCGCCGGGCCAGAAGTCAATGTGGTCGCACGGTGCATGCACTGAGATGGACCAGATTCCGTTGCGTTGAGACACCGCTGTTCCTGTGGTACCGAGCATGTGGTTTGGCTTTCCCCAGCGTCGGGAAGTCGGTTCGGTGGTCGTTCCGCGGGTGTCTGGTTTCTGCACAAGTCGCCAAATAACGCCCAGTGCTTGACGCTTGGTAGAGGCACTTGGAAGTCCTCGAGGGATAGGGGTGAGTGGTGAGGAGTGAGTCCAGAGTAGCGATCGTCCAAGATGATGATTCCCGATGTATTCCTGCGAAAAGCAGATTCATCCTTAGTTTCCCATTCCGTGTCCTCCAGATCCTTAACGGCCGTGCCTTGAGAGGTGATTTGATTCGTGAAAGAAGGTCGATGTTATCGCTCATGTATTCGACCCAGCCACGGACGGCGTTGATGGCATCGATGACGGAGGTGATGGTGCCGGCCTCCACCAACACCCATCTCGAAAGGTGACATTTCCCTCAAGGTAGTCTTTAACAGCTGTCTCACGTTCGAATGCCACCCAGTACCATTCTTCTGCAATTTGCTTTTGTTCTGAAATGGTGAATCCTCTTCGTTGCAACTCCGGATAGTACTGGTTCTCTGCTCTGGGATAGATGTAGCCGCCGATGTAGTGAAGGATACATGGAAAGCAGAGACAGAGCGAGTTGTCCATCTCTATCGTGTGCGTCGAAGGACGCGGGGAAGGTGAGGTTGTAGGTCCAGAACAGAACTGGTAATGTAGATGGCGGCGAGAAGGCTGAATTTAATATATTAAGCTCACGGATCTCCTCTGCATGTACCTAGGAAGGTATCGTGGTGATTCAGCTCGCGTGATGGCAGCACAATGCGACATTATATTGGCTGAGCCAGCGCCTGCAGATGCGGGCATGCAAGGCGCTGGGATGCAGTCCGGCGTGAGCATGGGAAGGGAGTAGATCGCAACGCGCCAACCACATTCGTGCATCTTGTCTCTATTACCTCTAGCAGACCTCGCTCACCACCACCCACCGTGACCCACGCTGCATCCGAGATTAGGTTCGCTCGCGTGAGGCCATTTTTCCAAGGGTGACAGTGCACGCGCTGTTCCGCTGCCTCCGCTTGCGCACTCGAACAAGGCTCGGGCAGCAACCGCAGACGCGTGAGGGCTTCACCGGGCTTGGTAAATGGAGAAGTGCTCGAAGGATTGACCACTTGTCGTAGATCGGGTAGGCCACATTCGCGCGGCCGCTCTGGCTCGCCGGCTAGGACCAACGGCCCGACCTGCTGAACCAGCGTTCTCGCGAGGAAGGGGAAGCCAGGCGCAGGAGCACCAAACGCATCCATGAACCAAGCGGACCACGACGGTGGGACCGCATTCAGGAATAGGAGAGGTCAACGAAAGCGAGCGAGCCCATCTGGAGACCTTGCACGTTGCAGACCTGCTGCCGTTCGCGTTGCCTTGCCTGTCGGGAAGCCGTGGTGGATATGGCACGACCATGAGCGAGCAATCTCACTCGCAGAACCACTTTTTGCTATACTGCACTTCGCGTGATGAAATCTGACCCAGCGCGGCGTTCCCGTCAAGCCGATGCACAGATGCATAGACGCAGCAAAGCGAGACGAGCACCACGAAGCACGGTGTTGGCGAAGCGTGTATGCGAAGGATTATGATGCAAGCAAAGGAGACCAGCCTGCATGTTCGCCACGAGTACGACCAATCAATCCCGGCTGGCGGCCGCGTCTCAAGCATCGGGCTGCTTCTTCCTCCCGCTCTGCAGGAGGCTAATTGGAGTTCCTCTGTGAGTCTCATGCAAGGTCTTCTTTTCGGCGGCCACCACAGCGCCCCGCCTGCCAGCTTTTCGTTTGCAGGAGGCACAGAAATCCTGGCATTTCTGATCCTCCAGACATGGCCCTGACCGCGAATCGGACCGCAGAATAATCCTGCCGTTTGAGGCTCCTTCGACAATTTGCCTTGCGGCAAGGGCCGCCGAGCCTGCCAACCAGGACAACCAGGAGTGAAACGAGCACACCAACAACAATTTTTAGTTTGAAGGCCAAAACCTTCCTTGACAACCACGGCTTATAGAAAGTGGGCCAGATCCTCTATATGCAGCCAAACGAGCACGCCAACAATCCTACGCTTTACTCCTTGCACGAGAATTGTTGAATGCCTCATTCAATAATAATGCAGGCAAAGACACCTTGTGAACGATGCTCATCGTAAGCCTCAGATATCGGGACCCGGCCGCTGCAGCCGCAACAATCTCACGTCTCCCTTTCTTCACGCCTGCAGTCAAACGAGCACGCCAACAATTGTGCAATCATGGCTGCCTCCCCGCTTCCGCAATAAAACTTGGGTATGGAAGCCGAGCAGCCATCAGAAACAACCACGAGGCGTATCTGCAGGTTGAGCGAACACGCTAATCATTAGTGCAGATGTGGCAGCACGAACAGTATCGGCGGCAATGAACCCGTTGTTAGACGCAGGGAGCTCATGAAGTAAGGCAACCTTCGAAGCTCCAAATGGCTCATCACCGGCAGACTTGAACGAGCAGACCACTTGAGGCCGCATAACATGATTCTACCGGTGTACATCGAGGACGATGCCTGCTACACGGCTCTACCTAGGGCTTACGAGAAGCAGAACAATCCATGCCTTGGGGCCAGATCCTCTGCTGTCATACCCATGCGGCAACGGGTGGCATGACCTCCCCGTCTGCGAGCGGTGATCATAGCATAATGATGCATGCAAATGAAGATGAGCCTCACCTTTCTGGACGTCTAATCCTTCTCTGAACAGTACAGCTCGAGCCAGGAACTACCACGTGGTGCGGATGGCTTCGCGGGGAGACGGACCACTTCCTATAGGCACGGAAAAATCGTTCCTGCAGCCCAGCAGAATACACCAGTGTTAGCTCATACTTGATTGCAGCAAATGCACCATTACGATGAAAAGGTTCACATCGACCTGTTGCTGCCTAAACGATGTTGATCAACGACCTCCAAGATTGGCTTTCAACATACGAGCTATCATTGCTCAATAGCCAGATTTCCAAGTACAGAACCTGCAACGATCTTGATCTTCCATGCATCACTTGATGGATGTCAGCAATCGCAGGATCAGCATTAAGATGGACAGTGCACCCTCGGGAGAAGAAGACAAGTCAGCCATCTGCAGCCAGACGAGAACGCCATCAAATCCTACAGGTTGATGATTTTCTTCTTGCAGGAGTGAAGAAAATGCGTTATCGAAGTCAATCTCACTTGGCTAAATTCTCACGACGCAGATGTCATGCCTGTCATACAGGAACGATTGGGTCAAATGTTCTGACTCGCATCCAACTACATGGAAAACTATTTTCCACCGATACACTGCCTTTTCGCAGGACATTTACTCTGACCGCGCTGCATGTAAGCGACGTCGATGGCCCGATTCAATTCGGGCTCTCACCACAAATTTCTTTCTTTAGCAGGAGGTCCCCTTGCCCTCGCAATGTCAGTGCGCTCCGAGAACAAATACGAATGCTTATGCTGTCTCCGTTCAGACTCTTCTGGCACAAAGCAGGAACGCCGGCTTGCTGGAAGGCACGCCCGAAGCATGTGGGAGGGGACAGCGCCTACAAACCTTGCGTGAAGAGATGCATTGTGACATGCACTACTAATCGTGCATTGGACAGGCTACAATACTGCACGTGTCACCCGCAATGGGCACACTGCCACCTTTGCAACAAGTGCAACAGCCATATCGAGCTGAGAGCAACTTGCGATTGAGATGGTGATGATAATGTCTTTGCCGCTTCCATGCGCTGCGAAACCAGATCACGAACGCCCATGGACCTTGCGTGAGGTAGTGCATCGCCGGAAATGGACACACCACCACCTCCAGACCAAGTGCAACGACCATACAAGCTGAATCCAATAGGGAACACATTCCTTCATCTTGTGAAATGGTGACGAATATGATCTGGACGACATTAAAAATATGCTTTTTGTCTTTCATCGGCTGCTTTTCAATTCGCTACAAGAGTCCAGACCATGATCACACCACGACGGATGTTGGGCTGCGATGCTATGCTAGTACGGTAGCCCGGTCACTATGCTTGACGCCTTCTGAACGCCAAAAAGTATAACGCCAATGCACATCTTTCCCTTGCTTTGTATGTTGTGCCGTCTCTTGGCTTTTGCTTTCGACGCTGCCCTTGCTGGTTTCGGAGTGAAGATCGAACGCTTCGCACTGGCGAAAAGAGAGGTTTTGTAATGCGGAAAACGAATGCCGAAGTGGATTTTTTACATGATGATCGCAGGAGCTGGGAAATATGTCAGTGTCTGTGCTTGCGTGAGTGCAGATGGCGGCTGTTCGCTTACTCTCAACGTTGGCCTTAATGCTCTTGTGTGGCAGCACAGATGCGCCATTGCAGTAGATCTCATCACCAATGGAGACATCGTCTCCTAGTACTGACACGTTCTCCATGCGTGCCCATCGGCCAATTGTGCTGTTCCAGCCAACAATTGTGCTCTTGATCCAGGCGTGCTCCTTGACCTTGCTTCCTTGAAGGAGTACACTTCTTTGAATGCGCACACCGTCTCCAATGACCACGTTAGGTCCAATGACAACGTTTGGACCGATCTTGCAGTTCTTCCCGATCTTGGCTGAGGGGTCGATCATCACGTTCCCGCTGTGCACGTATGGCTCAGAGGTAGGCGTGAGGAGTTTGCTTCCCTTCTTGGTGAGGGAGGAGAGGTAGAGGCAGGTGCCACTGAGGAAGTCCTTTGGCTGACCAACGTCCATCCAGAAGCCCTCGAGATCGAATGAGTGCAGCTCGCCATCCTTGACCATGGCTGGGAAAGTCTCTTGCTCGATCGATGTGGGTCGAAGCTCGATGCGCTTGAGGATGGAGGGGTTCAAGATGTAGAGACCGGCGTTGATACGGTTGCCGACGAATTCGACTGGCTTCTCAACGAATCGATCGATGCGCGATGGGTGGTCTGGCTTGTGCACAATCACACCGTACTTCGAGGGCTCTTCAACCTTGGTCACAACGATGGTACCTTCCTGGCCGTGCTGCTTGTGGAATGCGGCGAGCTCTTTGAATGGGTACTCGCAAATGACGTCCGAGTTGAGAACGAAGAATGGTGCATCGTCCTTGCCCAAAATGCGCTCCGCAAGCTTCAATGGTCCAGCAGTGCCCAATGGCTCTGTCTCGACCGAGTATTCAATGCGCACGCCATATTCCTGCTCGTACTTCTTCAGCGCCGCGGTCATCATCTCTGGTCGGTAGTTGACTGCAAGCACGATGTCGGTTACACCCGCTGCGGCAAGAGCTTCGATCTGGTGGAGGATCATGGGTCGGTTTCCAAACTCCACAAGGGGCTTTGGAAGAGTGAGGGTGAGAGGTCGCAGGCGGGTGCCGAAACCGCCGACAAGAATTAGAGCTACATCGCGGTCAGCGACTGAAGGCGCATGCGCATATGTGTGTATGTGGTTTGCGCCTATGCATACCCTTCATGTTGAAAGTTTGTGTCGAGGTGGCTTTCTGGGGTGTGTGTGTCCGAGGGCGGTCAATGTCGCAGAACCAGCTGCTCTACTTGTATCTACTGTCGTTGTCGAGTGCGTGGGAGCGAAGGTGTTGAGTCTTGCGATGGAGTACAAGACCAATGCCAAAGCAAATGGTAGTATTGAGTGTCAATGCTTAGAAAAGTGTCGAGGATGCGGATGCGGATGCGGACAGGCCTTCAAAGTTTTGGACACGCAACGCAGCTGCTCAAGTTCAGGGCCCAGGGCCCACGGGGTCACACGAGTGGCTCCTCGGTCGGCTTCTCACTCACTCACAAGCGAATCACAAGCGAAACATGAGCCGGGGCCAAGCCTCTTTCTCCTATTCTTGGCTCGAACAGCTTGTGGCGCATGCATATTTTCAATCGCCGCTCGCCATCTCACATGCATCATACGCCTGCGCAAATTCTCACGCATATGAATAGCAATGCCCAGGCCGCTGGTAGCTTGCTCACTCTTCAATTCACGGGCTTCAGTAGTCCGCGCCACTTGATCGCCTGGACTCAGGAGTCGGACAGGAGAAATGGCGAGATTTGTCCTCCCGCCATCCAGATCTGATCTCAGGCCATGCTGGCCACGTGCATTCCATGAAAATCTGGTTGGGTTTTGCGACTCTACATTCTGTGGCAGCTTGCAACACAACTCGAAATGCCTTCCGCCTCCTGACGAGCTGCACAAATGGACCGGATCTCATTGACCAGGTGGAAAGACAATTCTCAGACTCACAGAAGCTCCCAACAATGTTCAAACCCGAGGCAGACGACGTCTTTATACATGCAGCGATTGTATTGAACGATTTCTGCTGCCTTGGTGGATAGTCAGATGCACAGCATTCAGATCTAATGCTCGACCACGTTTCGCGAGTACATCCCGCTTCTTACAACTGCTGCTTCATCGCAGGACCAAACGTCATAACCTCCACGAGACAATGTTATTTTCATGCCAGAGCCCTTCCGGTTGAGAGATATCTGAGGCAACACACAGCCAGTAAAAGTGAATGGAGACAATGGCTGCCTCGAACTCGTGTAAGTGATGAGACGCATGTCTCAAACCTCTCATTGTCCACGTCCGTCGAGGTCCTCTCAACACCCTCTTCACGACACATATAACACTGAAAATCCTAGGTATTGTCCACATTGTGCTCCCCGTCGTAGATACAGCGAGCGATAATGGGCAACGCAGGCTCGAAAGTCTGCGAGAGCGAGAAGTTTGAGCAACATCAGCAGGGGTTTGCAAGAGCAAGCGAGGCCTTCCCCCAGAAACGGCCACGGTCACCAGGATCTGATAAAGTCCAAGATGGTTCACCTCAGGCCAAACGCAGCCGACACTCTGACGATCAGATTGAAGAAGTACGAAGAGATCTCGAGCAACGTTTCGAGGCATTGAGATCGCAAGCTGGCCTGCAGGCTGGTCAATCGACCGAAATACATGCAAAAGCCGTCGAAGGTGACTCGAGTGGCAGTGGATTTGACCTAGGAGCACGGCTGTCATCACCTCCTTCTTGCGCCACTTTGGGTCATTCTGAACTTGCTGACGGTCCAGATGAGCAATCAGACGACTCAATGTTATGGGTGCCGGATTCGAGGCCGCCATCACCCGAGCTGCTTTCAGGCCAGATCGACGAACATGTTGGCTATGGTTGGTCAACCCGCAATACGAACGCTGATCTAGCGGAGTTGTCGAGCACTCTACTGCTAACAAATGACTGGCCAGACTATGCAAGTGCATTTCGTAAGCCGATAAAGCAGAACGTCGGCGATACATCCGTGGACGATGAGCAGCTCAGACGTAATAAGCTAGGCATCGAGTTGGCTAATTCAGCCTTGCGCCAAATCGATCTTGAGCCTGACACAATCAAGACCGGCACTCCAACCCCAAAAGCTCGAGCAAACAGAGCCCTCGACGCTGACGATACTTCTCGTCATATGCCACATTCAGATAGAGTCGCCAATGCTTTCGGCGAGCCTGACACTGCGCGGGATATGGGCGACAGATCAAGACGTAAAGTGTTAAGCGCTTCTAAGTACCTTGTCGGCCTAGGCAGGCAGTGAACCCTTGAGGGCGTGTGGCAGAGAAATGGATCACAGAGTCCGCTATTCTCAAGCTCGTACCAGAATTGGTCTCTCAACGACAAAAATGCGTGGAAGACAGCATGGGAACCGCTTCGGTCGCAGCGACAGCAACAGTCAAATTGAATTGTCTCCGTAAAGTAGAGATATTTTGATAGCCACCGCGATCGCAACAAGATCGTACGACGGACCAATGGAAACCTCAGGCACGCCCCACCTCGCACCTTCCCAACTTCACCTTCCCACCTACCACCTTCACCAACCGAACAACTTTGCCATGAATGAACCAAAAACAACCCTCCTCTCCCTTCCCCTCGAACTCCGCGAACAAATCTACAGCTATGCCTTCACCTGCACCGATCCTCATGCCTACTGCGTCTGGAACGGCCTGCTCCTAACTCTAGTCGATGGAAGAATCTACAAACCTTTCACTCACCGGCCCTATAATCCGGGAAAAAGCACAAACTGTGGCTCCGCAGCCCTACCTCTCCTTCGGACTTCTCAACAAGTATATCGCGAAGCTAGCAATATATTCCACGCCAATCTGGAATTACGACTACACATCGATGGAAGATATCGTTCTCCCACAGAAATTAAAGGACTCGATCTCGGTCCCGTCGAAAACGTCTCTTTTCTTCCCGGTGTCAAGATCTGGGACGTTACAGTTCGTCTCTCGAATTACGAAGACGCAGACCGTCTCGTCGCTCAGCTGCAGTCCCTCAAGACGATTGTAGGGCGGAATGTGGAATGGAGAAGTATTTCTGTTCAAATTTCTCGATATGCTGATGATGAAGATCCTGAGGGTGGGAGGAGAGTTCTTGAGGCTGTCAAGAGTTTGACTGGAATTCAGGCTTTGGAGGAGATTCGGGATCCTTGGAGGGAGGGAACGACGGTTTTTGATTTTCAGAAAGGACGGAAGGAGAGGGTGTCGCATTACTGAGACTGGAACTGTAGGCTCGGTGGTCCTCGCGGTTTGTCAGGCTGAGCACATGTCTCAGATCTCCAGACGATGTCCGAATGTGGCTTCCAGCTTCCCTAGTCCACATGAACAGCCTCGTTATCCTATTCTGTCAGCCACACAGCACTTCAGAATATTCTTCCAGTCTGCTGCTGGAAGCCTTCGCCAAATACTTATTGAGTCGCTTGAGGCTTTTGGGGTCTGGCCTGTCCTGCTGCCCAAGGAGCGATCGAATGCTATTGTGTCACGATGAACGCAATATCCACAGCTCATAGCCTTCTCCGAGGGTATGCTTGGCTCTTGGAAATGATAATAGGAGCTGAACGACTATAAAATAATGCATCTATCAACCGCTTCAAGAAGCACAGATCGATCAACATGAATTACCTGGAGCTCCTAGTTCTCTTCACCATCCTCATCAGCCCTGCATCAGCACGCTCGATACCAGTTCATACTTTGACACCTCGATACAACATCAGTGGACTCAACATCGCAGCAGAAGCCGATGGCAAAGAATGGTTCGGAACTGCGACCAACATCTCAGGCATCGAGCAGCAGGATCCATATTATGTTGAGCAGCTCTTGAACTGGAAGGACTTCGGCCAAGGTAAGCTATGGGACCCAATCTCGCAAGCCTTTCTGACACTCCCACAGCTACTCCTGCCAATCGCATGAAATTCGCCTTCACCGAGCAACGTCAAGGCGTCTTTAACCTCTCCGAAGCCGAGATCTTCATGAGCGCTGTCAATCCACCAGGAATGCCTCAGAAGAAGATTCGGTGGTGGGTTATTGCATCTCGTAGATTAGAGGCATTTGGTCTGACCAACTTATCAGTCATCCTCTCGTCTGGCACCAAACTCTTCCCAACTGGCTTACTTCCCCTACAACTCCATGGACAAACGCGACTCTGACGGCAGTTCTGGTTAAGCACGTCAAGGAGTTGGTATCATATTTCGGCGATCGTTGTACTCACTGGGACGTCGTCAACGAAGCATTCTCAGAAAGCAACACCACAGATCCAGCATTTCCATATCGTTCTATTAACAATATCTGGTACCAAATCATTGGACCAGAATACATCTCTATCGCCTTCAACGCCGATTCGGAAGAAAGGATTGAATGTAAAGCTATGCTACAACGATTACGGCATCGAATCTCCTGGCCCAAAGAACAGCGCTTAGTCCAGACCCTACAAGCTAGAAACATCCAAATCAACGGCGTAGGATTCGAATCCCATTTCCTAGCCGGCGGAACTCCAAATCAGACGAGACAGGAACAAGCTATGATCTCGGAATCGATATTGCCGTTACGGAATTAGATGTCAGGGTGTCTTTGCCTTTGACTGCGCCGCTCAATGAGAGAAAACAAGCTGCTCAGGATTATTATAATTCTGTCGCTGCTTGTATGAATGTTGAGAGATAGTGTAGGGATCACTTTTGTGGGATTTTGTGGATACGTATAGCTGGGTGCCGAATTCTTTTGCAGTTGGGTTTGGGAGTGCGAATGTTTGGGCGCAGTCGGGAGGGATGGGCGAGGAAGGATAGGTTGTATGCTGTGATTATGGGGGGAAAGGAGTTTGTGTGGTAGTGGAGAGTTGGTTAAAGTGGCGAGTCACCCATTCCAAGTGCACGGCCTGCAAACACTGTAAGAGAGCTTTGATTAGGACCTGGACTCCTACGCTCTGTGACAAGTCTCTACTTTTGCACATAATATGACAGACAGGGCGTCGTGAATGGCGTCAAGCTTTGGAGCGACGACCGCCATTTGGGAGTGAGTCAAGCCCGAGAGTGTAAAGCAGTGCGTGAGATCCATGTATCGTGGACTAAATGCCTTGCCTGATGTTCGTACATGTCATCATCTGCCTTACAGAAAGAAGGCATTGATCAACGAAACTGATCCTTCCTCAACCTTTCAAAAGAACTCATCTTATCTAAACGATCATACTCGTTCCCAGCTTCGCCCTCGACAGGCTCATTGTCTGCGAGCAAACGGAACAGTGTCAGTGCATGTTCTCAGCAGGGTAAGTAGTGAAGATCCAACTTACCTTCAGTCTTGACTTTCTTCTCCTCAATTTTCTTCCCGGTGACTGGTTCCTGACCACCCTGCTTTCGCTTCTGGCCTTGCTGCTTACAGTCGGCGGTATTTCCCATCGAGATATTTTGTTGATTCGTGGCTCCTGACATGATTTACGAACAACGCTGTGCTACCCCGTTCTGCGGAGGAGCCATGATTATATGATTGACGATGTTTGCTATTGTCAGGTCTAAGAGAAAGCATCGCCGTTACTGGAAGTGTCGTATCTTCATCTCGAACTTGCTCCACATCCATCATTACAATTAAGTAGTAGCTAATTCTGTACAAAGCTGCTGTCTCATACTGTACATCTGTAACCTCTTTCTCTCCCGCTAAGACTGCAACTCCGAGAATATATAAGGGAAAATAACAACACAAGCCTTCCAAAACACGCCAATACTCGTAATTGCTCTAATCGGCATTCCAAACAAACTCGCACTGGTGATGTAGATCCAAATCGCATACAACGCGACGGAGAAAAAGTGGTAAAACAGCACAAAAGGCTGACGTATTATGCCCGCCAACAACCCGACAGGTCCATCAATACAATTGCCTCCAAGCTTGAAATATCTAAAGCATCCGAGTTGTAAAGCTTTGAGTTGATAGTCATCCGCAGCGAAAAGGGAATAGAGAGCTTGTGCCAAGATGTTTATGACAGAAGTCAGACCTTTGCGTCGCCAGTGGAATTTTCGCATTTGTTGGAGTACGAGTTTCGTATCGTCGAGATCGGGGACGATTTCGGGGGAGAGGAGTTCGGAGAGGAGGACTGCGTCGTTGAAGGCTACTGTCATGCCGCCGCCTGTCAAGGGATGGCGCATGTTCATGGCGTCGCCGAGGAGGATGAGGCCTGGAGTTTTGTTGGTGGTGGGTGGGAGCCAGGAGTTGGGCATTGATCGGAGTCGATCTCGGTCGATTGCTGCTTGGAAGGAGGGTTGGACTTGTTTTGGGAGAGAAGGGAGCACCACGTTTTTGAGGTGACCTTTGACGCCTCCTGCTTTTACGCTTGCGGTGGGTGTGTTTTCTGGAATGTCGACCAGTGCGCGGGTTTCATGAGTACCGATCTGGTATAATAATACTGGTGATCCTTCGCCGAGTAAGACGTGGCCGTGGTTGGGCATGGGTAAATCTGCATCGATCAATTCCAGACCCCAGAACTTTGACTTGACAACAGGTGTGTCCGTCCGCGATTCTTTTCTGAACTTGCTGGCATAACCGTCTGCGATGATTGTGACATTGCCAAAGTATGATTCCTGTTCGCCATTGCGAGTAGCTTCCACTCCAAGAACATGTCCAGTAAACCCACAGCGCACCAATTCCGTCGCCGTCGCTTCGATTGTGGTCACGTTTGGATTAGACATGGCCTTCTGTCGCAGTCTCTGAATAAATCGTCCATGGTGGAACGATCGTCCTTCGGGTCGTTTCCTCTTCGTCCCTCGGTATTCGTCACTATGGCTCTGCTTCTCGTTGATCTCCTGAACAGTATCTGTCGCATTCTCTGGGTATGGTATTCGCACCTCCTCGCCATAGTATATGACGTCGTATCCGTAGACCTTAATCGCATCAATATCATCCAAGCATTCTCTTAGCCCCAGCTTCTCCAATGCCGTCACGCCTCCTGGTTGTAGCAATTCTCCGACAATGCGATCGGGCTCCTTCAATGATTTCTCCAATAATATTACACTCCTTCCCTGGTTGCCAAGAGCCCATGCGACTGCGCATCCGAAAATGCCAGCGCCGACAACGACGACATCAGCTTCGTGGTGCATATTTCGATTCTCCTCTGCTCGGTGTGAAAGGGCAGGCCTCGCGCGGATTCGCGCATCGAGAGGCATGATGGGTGGGCGGTATTTGAAGACTTGGGCAATACCCTTACAACCAATTGCAGCGCTTGCAATTGCTGTGCCTGACCGGGATATCGTAATCGTGGTGGGCAGTGTTGTGGGAAAAATCGAACCACAAGTGCGGCTCTGAATGTATGTTTGCACTTTCGATGTTTCAGGGTTCAGGGTCAAGATCGCCAGAGATGTCGCGCAACCACTTGCGTGAGGTTCAAACTCAATCGGCTTTGACCAGCTCAGGCATCAATCGCCTCGGAAGGCATCACTTTTAGACAGCAATACCATCATCATAACTCGTCTTGTATGCTACTTAGCTATGTAAAGCAACGCTCCTTAGGGTATACGCAAGCACTTGAGTGTGCCAAAATCGTGCCCTCGATTCTTTGTGTCGTAGAGTCTCATCACCTTGTCTCAATGCAGACCATTCTGCCCATGCCAACCAGACCAACTCCTGCATTCCTACACATCATTCTCTGCCGAGCGAATACAGCGGCTCGAGTATCCTCCAAGCCCACGCAGCAATACCGTCCACCTGCTTGACATCTCTTATCCATTCCAGCATTAATGCCACCGACTTTTGTACATCATCCCTGTTGACCTGCTCATCGCATATCTGTTTCAAGCACTCATTCTCCGTGGTCATGCGTAGGATCAACAAGATTGCCATGAAATTTTGTGTCCACGCAAACAAATGTGGCACGAGCCGCTTCTTGTTCTTGGGTGGCGCCATAGATATCGGCCACATCAAAGCCGACTGGATGGCGAGTGCGCAACAATTACAGTCTTCGCTCGTCATAAGTTCTGGGAAATGTAAAGCTTTGTACACGAAAGGTCTGTACATCATGAAACGAGCGTGGTAGAATCTTGTGCGCAGCTGGGCTGTCACAAGATCCAGGTTGAATTTGTGTCCAATCGGCACAGGGCCTTGGTCTGGTGAGAAAAGAGATTCGTTTGGACGCCGACCAGAAGGATCAATGTTCGGGAAGTCGAGCTTGTCGCTGTCTTGCCATTGTAGAGGTCGTGGGAGAAGCGAGCGCCAGGACTCAAGCTGTCGAGCCATCTCGCGTGTCACAGCAACGGGAGGTCCTCCATAGTCGTCGGCAGACTCGCTTTGAGGGGACGAATCTGGCGAATGTTAGCTTGTGCACACAACACCGAATTTTGATGACCCACTCTCGTGTATCACCTCATGTATCCGAGATATCAGGCGTCTCAGTGCAATCATCGCCAGGAAGTGATATTGGAAGTGTGATCGATCATCGCCTCCAAAGAAGCTCGGACTTGGCAACTCCTGTCCCTCTTGAAAGTATGGTAGAGGAACGAGGTCTTCCAGCTGCTGAATGCCGCTCTGAGGTAGGTCGAGATCCAGATGATAGAGATCCTCAGCAAGGACACAACACCAGTAAGCACGTTTGACAAGGTCGCCATACTGTGTCGACCAGTCAATCGTCTGACACTTGACCAGAACTTGACATGCCATTGATGCGGACACCGTCGACCGCCAGAACTCCAAGTGCCGCGCAGTCGCTTCGAAGTACGTTGCCTGGAGGAGCATGATTTGCACATTCTCCAGCGTCATCTGCATAGCAATGAAGCCAATCCTTTTTCGAGCTTCATTGAAGATCTCTAGACCAGGTGGTCTCACAGCTGTCCCGCCACGGAAGCCACTGGGTGTGCCGTTGACCATACTGATTGGCCTTTCGAAGACACCTTCCATGGCCACTTGACCCAAAGCCAAGACAAGAAGTAGCATCACGCTGTATGGTTCAGCTTCACCAAACCCATGCTGTAAAATCGGTCCCGCGACATCATTCATGAAGGAATCTCTATTCAGTATTGGTGCCAGAACATTGAAAGAGTTGAAGTATGCGTCACAATACTCGTGTATCCGCTGTGCAGGAAGGTGTGAGAAAGCCAGACGTGGTGGTGATATTAGGTCAGCAGTCCTGCCGTTAGGAGTGAAGCTAGGCAGACCAGCATCCGGAGACATTGTATCCTGGTTTGAAACCATCTCCTGACGTATAAACCAAGGCGTGCCTTCTTGAAGCACATATTGCAGATCGTTTGCAGCTCCGATGCCCGAATTGACCAGATGAATGTAGACGCTAGGCCAGAGGATGATCTTGTGGGGTACAGTCAGGTGATGATAGCCCTGCTGCAATTCCATAGGATATCTCGAGGTTTCATCTCGACCCCGATAGTTTCTATTCGAAGAGGTGGATGAGTGACTGACGGATTGCCTGGCGCCACTCGAAGCATCTGTCTCGGGAGTTCTGGCAGTTCCGGCAAGATTGAGATTGTCGAATTTGTTTTCAATTCGTGTCAACGTGTCGAGGATATGGACCATAGTCTTGTCTTTCCTGCACTCACTGTTAGAATCGCTGCTAATGATCAAATACTGGCACATACTTGGTCGGTAGCGGCTCACGGTAGACACATTCGACATTGAGCCGTCGACAGAGACCGCCTGCGATGACATAAGTCTATACTCTCTAATGTGTCGTGGAGCGCCAACATACATTTCGGTCTCTGTTCGTCACATTTGCTTTTCCTATCGCCGTCAGCTTTGTTCTGCTTCTCACGCTATCGATCACAAGACAGCTATCATGGGTGGTCGTACCTGCTTCGACATGTTTGGCAGGCTTGAGCAGCGATAGCAGCACGTTCACGTCTCTGCGCACT
Source organism: Pseudocercospora fuligena (assembly GCA_014298035.1). NCBI lineage: Eukaryota > Fungi > Ascomycota > Dothideomycetes > Mycosphaerellales > Mycosphaerellaceae > Pseudocercospora > Pseudocercospora fuligena. Next base: position 32,760 of record JABCIY010000084.1, on the reverse strand, counting down.
GTCCGAAGACTCGACTGTGCCAGGAGCCGACATTGGAGATTCTGCCGTAGGTCTGAACATTGCGCGCAGTGGTTGGTTGAAGACGGTTTATGTTGCTACCGCCACCAAGAACCTTTCTCAGATTCGCTTAGTGTTCCAGAATCGCGGCATGAAAAGCTCTTCCAGTCGTTCATTGCACTGCACGCGGAGAGCGGCGAGACCATAGATGAGCCGGGATCATGCCAATGTTCAAAATCGCAATCGTGACGCGGTGTGAACAGCGACAAGAGGTCGCAAAAGCCTGCGCGGTGAACAGATTGTTAGCCACCTGCCCTGCATGCTCTTCTGCAAGTGTGCAGAGAGAATAGCATCATCAGCAGGAATACCTTGGGATGCGTATCGGCCCGCGGATTCCTGATGAGCTTGAGGGTCCAGAAGCCAGGTTCGTACCTTTGGACGCTTGATTGTGGGCGTGGTGTCGGTGTCCCGATATCTCGAGTCGTTCTCAGTCCGTCGAATGAACACTTTGAGTAACTGTGATGTTTGCCCAGCCGTAAGGAGATCTCAGAGATGAAATTCGTAGAGGTGGCGTGTGGTGACGGCCAAAAACCGTGGCTTCCCCAGATCCACTCGTGGCTGCTGGTTTGCTGGGTCTGGAATCATCGAAGTCTTCACAGACACGGCAAGACAATTGAAAAGTGGCATTCTGATGGCAGTACCAGAAGCTGATGAGAAGGCTCACTGTCCGGAGCATGATCCGAGACAGAACTACGCTAGTCGTCATAAGGCGAGAGTTTCGGATATGGCTCCTTAGGTTCTGCAGCTAACCTTGAACATAGCACGAGAATGCTTACTCACATTCCCGCGTTTCTAAGAAAAGTTCCTGAGAACATCCCAGTGGTGTTGTTCGGCACCAAGAAGGCTTGCAATATAGAGCATTCTAGATGAGATATTCTCAGGAACCTCTCGTCTACTATGCGACTCTTGTTGCTCAGAGACTGCGAACTCAGAAAACAGAATGAAGCCTTCAAGAATGCTGATCGACCAACAGCATCAAAGGTCAACATAACTTTGAAGGCCCATCACGACTCCTCACAGCCTGTACTACAGCGCCTCCCTCACTCCAACTTCTCCATCAACTCAACAGTCGTCCCATCCGGTCCAAACAAATAAATCATACACCACAAACTTCCATCCATCCTCCTCATCTCCTGCGGTCCGCTCTCATTCGCAGCCCTCCACCCCAACTCCTCCGCCGCCTTAATCAACCCCTTACTCCCCTGAACCTCTAACGCAACATGAACATTTCCAACATCACAAGCTCTAGGCTTAAAATGTTTCCGATCTTCCGGAGCAGAATATTCTAGTAATTCAATCATATACCCTCCGATTGATACCATAGCGATATTGAATTCTGCATCTGGGATTCCGACGACGTCGAAAGTTGGAGAATTTTTGAGGGTGCGGGTGTAGAGGACTTCGCCGCCGAGGAGGTCGCGCCAGAATTTGAGGGAGGAGGAGAGGGAGGAGACTGTTATTCCTGTATGGGCGGATTTTAGGATGGTGAAGGGTTTGGAGGAGGACATTTCGTTGCTTCCGATGGGTGACCTTTCGTATTTCGACTACTGGACTCTGATTGTAGATGCTGATTATTCTTCATCTTCTCGGGTTATATCTCTTTGGAGCTGTAACTTCTGCTTCTTTCAGCGGCTTTACGTTCTGGGTAAGCCGTAATGTCGATCTCGCAAAGAGTTCCAGCTCGAGAAGAAAGCTGACCAATGTTGGATGCTTTGTGTCTCTCTACTTCCTGTCTGGGACAATTTGGATGCATTTCGATTCCTCTAAGAGCGATGCACTGTGAAAGTAAGTTAGGCAGATCAGCATTTAATTGTCTTATTATTCCCGAATTGTGGTCTGAGAGGCAGCTCATTTCTTTCATCAGCCATATCATCGTCGCAGTGATCGTGACTATCTCTAAAGTGACCGGAAAATGGTATATAACATGTAGCGCACCTGAGTGCAGCCCTTCTCAAACGCCCGAGCGCCACGCTAAAAGACAGAATGCCTTTTCGGCAATGACAATCATGCTACTTTCACGTATGCTGCGCAATGTTAGCCAGTCCTCAATCTCAACAGAGTACGGAACGCTTACAAGCATCAATCTTCGAGATTTGCGGCAATGCCAACCGCACCTTGTTCCGATACAGCACCGGATTCTGTCTCTGCAGCGGATTGCCTTCGAAGTAGACCTCGTCCAACTTCTCCTTATCCTTCAATGCCCGCTCCACTTCTTGAAAGCTCTCGATCTGACAGTTCGATGCCCAAACATTTTCCAAATCTTTTAGATTCTCCACACCAGCCAGAGAAGCGATGGGGTTCGTTTGGAAATCCAGGATTTCGAGTTTGGTGCAAGCTTTGAGCGGTTCCAAAGATGTCACCTTGTTGTCGCTAATGTAAAGCTCTGTAATTTGCGGCAGAGCTTCGATTCCTTCAAGGGATGTGAGCCTGTTGGCTTGTATGCTGAGTGTTCGAAGGTTCGTCAGAGTGCTGAGACCTTTCAATTCTGTGATCTTGTTCTGTCCCAGCCATAGACTTTCCAACTTCGTCAGAGTCTCCAGTCCTTCGATTTCTCGTATCCTGTTTGCGCCCAGCTCGAGATATGCCAAATCAGTCAGCTCCTCCAGTCCTTCGATCTTGGATATCCTGTTTTGCACAAAGTAGAGGTGGTCCAGCTTCTTCAAGGTGCTCACACGCTTGATGTGCTTGAGCTTATTGTAGCTGAGGTCGAGCGTGCGCAGTTCTGTGTACTCCTCCACGCCATCGATGTGCTTTAGTAGATTGTCGTACAGCTCGAGCTCTTCTAACGTCGCTTTGCAGGTTTCGGGAAGCTCGATGTGCTGGATTTGGTTCTGTCGTAGACACAGTCGTTTGAGGTTCTTAAATCGTTCAAGGCGGAGGGCGGGTATCGATGTGATCTTGGAGTGGAGGAGTTCAATTTCCTAGATGCTGTGTCAATGCATCGTCATTCCCAAAGAGGTGCTTAAACCATACTTCTACCTCTGGGTCCTCGCCTTCAAGCAAATCCTCGTCGGCGTCAATCTGCTCTACCGGCGGCGCATCCTCATCTGAGTAGTCGGAGTCGTCTAGCGCTTCGGGGTTGGCGAGGGTGGCCTGTTTGTTGACTCGAAGCTTGCCATCCCACCCTGAAGCACTCTTCGGTGTGCCATTCGTGTTGCCATTCGGTTCCTGAGATTCTGACATTTCTGCTGTCGGATGGATGTGCAGGTTAGAAATCAGAAGCTAACAAGAAATTGTTCTTTGTGCCTGAATGTCGCGTGCGTGCATGTGACGGAGTGCTGACCAACAAACACTTGCGCGCATGGCGGGGAATAAACTTTGATTAGAGTTGATTCAAGCAGGAACGAACACAGAGTCGAAGACTTCGTCGTCTCTCCTGTAGAACTATATATCATTGCCAAAATATTTATACTAATGTGAGCTTTATGATGGCTTCCCTCAGTCCTTCCGCCGTTGCCTTGATGCTAACGAATCCTTTGGATCCTGGCCGCCCTCTCACAATGCCAAGCGCAAGCCCATTGAAAGCATTCCTCGTGAGAGAGGGAAAGGGCGTGAAATCCGTCGAATCGCCATTATCCGTAGCCACTATCTCTCCCGGACCATCCTTGATGGCGAACGTGATGCTGTTCTTTGCTCGAGGGACGACAGCGCCTAAGCCATCAACGGCTTCAACTGTCAAGAATGAGAGGTCCAGACCATCACCATCGATCTTTGTGCGATCCGCAGTCATCTTCAATGCCACAGCTTCGTCGACGGTCCGAATGGTCTCGTTCGCCCACGTCATGCCATTCTTCCAAGTCACGACTTCGACCTCCCCAGGCTGATACACGACCTTATCCCAGCGAAAGCGATACTCATATTCGCCTCTTGTCTTTCGGCCCTGCGACTTACCGTTCACGAATAGCTCGGCTTCATCGGCGGAAGTAAAGACATGAACAGGCGTAACCTCTCCAACTCGCTCAGGCCATGTCCAGTGTGGCAAGATATGGGCGAATCTTAGATCGGGCCTCCACCGGCTCTGGTAGAGCCAGAACCTATCTTTCTTGAATCCTGCCAAATCTATAATGCCAGAGTACGAGCTTCGAGCAGAGTAAAATGGAGTCGGCTCACCGATGTAGTCCCAACCTGTCCACACAAACTCACCAGCAACGTAAGGATTACGGTCCTGACTTGCGAATACTTTGTCCGGAGACGAGCCAAAGCCGGCGGTGTATAGCTCATAGGCACTAACTTGTGATGTGGTATTGTCCGTACCTTGCCCAGTTGAGGTGTTGGCTGGAGCAGATATTGAATCCGTGACTGGAAAAGTATACACTCCGCGCGAGCTTAACGCTGATGCAGTCTCCGTGCTCCAGATCATTTTGTTCGGGAACACTGAGTGGTACCAAGGATACGAAGGCGGTCTAACAATGCCATTTGGCAGATATCCTGCGATGTCACGAATGCCAGCTCCTTGATAATTCAAGCTGATGATCTCCAAAGGCTCTGGAAACGACATATTCGGCATTGCGTAGTTCATGCTGGCAGTGGAGAGTCGGGCTGGATCCTCTTCGCGAACAATGTCACGCAAAGAGGCAGAGAGCGCGGCTCCCGTCTCGTTCGTGTACTGCTCATGCACCTCGTTCCCGTAGCTCCAAGAGACGACAGAAGGATGATTCCGATCTCGACGAATGAATGCTCTGAGATCAGGTTCATGCCGATCCGGAAAGATCAGATGGAAGTCGCCGTCCGTTTTATTGAACTCCCATGTATCGAAGATCTCGTCCATGACCAGGAATCCCATACGATCGGTGAGCTCTAAAAGCTGGATGGCAGGTGGATTATGCGACATGCGGATTCCGTTACAGCCCAACTCTTTCAAGACTTCCAACTGGCGCTCGGCTGCTCTAATGTTGAATGCTGCTCCGATTGCACCTAAGTCGTGGTGCTGGTTGACTCCTTGAACCTTGACCACTTCACCGTTGACGAGAAGTCCTTGGTCGGCACTGTATTCAACAGAGCGAATGCCGAAAGTGGTTTCGTATGTATCAAGCAAGGTTGACTTGCTGTCGTACAACTTAGTGACAGCAATGTACAACGCTGGCTGCTCCTCAGGTAGCGGGCGCCATAGCTTCGGGCTTTCGACCAACACCGAGCTATTGATACTGACTTTGCCATTCTCAGTCTTAATCGATCCCGATGGAAAGCTGCCAACTTTTGCACCAGCTTTACCGATACTGTAGTCGTACTCGTGGATATCAGTCTCAACCCGAACCTCCAACGATGACTCTGCTTTACTCTGAACTTAAACTTCTAAGTCCAGCGTAGCCGATTCGGGCGACACTTCTCGTAATATAATATACGTCCTATATTAAGTAATATAAATATTATTGACTTTTATTAACTATATATTTCGATAAAGTCTAGCGCTAGGATACTATCTAGCCGAATTAAGAGGATTATTAAGTCTAATTACTAGGATATTCTTATTCCTATTTTCTAGATATAGTATAAGATTAAGTTAGAAAGAATTATATCTATAAAGCCTAAATAAAACAAAATTAGTAGATAGATAGAATTCGGCTAACTTTATAAAACTTACTATCTACTAACTAAATTTCTATTTAACTAAACTATAGTATAAGATATAGTATCTTTAATATTAAGATAAATTATCTTTCTACGATCTATAGCTCTATAACTTAATTTTCGATAATACTAACTAACTTCCTATATAGATAAACGACCTATATCTCTATTTATAGGATTTATATCTTCTTCTTCTATATAGAAAAATCCTTTAATTATCTAGTTATAAGAGAGAGTAATATCTTTCTAGAAACTATTATTAAAGTTAGTATAGATATATTTAATATTAGTACTAGACTTATCTATAGAACGTATATATTAATTTTCTAGATTAGAAATAAAATCGTTTTCTAATAGAAGAATATAAGGTTTTAGAATTTCTACGTTTATAAGATTAATTAGATTAGATCTTTAGTTATAGATTACTCTATTAGGGTTTATAAATAAGTAGAAGAATTTCTAGGAATTATTTATATTAATTATTTTACGTTCTATAATTAATCTAATAGCTTTTACTCTAATCTAATAGCTATAAAGCTAGATAAGGCCTAAAGTAAGTAGGTTTATTATTATTTCTATATATAGATAAGTAAAGGACTAAGTAAGTCTACTAGTAGTCTATAATAGATATTATAGGCTCTTTAGAGATTAATATAATCGATACTATTCGCTATAATACTATTCTAATAGGCGGGGCCTATTAGTAGATATTACTCTAGCTAAATAGTAAGTAAAGTACTAAGATATAGTATAATAGTAATCGAGAGTATTCCGATATATTTATTATAGTAGTAATACGATATACTTAGAAGGATTATAGTAGAGGCGTATATAGCTCTCGTTTATAAGACTTAAGTAGCTTAGAAGTTAACTCGCTTATAGTTATAGTCTTAGAACTATATAGAATATATTTATAGTATAAGGTTCTAATCGATATAGATCTATAAAAGTTAAAAACCTTATTATACTTAGAATATATATATATATATATAGTAAGCCTTTTTATCCTAGATTAAATTACTCTTAGAAATTAGTTAGTTAGCGAGAGAACTTAGATAGTTTAAAATATAAGCTATTTAGATAGATTCTAGTCTAATATTAGCTACTTAAAAAATTATATATTATATACAATATTTTCTTACTCTTATCTAATTAGAAGTATTTAAATACTTTCTACTAGGACTATATAATAATATCTCTAACTACTCTATAAAACTCGGGTCTTAGAGTATATAAGATAGTAAAATAGTAGCTAGACTCGTAAATAAAGTTTAGCCTCGGATACTCCTAACTCTATAGCTACTAAGACTAGTCTATAAATCTTCCGCCTCTAATATCTCTATAATACTAGCTACGATCGTTATAGTATTTCTATTCTTATAGTTTCTCTCTATCCTTTAACGCGAACTTATCTACTAGATATTCTTTTAACTACTTCTAAATCGCTAATTATTCGTCCTTATTTAAATCTTAGTCGCGTCTTAAGAAGAGCTTAATATAGTATATATCGGTATCGAAATAGATATACTTCTCGGTAGTATAAAGAGTAGTATTATAGTTATTTTAAGTATTATTAGCGAGTTCGCGTATCGTATTTATTAGCTTACGTACTAATATAAGTACTAAATTTTTATAGATATTCTATTCTTACTAGTCTAGGATATTACTACGAAATTTAGGAATACTTAGTTATATAAGTATAAATATATCTAGATCCTATAGAAAGCTTAAAAAGCGTTTAGCTAGCTAATAAAGAAGTACTTAGCTAGATATCTACTTAAGCGCCTCCTAAATATCCTTATAAGTTACTTAAGTTTTTACGCTTTACTTAATATATCGTAGTATTTAGACGAGGTTATAGAGGCGATTAAGATATTCTTAAATATCTATTTTAGCTACTAAATACTTTCGTTATATAGTTCGATACTAGATATATTACTATATTACCTATATTATAGGAATATTCTACTAATAAATTATTAAAGTATAGCTACTATTTACTACGGACTAGCTAGCTATATTATATCTCCTTTTATATATTCTATATAGTACTTTAATTATTCTCTAGACTTCGTAAATTAGTATCTTTAATATATCTTTACTAAGAGAGCTACTAGACTTATTAAAGTACTTCTAGAAGGATAATACCTAGAAATAGCTATTATAAAAAGTATCTAATAAGCTCTAAGATAGTAAGCGTAAACTATCTAGTAACGAGATCTTAGTTATAGTATTAAACGAAATTATACGAGACTATAGCTTTATATATTTCTATTATCTATCTTCTAGAGAGGTTTAGAAAAAGAATAGCGATAAAGATATAATCCTTCTTATAAATAGGATTATTCTACTACTAGGATAAGTTTCTAAGTCTTAAGATCTTTCTTAGTAACTAATAGTCTATTAGAGTAGAATATCCTATAATACTTATAGTATAGATTAAGTAGTTAGATAATATAAAAGCTATATTTAATAAGTAGATATAACGATAGTACTATCTCGACTATAACGCGCTTATAAATCCTTCTATAGTAGATATATCTATCTATCTAGTCTAATACGTTAGATATATATTCTATCCTATCTATATAACTACTACTAAGTTACTTATTCTATTAGCTAGAAAGAAAGACTACTTCCTTACTACTATCTTATAGCTAGAATAAGTATATATTATTAGCTATTAGGATAAGGTCTAGGCTCTAAGCTAATAGGATCGCTATACTCGACTTAATTAGCTATACTATCTCTAGTAAGATTCGAAGGATTTAGTAGAATAGGAGTAGCTATATTAGATATAGCGTTTTAAGCTAAATACTCTAGAAAAGGTATATAACTATATAGTAGCGCGATACTACCCTTATATATTAGAGGGTCTATAAGTACTTCTAGTAGGCTATTTAAAGTCGACTATATCTCGTTCTATAAACTCTAAGTAAGGAATTACTTTAGATATAGCTTTAGAAGCTAGTAATACTATTAACTTATCTAAAGTACTAAGTATAAAGAGAAAGAAAAGGAAGTAGTTAGAAAAGAATAGTAAGATATTAACTTAATTCTAAAATTATACTAGGTAGTTCTTAATCGTTTCGAGGCTAGTAAGAAAATAGATAATCTCCTCCTTTTAGCTACTATACTCGATCTCCTTCCCTTACTATTAATTAACTTACTATAAAGTACTATAACCTTATTTAAGGCTTCTTTTATAAGCTATATAGGACTTAGATAGAACTTAAACTATAGATAGTATCTAATACGGACTACTATAGAGCTATTTATTTATTAACTAGTATTACGAAGTAATTAAGCTTAGCTATTTATATATTATATCTATATTCTAATCTTAGAGGTATCCGTTATTATAATAAGGCCTATATAGTAGTAGATCTTTACTAGAAAGTAGAATTTATTAATATCTTCTCTAGATAGGAATCTAATATTAGTATCTTTTAAGAATTCTAAGGTTAGGTACTTCTTATCTATAAGTATAGTAAAACTAAGCTCGATTATATATTATTAGCGTCTTTATTAGTATAATACTCTATAGGCGTCGCGATAGTATTATTAGTTACGACGATCGTTAATTATATCCTAAGTAGTCTTACTAGTAGAATATAAAATAGTCTAAGGCTATCTCTATACTACTATACTATTAAGATTAAATATTAGATCTAGAGAAGATATTAGTATTAAGTTCTATTATTAATAATTAAAAATTATAGGCTAATATTAGTAGAAAGAATATATTTTAAACTTATTATATAGATAATATAGAATATCTAGCTAAGATAGTCTAGGTTTAGGTATTCTTAATATATAGCTATTATAGGAGCTATAACTCGACTCTAAGACTCTCCTACTAGGCTACTATATTATACCTTTAATAAGATATAAGATATAGCTATCGAGCTTCGTATAAGAGTCTTACTTAGTTATAAGTAGAATCCTTAGAGCTCTTCTTTACTCTATACTTCGACTTATACTAATCCTATCTAAGAAGCGTAATTTATTAAGTTATATCTATATTAGCTAAAGATTAGCGAAGATAATCGCTAGAGTAATAGCTTCCGCTTTTATATTTAACCTTCGCTATCCTATACTAGTAAGATCCGCTCTCTATTAAGATACTTCTTTTATATTAAATAGAGTAGTATAGCTATAAGCTAAGATAGTATATAAAGTCTTAGACAACTCTTTATCTTAAATTAATATTCTAGACTCGACTAAATAGCGAAAATTCGCTCTAATATAGATTCCTATAGTATAGTACTAGATCTTAGCCTATAATAGTATATAGGAGATATATAAAGAGCCTTAGTAATTAGCCTACTAAAGGATTTTCCTCTATAAGTAATAGTAATAGCTCTTAGCTAAAGATAGATTACTAGATATCTAGCGATCTATAAGTAATCGATCTCGCTATTAAAATAATATATATATATTTACCTAGCCTTAGCTAGTACTTACTATATACTATTCTCGCCTTCTATTATAGTAAGTATACTATAATAGACTTTCTAGCTCCTCTACTAAGCCTAATATAGAGTAAGCCTAGTATTATAAAAGTATAAGAAGTTTAGTATATAGAGTATAATAATACGTCTAAGTAGTATATCTAATAGCTATTAATATTATCTAAGGAACGAGAAAATAGGAGCGAGTAGAAGAGAGTAGTTTATCCTATAGTACTAAGGCGCTAGTATATCTAAGTTATCTAATAGATATCTAAGAGATATCTATAGAGTATCTTAGAGGAATATATAGAGGATTCTCTTATATTATCCCTTTCTTCTAAAACGCCCTATTCTAGAGCGTTAATATTAGGATTCGTAATTATATACGCGCGTAGTATATAGTATATATATAAGGATCTCGAGGAGGTAATATCTCCTACTAAGGCTTACCTTAGCGTATACGCCGCGTACGTAACGTATAGGCTTTTTACGTAGCGTCGTATATATACTCGAATATATACTTATTAGTTCTACCTTCTATCGACTTATCGGTTAATAGATATCCTATACGTTACTATATACCTAGCCTATTATAGTTCTAATAAGTCTATCTATCGTAGCGGTCTATAGGACCTCGTATAATAGACGTAGGCGAAGCGACCGTATTAGGCGGTAAAACTAATAATAATAATACGCCTATAACTAATAAGGAACGCGTCTAATAGGATACCGAACGATAAGCTATACTTAATAAGCGATAGGCTACGCTAAACGAGCGCCTCGTACGCGAAAAGATAGAATAGAAACTACTAAAATAAGAAGTCTAAGCTTAGGAGATCGAGCGTAAAAATATATATCTTCGTATATAGCGCGATACTAGGAGAGTATAGATAAGAGCTAGTCGAGAAGTAGATAACGAGTAACTAGAGTAAGAGCCTATAAGGCCCGTTACTACTAATAACTCTAACTCTTCCGACTCCGAGTCTATAGAGACTATATCTCGTATCCTTCTATATCGACTAAGTCTACGTTCTATACCGGTATATATTCTAAGCGATATAGATAAGCTAAGTATAGTAGACGTAGTCGCGGGCCTTACGAGTAGTAAGCTATAACTAAAGGAACCTAAGCCTTTTAGAGATAATACTATTAAGGAAGTAAGGAGGTTTCTATAGGAACTAGCCTTAATCTTTATATTATCTAGGGATGCCTATTATACGAATAATAGTAAGACGCTTTATAGTATTATATATCTCGTAGGCGATATATATAAGAAGTAGTATAATAACTACGATATCGAGAATCTAGGTATATATATATATATTAGGATTTTAAGGACTTCTACTACGACTATATTAGCGATCCTATAAACCGTATACTTAATATAACTCTTAAGTATAAGAGTATTCGTTAGTATAAGAACTAGTCGGTTTAGAACTTTACTCTCGAGCTTATAGTACTAGAAGATTAGCTAAGCGACTATACTAAGGCGTAACGAGTACGATATCTACTCGTAAAGCTATAGCCTACGCTATATAGTATAATCGTTAAGTACTATACCGTCCTAGTATTATAATAAGAGCTCGTAGAGCTTACGGCTTATATTAAGATATTAGATAAGGCGTATAGTAAGCGACGAGAGCGTAATAACGATAACTATAGTAAGAGTAAGAAGAAGCGTCGCTTCGATAACTATAGTAGTAGTAGTAGCGGTAGTAAGAAATAGTCTACTCGCGATCGAAAAGTAAGCGATAAGTAGTCGCGAAGTAATAATAAGAAAGATAACTAAGATATTAATAAGATCGAATATTATAGATACTATAAGAAGGGCTATTATAAAACCGACTATCCTAACCGCTACTTATAGAAAGATAACGACTTATATAGTATACGTAAGATTAAAGTAGCTAAAGAGGGAAAAAGTAAAGTACTATCTAAGAGCTAAAGATAAGTACTATAACTAATTCTAGTAGCTTAGTAGTCTATATACTATCGAAGCGAGTACGTAGCGTAATAGTTACGTAGGAGGGTAACGTATAAGTCGAATACTTACTTAATAATACTACTAATATTAATATTATCTCTCGAGAATTTATCCTTTAGTATTAACCCTAGTAAATTATAGACGCTATACTTCCTTCTATAGATAGCTTTTAAGGAGAAAGAGGATACTACTATAGAGCGTACTACCTAAGCCTATATATCGTAGATACGACTAGATAAGAACGGATTACGAGTAGAACCTTCTATATATTCGAGATACCTAACCTAGATATTATCTTAGATCGGCCTTAGAGAAGGGATTAGAAGGTTATCGTAGATAGCGTAACCGATACGTAGACGTATAGTAAGCCTAGTATAGTAAGCTCGGTAACGATATAGGAACTATAATAGTTTTAGAAAGATATATATAATATATCTTATATATATACGATTAATCTATATAGCGTTATAGTCGGTAATAATATAGACCTACTAGAAGAGTTTAAGGACTTTATAGATATCTTTACTATAACTCTAGAGGCTCGACGCTAGCTATATATAGATATAGAGTATATAATCGATCTTATCGATAGAAAAAAGCTACTATATAAAGCCCTCTACTACTAGTCTAAGTAAGAACTTCGTAAGCTCTATAAGTATCTAGTTAAGATATTAGATAATAACTAGATCTAGTCTAGTATAAGCGAAGCGGGTACGCCGATTCTATTCGTACTAAAGAAAGATAGTAGTCTCTAACTCTATATCGATTATAGAGAGTTAAACGAAATTACTATTAAGAATCGTTACCCTCTATCCCTTATAAGCGAGACGCTTAATAGGCTTAAGGACGCCGAATAGTATACGTCCTTAGACCTATAGGATACCTACTATCGTATCCGGATTAAGCGAGGCGACGAGTAGAAGACTACGTTTTATATATACTATAGATACTTCGAATACTATATTATATCTTTCGGCTTAACTAACGTATCTATAACGTTTTAAGGATATATTAATAGAGCCTTAGCCGGATTAGTTAATATCTACTATATAATCTACTTCGATAATATCCTAGTTTATAATAAGATATAGGAGGATTATATACGCGACGTACGTACTATACTTAAGTATCTTCGGATATTCTTTCTATATACGAACCGGAAGAAATACTCGTTTTAGAAGAAATAGATAGAGTTCCTAGGATATATCGTTAGTACTAAAGGCGTATCGATAGATTAGAGTAGGGTAAACGTAATTATAGAGTAGCTACGACCTACTATACTTACTAAAGTCTAGTTCTTTCTAGGATTCTATAACTTCTATTATAGGTTTATCCCTAACTACTCTCGGATAGTTATATCTCTAATAGCTCTCTCTAAGGAAGCTAAGAATAGTAAGAAGCTAGATTAGATTAAGTAGGATATAGCTAAGAAGTAGGCTTTTAAGAGCCTAAAGGATATCTTCTACTTTATATCGATACTTTAATATTTCGACTCTATAAAGTCCTTATATCTCGAGACCGATATATCTATATTTATAGTAGTAGGTATTCTTTTATAATAAAGAGAAGAAGGCTACTAGTATCCTATTACTTTCTAGTTAAGGAAGATAATCCCTATAGAGACTAACTATAAGACCTATAACTAAGAACTACTAGTAGTAGTAGAATCCTTTAAATATTAGAAACTATACTTCGATAGCTTATAGTATATAGTACGTATACTCGTCGACTATACTAATCTTAAAGGATTTATAACTATAAAGTAATTAGTTAGTAGATAGGTAAGGTAGGCTATATTCCTAGTACTCTTCGACTTTACGATTAAGTACTAGATAGGAAAGAAGAATCCTACTAATATACTATTAAGGAGAAGCGACTATAAAGGCGAAACGTAAGCGATAAGTAACTTACTACCTATACTCTAAGCTAAGCTTTTAGTATAGTTAGATCTAACTAGAAGTATAGAACTAGTAGTAAAACGTATCTTAGTAATATATATCTCTATAAGAGATTAGGAGTAACGTAAGTATAGTATAATAACTTCGTTTACTATCTAGTAAGGATAGTAGCTATAGTCGTTAAGGATAACGGTCCTTACTACTATATACTAGATCTATTACTTAGCTTTATATAGATACTCTAGTAATTAGAGCTATTAGCTAAAGAGTTATATAAGACTACGAAGAGTAACGGCGGCCTATTTAAAGGATATTCGCTTCGCGATAATATCCTTTTTTAGGATAATATAATTTATATACTAAAGGATTACGTATTAAGAGCGTAGATTATACGTATATATTACGACGACGTCTTAGTAGGGTATTTTAGCTATATAAAGATAGTAGAGTTAATATATAGAAAGTACTACTAGCCTAATATATCTTAGGAGATAGCCGAGTATATCTCTATTTATAGTATCTACTAGTAGTCGAAGACGAAGTAGTACCGCCCCTACGGCGAACTATCTACGCTACTAATACTAGTAAGATCGTAGTAAGAATTAATAATAGACTTTATTACTAATCTTCCGCTAAGTAAGCTTAGCTCCTATATCTATACTATAATACTCGCAATAGTCGACCGCTATACGAAGATAAGCCTCTTTATCCTAACGACGAAGAAGTATATAGCTATAGAGCTTACGGAAATCCTATAAAGAGAGGTAATTAGGAGGTTTAGAGTACTAAGCGGTATTATTAGCGATCGAGGGTCGCTATTTACTAGCTAGTTTTAGAGCGACTTCTACTATAAGATATATATAAAGTATAAGCTTAGTACTATATTCTATCTATAGACCGACGGTTAAACGGAGAGAGTAAACTAGATACTAGAGTAGTACCTATAGTACTACTACTTAGAGGACTAAGAAGACTAGATATCTTAGCTAGTATAAGCGGAGTTTATATATAATAATAGTATATATCCTATACTATATATAAGTCCCTTTAGGATATTATATAGATACGATCTAGATATAGTATCTATATTAACTCTAGCGACTTCTATAGCTTAGGACGAGCTATCTAAGGGAAGGATACTAGCGATAATCGATACTATAGATAGATTACGATAAGTATATAAGATACTTATATAATACTAGAAAACTATAGCTAAGTATTAAGCGAAGTACTATAACGCTTATTATAAAGTAAAGAAGTATAGTATAGATAACCTAGTACTACTAGTATCTAAGAATATTAAGCTAGATATACTAAAGAAGAAACTTAGACTAAAGTTTCTTAGACTATTTTATATTATCGACGTAGTAGATATATAAGTATATCGCCTAGCGCTACTATTAAGTACGAAGATCTATAATATCTTTTATATATTACTACTAGAGCCTTAGAAGGGCTATAAGGATAAGAAATATAAAGTAAGTATACCTATCGTAGAGGAAGCGGACGAATAGCGAGTAGAAGAGATCGTAAAAAAGAGGGTATAGAAATAGAAGATATATTACCTTATTAAGTAAGTAGGATAGCTAGATAAGTATAATATATAGGAACTAGCTAAGTACGTTAAAAGTACTATAGCGCTTAACGCCTTCGAGGCGTAAGCGAAGAGTAGATAGAAATAAAATAAGACTAAGATAAGTTAATAGTACGTACTCGTTTTACTATTAAAAAACTATATAGAGCTTAGCGGCCTATAGGTACTAAGTAGTAGGAGAGGAGGTTACGCGTATATACCGCGTAGGCGTATATTTAGTCGGAGTCGTTACTAGGAGTAATAGTATAGCCTATAATCTCGTCGACGGTATCGATAGCCTTAGTAAAGCTATCGTTAACTAGATACTAGAGCGGTTAGTATACGAAGTATATATAATATAGAGTAGTAACTTATATAGCGACTAATCTCGACGAGAGTAGTAAGGGAGATATTAATATACTTAAGCGTACCGATAGTATCGAGGCCGCCGAGTATAGCTATAGCGCTACTAGTATACTTACTCTTAAGTAAGATACTATTAGAAGAGATCTTATTCTTATTATAGTAGAAGGCGTAGAGGATTAGCTTAATAGCTATACGCGATTAGTATACGAAGCGTAAGCGATAAATAAGATATATATACTAGAGACGGCTATAGCGAGCTCGTTATTAATATTAGTCTAGACTTACTAGCGCTCCTCGAGATTATTATAGGCTTCTAGCTCGAACTTATTACGCGTAGTATATATATCGCGTAAGCGCGATAGTAGCGCTAAGAGGGCGGGAGCTAATACCGGCTTATACTTCTAGTTAATATCCTTATAGCGGCGATAGCGGACGGCCTAGCTAGAATCGAAGTAGTCCTCGATATAGATATCGACTAGGTCGACTAATAAACGATTAATATACGTAGCGCAACTATAACGGGGGCGAGAAGCTTATAGTTAGCGGTTATATAGTCGTAATAGTAGGTATAACCCTCGGCTATAACCTTAGTATACTTCTTAAAAGTAGTAAGTATAGATATAGTAATTACGTAGTACTTACCTAGAATATTAGAGGGACCTATAGTAGCTATAGTAAAGATATTAAGGTTATTTAAAAAGAAGAAAAGGGTACTTACTAGTAGGTTACTAAGCGTAGGAGGGGCGTATATATAGCGTAGACTATAAATAAGAGAGATACTTAGGAATAGGAGAGAGTTCTTAGATAGACTTTATAAGCTACTTATACTCGCTACGTATACTTAAACCTATTACTATAGACTACCCGTAAAGCCGCTTTACTTTACGTAATTACGAATATATATATAAATAACCTAGTAATAAAGCCTTTACTATAAATAGTAAAGGCTAAGTACTAGAATAGTATAGCGACGGAAATCTCGCGTATAGTAACTAGTATAGAGCGACGAGAACGTACGAGAAGCGTAATAAATATACTAGATAGAGGAGCTTAATATAAGATTAGGCTATATCTATAGCTAAGGATAGCTATACTAGAGAGAAGGAGATAATTATAAGGACCTCGAGAAGGTAATATCTTCTACTAAGGCTTGCCTTAGTATATATACTATATACGTAACGTATAGGCTTTTTACGTAGTATCGTATATATACTCGAATATATACTTATTAGTTCTATCTTCTATCGACTTATCGGTTAATAGGTATCCTATACGTTACTATATATCTAGCCTATTATAATATATATAATATTAAAAACTTTATATAGTATATAGATATTATATATAATATACTAGTATTTATAATTACTTTCTAGCGATCTACTCCTCTTAGGATATAAGCTCTTTAGTATCTTTTAGATATCTTAGAGATATCTCTTAGGCTATAGTAAGTTTCTATTATATACTCGATATTTCCCTTACTTCGAGAGATCTACTTTTCTATATATATCTTAGCTTTTTAAAGCTTAATTCTTCTTTCTTTCTATAATATTTCTAAAGTATATAGCCTATAATAGTAGTATTCGCTCGTATATACTAGTATATATAGAACTATAGAATAAGGATACTTTCTATAGTAGATAGATATTACTAAAAGGGAGTAGCTCGAAACGTATTTCTCGTTACTTTTTCCCTTAGTATATAATTAAGAAAGATAAGTAAACCTCGATCTTAGTTTATATATAAAAGCGGAGTATATAAGGTATCTTAGAAGGATCTATATAGCGCTTTATAGGTCCTTTTAAGCGGCCCTTTCTACTACCGTATTTTAACTTCTTCTTCTATATACTAATACTAATATCCGCTTTTATAGATTAGTCTCTTAGTCTATTTAAATAATATCCTTTATCCTTATCCTTAGTATTATCTAACCCTTCTTCTAATACGATATCTAGCTAGACTTTTATTAACTAGCGCGGTAACTATAGTAGTAGTACTAGTAGAGATAGTAGTAGTAGTACTAGTAGAGACGGCGATAATAATCTTCCTAATTCTAGTTCTAGTAATTCGTTTAACTATTAGATTAATACTATAGATCGTAGTACTCTAACCGGAATATAGTATACTAGCTAGTACTATAACGAGATAGAGATATTATATAGTAATAATCTATTATAACTTAGATACTATCTAGCTTAGTAGATTTATTCTCGCCCTAATCTCTATAGTAAGATAGCGATCTATATAGAGTATATTCGTCGCTTATAGAATCTTAATACTAATAAGATAACTTAAGCTATATAGTTAGTACTATACGAGAAGTACGAGATTAATAAGGATAATAAGGATAATAACTATACTCCTAAGAAGGGCTAGTTATATCTCGAGATAAGTATCTAGATAGTATCTTATAGATTCCTCGTAGCTACTACTAATATTTTATAGTTAATTTAGGAGCTATACCGCTATACTAATCTTCTCGAGATCCTTTATATATATACTATTAGTAAGATCGATTTAGTAAGCGCTAACGATCCTACTACTATTAAGGCTATAGCTAATTAGTATAGATATACTAACGATATCTAGCGCGAATATAACGCTCTTAAATAGTATATTATTAAGATATATCGTAATAGTAGTATTAATCTTCTTAGTAAGTATAAGAATAAGCCGACTAATACTAAGTAGACCTCCTACTATACTAATATAAAGAACTCCTAGTACTATAATACTATATCTTTTAAGACTAGTATAGAAACCGACTCTAGCGACCTAGCTCTAAATATCGCCGCTAATAAGGAGACTAAGTATAAGTAGTACCGTATCTATAAGGATACTCCTTACTTATAGCGTCTAATCTTTATAGGCTTTAATACTACTTAAAGATATCTTATAGATATCTCTATAGTATCTAGTAGATACTAAGAAAGGCGAATATTCCTAATATATACTTAGTATACTACGATCTAGTTATTTTAAAGGAGTTTTAGCGTTACTTTTAGATATTAATCTATCTTACTACTACGACGTATACTTACTAGTATTAGTCTATCTTCTAGGATAGTATAGAAGGGAATAAGTAAGTAGATAGTATAAGAAATTTACTATCTTCTAGTATATTTTTTAACTAAGTCCTACTAGCTTATAATTCTTATAAACCTTCTTATTCTTCTATACTTCTATATAGCCTCTTTAAGTATCTCTAAGATATCTAAGAAGGATCTTAAAGGCTCCTTCTTTCCTCTAACTTCTAATTATATTCCTTTACTAGCTTTTTCGTATAAATAAGATCTTCTTCCTATATTATATTATTATACTCTAGTAACTAACCTTTCTATTAGACCTAATATATCCTTCTATTCTTTATATCCTTATAGGATATAATCGCCTTAACCTTATATTTATTCTCTAATCCTACGTCGCTTTTATCTAAGTCCTTAATAGGCGGTAGCTAATAGCCCTCCTTAGCCTTATATTTCTTAAATAATAATATATAGAATACTAGATATAAGCGCTTTATAGAAGGTAGTAGGTTTAACTTATAAGTCTAAGTACTAAAACGCTCTACTACTATAAAAGGTTCTAAGTATTTATTATCTAGCTTATAGTAAGGTCTCTTAGTACGAATATTCTTAGCTAATAGAAGAATAAGATTACTAATAGAAAAGTACTTTTCCTCTATTATCCTATTATAGTATCTCTTCTAGAGCTCTTATATATATATTAGCGACTTATAAGCCTCTTTAAAGGCCTCCTATCGTTCTATAAGGATAGTATAAGCTTCTTTAGTAAGCTTCCGAGTCTATAGAGGTATCTTACTAGTATCTTCGAGATATCTATTAGATAGGTATTTATAGATAGAAGTAATCTAGATACTATTAGGGATATTTAGTAGAATACCTAGTCTAATCTCTATTAGAGATTTACTATTTAAGCTATTATAAGGTTTACTATTATAAGTAAAAGTAGTAGTATAAAGGAGACGAGCCTAATTATCCTAGTTCTAATTATAATAAATATAGAGATAGTTTTCTAATTCTTAATTTATCCGCTTAGTCTAACTATCTATCTAGAGATAGAATATAGTACTAAGCCTTCGTTTAACTATAAGATAGTAATAGAATATACTCTAGTAAGCGCTTATAAAGATCGATCTATAGTCTAATATTAGCTTATTAGGCTAACTAGTACTATAGACTATCTTATTATAGAATAGCTTAGTAAGGAAGATAGTATTAATATTCTTCGTATATAGAATATATTTAACTATCTTCGAAAATCGATCTATAATAATAAGGATTAAATTATAAACCTTTCTACTAAATCTAATAGAAGGAGGTAGTCCTATAATAAAGTCTATTAAAAGGCTCTTCTAGGATCTTATAGATACCTCTAAGGGCCTAAGATAGCTATAGGGTTTATAATATTTAGTCTTAGTTCTCTAGTATATATTATATTTACTAATATATCTATTAATATTAGCGGTAATACTAGGCTAGTAGTACTTAGAAGTAATAACCTATATAGTCTTATAGATACTATAGTATCTAGTAGTAGGATCGTTATAGTTCTAGTAAAGGATTTCTTAATATAGTAGAGTAAAGTTAGATATATATATCTTTCTACTATAGTATAAGAGTCCCTCTAAATCGAATTTCTAGAACTCGCTTAAATAGAACTAGATAGATATCTATAAGATACCTCTAGTATCGCTCTAAGATACTTATACTATACTATCTCTAGTATAAGGAGTAGCTCTAGTTCGAACGTCCTAAATAAAAGCGTCCTTTTACTAGATATTATAGATAATGTCGAGCTGAGGAGGGCCGACAGGTATAAATGGATCATAAAGTGCAACAGAAGCTACAAGGAGTAGTAGGGGCCAAAGTAGGAACAGCAAGTGTGTTGTTGTTATCTACAGGTTGGAGCTGAACCTGAAAGGTGTCAGCTTGGACTAGTCACATGACCATTATCATGTAATCCAGTCTGCCTTGGCATCCGTTGCCAGGTTACCAACTGGACTGTATATTCTAACACTCCCACTCAGAACAGTTGGTCTCTGAGTCCAATCCGAACAAACATATGCAATTCAGAATTTCAATCAGCCAATCAGATGCAGTGGTCTCCTGGTTGGCACAGTGTATCCAACCAGCAAGGTTCAATTCCTTGATCTGGAATCAATGTGGTAGAACAAATCCCAATGATCTGTTTCTATCACATTCTTTTGTCTTTCCTTTTGAACCACTGTATCCTGCTTGCATTCATATTCAGGAAAGATTCCAGGTCAGCCAATCAGGTGCAATGGCTTCCAGATTGGCACAGTGTATCCAATCTGCTGAGTTCAATTCTCAGGCCTGGTATCTTGTTTGCTCAACGGCGTTGATCGCCTTTGAGCAGGCACTTTTGTTGCCTTTTATGCAAGTTGTAATTGCCTTATGAATTGCTGGAACTGTGGCCCTGTCTTTGGCTTAGTCAGGCCATCAGCTACCATCTCTTTTGTTGGAGTGTATTCCACTGCAATCTTTCTTTGCCACCAAAGATTTCTGACCTTGTTGAAGCTAATATCAATATGTTTTGATCTCTCATGGGTATGAGCATCTTTGACAAGAGTCAAAGCTGCCTGGTTGTCACCCATAATCTGAACAGGTCTGATTTCATTCACTGTATCAGAATTTCCTTTGATCAGTGGTTGAAATGAACATTCTCCCACTAACCATGCACAGTCCATCTCCCTTAGGAGTGCTGCAAGGAACTGAGATTGCTTTGCACATGCATTCATTGCCATGTACTCAGCTTCCATAGTTGATGTAGCAACTGACTTTTGCTTCTTACTCATCCAAGAAACTGGTGATCCACAGAGAAAGAAGATGCTCCCAAGGATTGAGACTCTATCAGCTTTGTCCATTGCATAATCAGAGTCTGAATATCCAATCAGCTTTCCTCCTCCCCTTCTGAACATCAAACCCAGGCTTGGGAATGATCTCAGGTATCTAGCCAGTTTCCTGAGTGCTTTTAGGTGTCTCTTGGATGGATCTGATGCATATGATCCAAGTCTTCCAAGGGCAAAAGCAATGTCAGGTCTTGTCATGGTCATTGGCCACATCCATGTACCATTTTGGCTTTGGTACTCTGTCTTGTCACATCTCTCTTCATCTAAGTCAGATTTCCTCAGACTCTCATAGTTGTCAAGAGGTGACAAGGTTGGGTGGGCCATTTCTTTGGTCATTCCAAACTTTGCAAGGCTTTCCTGGATATAATGTTCTTGGTCAAGCTTCAGAGTACCATTCTTTCTGTCTCTGGTGAGCTTCATCCCAAGAATTTTGGTTGGTTCACCCAGGTCTTTGATTTTGAACACCTTGCCCAGTTCTTTCTTGAACCAAAGAACATCTTCCAGTTTTGGTGCTGCAATGGGAATGTCATCCACATGGGTTAAAACCATCAGGTTCCTGCCCTTGTGAATGAGCAAGCATGGGTCTACCTCTGATTGGTAAAACCCCATTTTCTCCAGCTTTGAGACACATAGCTTGTTCCAGTCTCTTGCTGCTTGTTTCAGGCCATACAAGCTCCTCAGGATTTTCAGAGCCATACCTTGTGGGATTTCCACTCCTGGTGGGGAATCATGAAGATATCTTCCTGTAGGGTACTTTCAGTGAATGCATTGTTCACATCCACTTGGTGCAATTCCAGGTCTTTCTCACATACAGCAGCCATAAACACCCTGAGTGTGTCATGCCTTACTGTTGGTGCAAATGTCTCCTGAAAATCTACCCCAAATTTCTGGGAAAAACCCCTTGCAACCAGTCTTGCTTTGAACTTGTCAATTGCTCCACTGATTAGTCTCTTCACATCAAACACCCATTTTGAGGTAACCAGGTTTGCTCCTTTTGGTGGAACTACCTGATCCCAGGTATGGTTGCTTCCAAGTGCAATCAGCTCTTTCTGGATTGCCTCTTCCCACATGTGACCCCATTTTGGATCTTGTATTGCCTCTTGGTAGGTTCTTGGAATTGGAACCTCCTGTCTTTGTGCAATCCCTGGTGCAAAAGCAGGGAATGCAACCTCACAAACACACTCCAGAAGTTCATCTGCCCAATCCATGCTTGGATCTAGATCTTTCATCAGGCAGATGAAGGCTCTGTGATGTTTGGCCTCAGGGAAATCATCATCCTCTGATTCTCTTGGTCTCTTCTGTACAGTTGATCTTGTAATCATACTGTGAACTCTTTCTTCTCTTGACCCTTCATCAGAGATTGATCTTCTTCTCTTTGAATTCCCCTCCTGAGCATGGACATTCTGGTTGTCTTGCTGAGGTTCCTCTTGGCTCTGATTTGGAGCCTGCTGTTCATGTTTTTCTTTTTCTTCTTCTGGATCATCCATCACCTGATATTGGTCCTTGTCCTTTGGTGGTGGAGGTAGCTGAACTTGTAGTGGTTTCAGGTCCAGTTTCTCCTTTCTTGCTGGTCTGCCAACTGGGTTTCTAGCTGGAGCATGGCTTGGCTGGTTGAGTCTGGGAACATTCAAAGTCATATCCCCTCCTTTCTCATCCTCAAACCAGACAGCATTGTTGTGTGCTCTCACAGCCTTCATGTCAGGCTCCCAGAACAGCCACATCTTGGATGTGTCAGGTACATATCCAATGAACACAGCATCCTTTCCTCTGTTCATTAGTTTGTCTGACCTCCTCCCAACTGGCTGAGATTTGGCATCCATGTACACAACTGCTCTGCATCCCCAAACCTTGAAGTGTGATGCAGAAGGTTTCTTTCCAGTAAAGGCTTCATCAGGTGAAACCTTGAGTCCATCTACATCTGGCCCATTTGGAAGGGCATTTCTCATAACAGTGCAGGCATCCAATGCTTCTGGCCAGAATTCAACTGGCATGTTTGATTCCTCAAGCATTGCCCTAACATGTTCCTCAGATGTCTGGATTGACCTTTCCACAACTCCATTTTGGATTGAGTTGTATGCTTCAGTTGTGTGGTAGGAGATTCCAGATTCCTTCTCCCACTGCTTGAGTAATGCAAGCAATTCTCTTGCCCCATCACTTCTTACTGCCTGAAGCGGATTCCCTGATTGTAGTTCAGCTTTTCTTTTCCATTCCTGCAGTGTATCTGCTGCATCTTCTCTTGTCTTTAATGGGAACACCCACTTCTTTCTTGAGAAGTTGTCAACAATCTCAAGCCACCATTTGAAACCTAGCCTTGAGACAGGCAAAGGTCCACAGATATCAACTGAAACAAGGGAAAGTCTGGCTGGCTTTCTCTCTGTTTCCTTTCCTCTGTGTTTCTTCATTTTGGCCAAAGAACATACTCTGCAGGGCTGGTGTCTTGCAGGGACAGGAATTTTTTCCTTCAGGTCAGTAACTTTGTGAAGGTCTCTTAGAAGTCCTTCTCCAAAGTGTCCAACTCTTCTGTGCCACAGCTCCCACTGATCCTGATCAGTCTGGGCTGCAAAGGCACAGGTGTCATTTTTCATTAAATCCTGGGAAATGCACTGGTATGCAAATTCATCCAGGTCTTGGCTGATTTCTTCAATGAATGGTACTCCTCCTGAAAGCCTTGTCTGGACAACTGGCTTCCCATCAGGTGAATGAAGTGTGAATTTTGGTGGTTGAACACCAAACTGCTTGCTGAATTGGTTCCAAGAGACGAGATTGACTCCAAGCCCAGGTACAAAGAGAACACCTTTCAATACAATCTGTTTTCCTCTCCTCCCACCCATAACTGCACTCCCAACATGTGTAGCTATCAGATAGCCACCTCCAACCTTGATCCACTTCTTCCTTTCAAGAGGTTTCATGTCTCTGAAGAGTGATTCCTGGTCAGTCATATGGGCAGAAGCACAAGAGTCAAGCAGCCATTCAGATGGCCTGTACTTGCCTTTTGCTTCAACAGTTGAATGAGCTACCTCATCCACATCTTCCTCCTCAGAGGGAGAAGATGGTTCAGAGGGTGCCTCTGCATCTTGTGCTGCATAGGCCTTTTTGGAAGATGGTTTCCTGGTCCTCTTTTCCAGGGATTGTATTCTCAGGCTCAGTTTCTTCACCATTTCTTTGAGTTGCTCTTTGTCTGGTGAAGATCCCCTCCTAGCTCTAGATGGGGATTGTTTCTTTGCTACCCTGTAGCTCTGCTTTGGCTTGACAGCTGCTTTTGCCTTGTCCAGGTTGGGGCATTCTCTGATCCAGTGCTTTCCTTCACACAGGAAACATAATGAATCCCCACCTGCCTGATTTCTTTTCTTGGCAAACATAGCTGTCTCCTGTCTTGTCATCTGTTCCTGTTTTTCTCTCAGGACACCAAGAATATCTTGTGGGCTTAGGTCCTGTCTCAGATCTATTCCATCCCTGATGGTGCTGAATGATTCTGGAAGGGCTGCCAGAAGCTGTTGAATCCTTCTCTCCTCAGTCTTGATTTCCTTAAACTGTGGAGAGATTGACACTGCCTTCCTAGCTATGCTGCTCAGGCTTTGCCATGCTTCATCAACTGTTTGGCCTTCTTCCATGCTGAAATTGGTGTACTGTTGGAGCAAGCTTCTTCCTGTTGCCTGAAGCTTCCTCTCATATTTTCCTTTTGCCCACATCCACAGATGCCTTGCATGTTCAAGCTCTTGACATTCATCCTGGTCATCTTCTGAAATGCAGATGAACATTTCATACAATGCTGTTGCATTGTGAACCTTGTAACTTGCTCTTCTGATTGACCAGTCCAGTGATTCTGATGATGTTGTTGAGACATGCTCAGATGGTGTAGATGCTAGGGTGCTAAGGACTGTTTCATCCAGTACCCATTCAACCTTCAGCTTTATCAGGTGCATCCTGATTATCTTGAACCATAATTCATGATTCTCTCTTGTCAAGATTGGTGCAGCCCTTCTTTTGCCAATTCCTCCTTCTTGATCCATGATTTCTTCTGTAAATCAAATCCAAACAAACTCCAGAAACAAGCTCTTTCTTCAGTCTGAAAATGACAGTTTCTGGATAGCTGTCTTCCTTGGTTGCAGATCCCTGGCTCTGCTAAGCCTCTCAGTTTTGAAGGTTACTGAAAACTTGGTACAGATTCCTGCTCTGTAGGGCCAATGACTTCCTCAAGTCCTTCCTAACTGTCACAACCTACAGGTCAGGGTATTGGCAGTACTGAGTGCTGAATCTGAGGCTTATCTAATGGTGCTCAAGACCCAGGCTTATCTGTTCCCTTTACACTCTAAGCGATCCAACACGCTTCAAGCAAGTGTGCCTCACTAGGTTCTTTCACAGCTTATATACACAGAGCTTCTTTGTGTAATGTGTGTGGGTCTACCTCGAGTCTCCCTCTCCTGTTTTGCCTCTTCCTTCTAGGACTGGACTTATAGGTTTAGGAGTAACCTGTACTGCTTTAGTCTTCTACCTTGTAGTTGCAAACCCGGGCTCATAACCTGTCGAGCTGAGGAGGGCCGACAGGTATAAATGGATCATAAAGTGCAACAGAAGCTACAAGGAGTAGTAGGGGCCAAAGTAGGAACAGCAAGTGTGTTGTTGTTATCTACAGGTTGGAGCTGAACCTGAAAGGTGTCAGCTTGGACTAGTCACATGACCATTATCATGTAATCCAGTCTGCCTTGGCATCCGTTGCCAGGTTACCAACTGGACTGTATATTCTAACAGATAAAGTTAATAAGTAATACTAGTAGTTCTCTCTTATAAGCTATTTCGCTCTAGGCTACTATAGTAACTATTAAGCGAGATATTAGGATATTACGAGTCCGTCTACTAGTATCTACTCCTATTCTAGTAAGATATAGTATAGGTATATCGTCGAGAGTATCGTTCTACTATACTAGACCTTCTTTAAGGAAAGTTAAGCTAGCTAATACTAAGTATTCCTCTTAGTTACCTATTTATAAGCTCTTAGACTAGATATCTATCTTTAGCCTTATAGCCTTAAGATATCTAGTAGATACCTCTATAGTAGCTACTAGATCCTAGATAACTTCTAACTATTACTAAAGATTAGGTAAAAGATCTCTTAGCTCTTTCCTTTTAACCTAATCTTTAAAGCTATTAAAGTAGTCTAGTCTACGAGATAATCTATCTAAAGGATTTACTAAGCCCTTCTTATATTCGATAATAAAGTTATATACTACGAGGCGCTCTATAATATAGACTTATCTACTATTAAGCTCTTAAATAGTTATAAAGTACTTTAGATTATAGTAATCGGATAAAATCTAAATAGAATACGAGATATCTTCGAGATAGTACTACTATATCTTAAAGTACTCTAAAATAGCTATAAGTTCTTTATTAGGAATACTATAC
This sequence comes from Pseudocercospora fuligena, assembly GCA_014298035.1. NCBI lineage: Eukaryota > Fungi > Ascomycota > Dothideomycetes > Mycosphaerellales > Mycosphaerellaceae > Pseudocercospora > Pseudocercospora fuligena. Next base: position 5,564 of record JABCIY010000084.1, on the reverse strand, counting down.
TAAACCTAAGGTTTAGTAAAACTCTTAGAGTAGTATATAATAAGATACTAATACTTTTACTTAGTATTAGAGTTATCGGACTAAAGAAGAATACCGGTATATATATTATCCGAGATATTAATAATTACTATAGTTAGTAATACTAGATCGAAATACTATAATACTAGTACTTTCTAGAAAGCCTTCTTTAATATCTAAAAAGATTCCTTCGCTTTAGAAGTCTACTAGAAGGGACCTCTAATAATCTTTTTCTTTCCCTTTAGAGATATCTCTAAGATATCTCTAGCTAGTATCTTATTTAGAGGCCTAGCGATCTTCGAATATCTCTAGATAAATCGACGATAGAAGTTAGCGAAGCCTAGGAATACTTAGATATTATAATAGTAATAAGATATCGGCTAATTCTAAATAGCTACTACTCGCTTATTATCTATTACTATACTATTTAAAGTAACTATAAAGCCGAGGAATTCTATAGTACTTATATAGAACTTATACTTCGATAGCTTAGTATATAGCTTCTATTAATATAGGCGTTCTAGAACTATCTAAATATACTAATTATACTCCTCTTTATTCTATAAGTAGATAAGGATATTATTTAAATATACTATATAGATATTATTAATAAGGCCTATAAGTACTTTATTAATATATAACTAGAACGTTACTAGGATATTAGAAAGGCCGAATAGTATAACTAGGTACTCGAAGAGACTATAGCGAGTCTTAAAAGCGGTCTTCTATTTATTTCCCTCTCGAATATAGAGCCGATAATAGATATCCTTTAGATCTAGCTTTAAGAAGATCTTAGTATTACTAAACCGGTCTAATAACTTACTAATTAATAGTAGTAGATAACGGTTCTTTATAGTAATCTTATTAAGATCTCTATAATTAATATATAGCTATATAGTACTATCCTTCTTTAGAATAAAGAGGATAGATATACTATAAGGAGATTTACTTAGTCTAATCTATCTTTTAGTAAGTATATTATCTAAGTACTTATAAAGGATCTTTAACTCTTCCTATAAAAGGTTATAGATTAGTAGTTAAGATAGAGTCTTATCTACTTCTAGATCGATAGCGTAGTTATATTCTTTAAGTAAGAAAAGATAATACTAGTAAGGTCGATATTAAATATATTAATATAGTTATAAAAGGCTTTAGAAACGCTAGAATAAATAGCTTCGGCTACTATAATAGTATATTTATAGATCTAGCGAGATAGGTTAATAAGTTTAGAATAGAGTATATAGAGGATTATATAGTAGAAGTATATAATAATAGCTCTAATCTACTAAGATTCTTTAGAGTTTAGATTAATAGTTATTAGATTAATATTTCTACTACTAGCGAGATTTAAGGTCGATATAGTTTTAGCTAGAGCGATCTTAGAAGGATCTCTAGATACTACTAAGATACCTAGAAGGTCCTCTTTATTATTAAAGTTATTACTATCCTCTACTTAGTATTTTATAAAGTAGGTTCCTTCTTTAAGTTAGATTATAGCGAAATCTTCTATAATAGTAGAGACTAGAAGAAAGAGCTAGTAGATATTAGATATCTCTAAGATATCTAGTAGGAGCTCTAGAAGTAGATAGAAGTTATTAAGAAGATCCTCTTCTTATAGATTCTATACGAAAGTCCCTTTCTAGAATAATATAAGTAGATTAGTCTCGATAAGCTAGTCCTATCTAAGAACTAGGTTATAACCTATAAATATACTAGTCTAGAAGATCTAGATAACTATATAGGATTTCCTATTATAGTTATAGACTATTAGGATAAGTAAAAGCCTTATAGATAGTTATTCTATTCTAATTAAGAAAGATAATTCTTAGTAGCTCTAAATCTAAAAGAAGGAGATTTAGGATCTTAGCGATATACTATAAATTAAAGATTAAGCTAGACTTTATAGTCGACGAGAATAGTAAGATATCTTATATTCCTAGTATAAGATATTTTAATAGTAATCTTAATCTATCGTTCTCTTCTTCTAGTATTTAGTTCTAGTTATAGAGAGAAAAGTAAGATAACTAGAACTTCTTATTTTCTAACTAATCTATAGCTATACTAGTAGGAGTATCGGTTCTAGGAGATAAGATAGTATTAGTACTTAATACTCGGTCTAATATTCCTAAACTATAATCTTATCTATCTTTCTACTATCCTCTATATCTATATAAGTTCCTAGAAGGGGCTTATAAGATATCTAATAGATACTTCTAAGAGCCTACCGATATATTCTTATCTAATAAAGTCGAGTTCTTAGAAGCTTATAAGGAAGAAGCGCTATCTTTTACTTTCTTAGCTATAGCTTTAGTATCTTTAATATAATAAGCTTTATCGAATAATTTATTAACTATAGTAAAAGTAGGAAGCTTATTTAACTTTCTAATCTTAGTATAAATATATACTAGAAGTTTAGAGAAGTAGAAATCGATATAAGTAGACTTATATAATCGATTAAGTAGAAACCTAGCTTCTAACTAGTCTTCTTACTTATATATATAAGTATAGAACTTTATAACGGCTTAGCTACTATAGAAAGTTATAGTCTAGAAGGATATAGCGTTCTTAGTATACTAAGTAGTAGATAGGTAAATAGTATTATAGATAAGCTCTTTTAAGTTATTCTAATTAAATACTTTATTACTCTCTATTAGCGCTACCGTATACTACTTAATAGTAGCGATAATATCTTATAGTTTAATCTTAGAAATAGACTATAGAGTCCTTCTAGTATTATTTAGATCCTAGTAGTTATAGATAATAAAGTAATTCTCGTACTTATTTATCTATATAAGATACGATTAGAAGATAAAGGAAGTAAGCTTAGAAGGATCCCTCTTAAATAACTCGATTAATAGATCTCGCTAGTATAGGCGAGATATCTTAGAGATATTATCGATAGTACTACTATTATCCTTAATTATAGCTATTTTCTTTCGCTTCTTATTAAATATAGCGAGAGTATTAACTAGATACTAACGCTTAGCTAAGTATTACTTAAGAGTAGTATTATCCGTTACTATAGTACTAAAGTCGTCGTCTAATAGCTAGAAGCGGTTACGAATAGTATCTTATAGTATAATTATTAGAGCTAGAGATAGAGGAAGAGAAGGAGATTCCTTATCTTCGAGCTAATTATTAGGACCTAGTTATCGCTCTTTAGGTATCTCTAAGATATCTATATTAGGCTCTTTATCTCTCTTCTAAGTTATTTTAAAAGAGATAGTAGAGATAGTAGAGTATATAAAGTATTTCTCTATAACTATATTACTAGAACTATCGAGCTAAGGAGGGCCGATAGGTATAAATAGATTATAAAGTATAATAGAAGCTATAAGGAGTAGTAGGGGCTAAAGTAGGAATAGTAAGTATATTATTATTATCTATAGGTTAGAGCTAAACCTAAAAGGTATTAGCTTAGACTAGTTATATAACTATTATTATATAATCTAGTCTACCTTAGTATCCCTTACTAGGTTACTAACTAGACTATATATTCTAATACTCCTACTTAGAATAGTTAGTCTCTAAGTCTAATCCGAACAAATATATACAATTTAGAATTTCAATTAGCTAATTAGATATAGTAGTCTTCTAGTTAGTATAGTATATCTAACTAGTAAGGTTTAATTCTTTAATCTAGAATTAATATAGTAGAATAAATCCTAATAATCTGTTTCTATTATATTCTTTTGTCTTTCCTTTTAAACTACTATATCCTACTTATATTTATATTTAGGAAAGATTCTAGGTTAGCTAATTAGGTATAATAGCTTCTAGATTAGTATAGTATATCTAATCTACTAAGTTTAATTCTTAGGCCTAGTATCTTGTTTGCTTAACGGTATTAATCGCCTTTAAGTAGGCACTTTTATTACCTTTTATATAAGTTATAATTGCCTTATAAATTACTAGAACTATAGCCCTGTCTTTGGCTTAGTTAGGCTATTAGCTACTATCTCTTTTATTAGAGTATATTCTACTATAATCTTTCTTTACTACTAAAGATTTCTAACCTTATTAAAGCTAATATTAATATGTTTTAATCTCTTATAGATATAAGTATCTTTAATAAGAGTTAAAGCTACCTAGTTATTATCTATAATTTAAATAGGTCTAATCTTATTTACTATATTAGAATTTCCTTTAATTAGTAGTTGAAATAAACATTCTCCTACTAACTATATATAGTCTATCTCTCTTAGGAGTACTATAAGGAACTAAGATTGCTTTATATATATATTTATTACTATATACTTAGCTTCTATAGTTAATATAGTAACTAACTTTTGCTTCTTATTTATCTAAGAAACTAGTAATCTATAGAGAAAGAAGATACTTCTAAGGATTAAGACTCTATTAGCTTTGTCTATTATATAATTAGAGTCTAAATATCTAATTAGCTTTCCTCCTCCCCTTCTAAATATTAAACCTAGGCTTAGGAATAATCTTAGGTATCTAGCTAGTTTCCTAAGTACTTTTAGGTATCTCTTAGATAGATCTAATATATATAATCTAAGTCTTCTAAGGGCAAAAGTAATATTAGGTCTTATTATAGTTATTAGCTATATCTATATACTATTTTAGCTTTAGTACTCTATCTTATTATATCTCTCTTTATCTAAGTTAGATTTCCTTAGACTCTTATAGTTATTAAGAGGTAATAAGGTTAGGTAGGCTATTTCTTTAGTTATTCTAAACTTTATAAGGCTTTCCTAGATATAATATTCTTAGTTAAGCTTTAGAGTACTATTCTTTCTATTTCTAGTAAGCTTTATCCTAAGAATTTTAGTTAGTTTATCTAGGTCTTTAATTTTGAATACCTTGCCTAGTTCTTTCTTAAACTAAAGAATATCTTCTAGTTTTAGTACTATAATAGGAATATTATCTATATAGATTAAAACTATTAGGTTCCTATCCTTATAAATAAGTAAGTATAGGTCTACCTCTAATTAGTAAAACCCTATTTTCTCTAGCTTTAAGATATATAGCTTGTTCTAGTCTCTTACTACTTGTTTTAGGCTATATAAGCTCCTTAGGATTTTTAGAGCTATACCTTATAGGATTTCTACTTCTAGTAGGGGAATTATAAAGATATCTTCCTATAGGATACTTTTAGTAAATATATTATTTATATCTACTTAGTATAATTCTAGGTCTTTCTTATATATAGTAGCTATAAATACCCTAAGTATATTATACCTTACTATTAGTATAAATATCTCCTAAAAATCTACCCTAAATTTCTAGGAAAAACCTCTTATAACTAGTCTTACTTTAAACTTATTAATTGCTCTACTAATTAGTCTCTTTATATTAAATATCTATTTTAAGGTAACTAGGTTTACTCCTTTTAGTAGAACTACCTAATCCTAGATATAGTTACTTCTAAGTATAATTAGCTCTTTCTAGATTGCCTCTTCCTATATATATAACCCTATTTTAGATCTTATATTACCTCTTAGTAGGTTCTTAGAATTGGAAACCTCCTATCTTTATATAATCCCTAGTATAAAAGTAGGGAATATAACCTTATAAATATATTC
>JABCIY010000083.1:0-11608 GCA_014298035.1 Pseudocercospora fuligena | reverse complement strand
CGTCTCTGATGTGCAAAGTCCTGCGATCGCGCTCTTGCCTGGCTGACGATTATAGCCCAAGGGAGCACGATACTTGGACGATAACCTGAGACCAAATTCGTTCTGTCGACCTGACTCATCTTTCCGAAGGACAAGGACTGGCCGCGATGGCCAGCTTGCATCCACCGGTGGCAGCATCAAATCTCCGAACGATACTATATGGTCACCCTTGCGCGCTGTCGAACAAAGTACAGCTACAGGTAGTCCAAACGAGAAGACCAGTTTCTGCGCTGACTCGCCAGTCAGTAATGCTGTGAGTGATGAATTCTGTGTCGTGAAAAATTTTGCGATTTCGTCGGTGCTGGAGGTTGATGGTAGTAAAGTCTCCGCACACAAATGACCCTCAGGAGCCTGATCGATAATTGAATATAGTTTTGGGACACCCGAAAGGCTTTGGCGTGTTAACGCCAATCGTGTATCCCACTCAACAGAAAGGCGCCGGAAGCCTTCATTGCGCGTATCGATACTGGGCTGTCTGATGGGTGCTTGCAAGATCGACTGTTGAGTTCCCTGGTCAATTCTGAGCGTTCGTGCAAGTAGCTGCAGCTGGTCAACAATTGATCGAGTGCTGTGCCAGCTTTTCATGAGCCGAATCATGAGATTTGCCTCGTCTTCAGCATAGTCCACCGTGATGGTTTCAGTTTCCTCGCAAAGTTTCAGAATGCCATAGATCCTGTCACGTGGATCTGCGCACTCTGCTTCCTGAGTGAATTCAAGCAGTTCCTCGAGTGTTGGCTGTGGTGCTTTCACGGCAGTACGGTGTCGAAAGAAGCGGGAAGCCATTCGAGAGGACCGGGATGGGACGTGAGGTTGGGAGTCTCGTAATTGCCGCTCGTTAACCATGTGTAGCAACATGTGGCAGTATGTGGTGAGCTTAATGTCGCTGCTTTCGTATGCCTCGTAGAACTCAGCCCATTGAAGTGCCGTGGTGCCGTATAGTATATAAATCTTTCGGGCGAAATACAGCTCTTGGCAGATCCATAATCTTGACCAATACTTCTTTTCTAGCAATGCAATCAGGCCAGATTGGACTTGGTGCGCAGACATCGCATTAATTTGGGCCGAATCTGACCACCAGCTCTGCTGCAACTGTGAGGCAATGGTACCATCCCAGGCCTCAAGACCCATACAAGCTGTAACGAGCTTCGCATGTTCGTAGATATGAGCCATCCTCGACACCTGCATACTTTTCTCGCGCGGGTTGCCTTGATCTATGCAGATGGAGTCGATCCATACGTAGTCATTTGGAAAGTGCTCCCGAACCTGCTGCAGGGCATTGTAACAATTCTCGCGTACTTCGATCCAATGATTTCTCACTAAGAGGTGTCTCGTCGGCGAATTTGAGCCCCATGTGTACGATACTGCAACATAAGGAGGCGCGTCTTTGATCGTCCATACGTCCAGATCGTAAACCAAGTCAGTGTGATCGTGGCTCGGAAGGGGTCGCAGCAGTCTGATGATATTGTACGCATGCGACAGAGGACAAAGCCTGTAGACACTGTGAGAGTGATGAGAGTATTTCGGCGGTCCGAGGGGTCTATTCATCTTTACCGCTTGCCATTCTGACAATTCCGCGGCCATGAGTTCGAGTAGGACAGGCGGACAATAAGAAGAAAAAGATGAGCATCATGTTAATGTTCCATTTATACTCACCAGCATCAGGCGAAGCAGCAGATGCCATATTTGGCTGTATACAGTGGCCGACTGCAAAAGCTGAGCACAGCCTTCCGCTAGAATCCTCTTGGAGCGAGATGGGCGCCTCGCAACGTCGCATGGAGTCAAGCCGCCAGCGCGTAGCTTATTGACAGCCGACGGCGATATAGGGTTCATATTGGTATGGAGAGACCTAGATGGGCTCCATAGGTTCCACGCGATAGGAGCAATGTTTGTGAAGAAGATGTAGAATGGAAAAGGAGAAGGTGCATGTGATTGCAGCAGCCGGCGTCATTGCGAATCCCTGCCGCGCCAAATAGGGAGGCCCAAATCGACTATGTGATTAATACCACTTTCCAACTTAATTTTCAACCTATATATGTATTTCTAGTATTCTATATCTTCTACACTCGCTATCTACTCGTAAGAATAGGTCTATATATAGATCTATTATCTTAAAAGGATTAGATTATAATATAGGTTTATAATAGTACTTTTAAAGAAGAGATTATATAATATCTAGAGCGAGAGACTAGCTATACTATATCTCTAATAATACTATAACGAAGACTAAGAGAATAGGAAGTCTACTATAACCGCTATAAAGACTATTAAAAAGTTAATAATATTAAGGCTTTAAAGCTTAGTATTACTTATATCTTCTACGTTCTATAATTAACTAATATAGATACGATTATAATACTATAGGCGGATAGATTCGATATTAGGTAGCGTAGATATATACGTCTATATAAAGAGCTTAGTCTATATAAGAAGATATTTTCTAATAGAGTTAAAGAGGTAATAGAATATATAGAAGTAGTACTAAAAGAGGAATTAGAAAGGTCTATAGTAGAGATATATAGCCGAAGAAATCTATATACCTATATTCGATTAAAATATAATATTATAGATAGATAGATCTACTTATAATAGACTCGCTAGTAGTAGTTAACCTATAAGCTATTTCTAAGTACTTCTTACTACTAATACTACTAATAGAGACCGAATATATTAGATTACTAGTAAGCTAAATCCTAATAGGCTACGAGTCCGCCGTAAGCGTATACGAGAGTATTATAGTATAATTATAACTCTAGATCTAGACTATATAATATCTATAGATACTTACTATAAGTTTAAGTATTAGAGTATATAGATCTATACTACTATCGACGTCTATTTACGCTATATTATCTAGATCTATATAGGTATTACTAGTTAGTTAGCTATCTCTATACTCGCTTAGTATATCGAAATACTTCGTAATAGTAGTATAATACCTTAAATTATCTAATTAGACTATAGAGTAAAAATACTTCTAGCTACGGATACTTATTATAAGACTCGCTATACGGCTTATAGTATTAACGATCTACTACTTATATTTCGAGAGATCTTTAAATATAGTACTAGTAAGATAAACTAACGGATTAATATATAGTAGAATTAGTAAGTACCTACTATTACTAGCTAGTATAATTACTTCTATAAGATACTATATAAGTTACTATTTAATACTAATAATCTAGCTAATATTATTACCTTCCTCGTAATCTATATACTAATTCTATATATAGAAGTCCTTAATTTCGTTTACCTCTAGAATAGCTATTATATCTAGAAGTAATATAATTAACTATATATTAAGCTAAGGAGGGCCGATAGGTATAAATAGATTATAAACTATAATAGAAGCTATAAGGAATAGTAGGGGCTAAAGTAGGAATAGTAAGTATATTATTATCTATAAGTTAGAGCTAAACCTAAAAGATATTAGCTTAGATTAGTTATATAATTATTATTATATAATCTAGTCTACCTTAGTATCTCCTACTAGGTAACTAACTAGACTATATATTCTAATACTCCTACTTAGGATAGTTAGTCCTTAAATCTAATTAAAGGTATAAGATTAATTAAGAATTTTAACTAGCTAATTAGATATAATAGCTTCTAGGTTAGTATAGTATATCTAACCTACTAGGTTTAATTCCTAGATCTAGTATAGAATATAAAGAAATACTCTTAGAGAGTATTCCTTTAGTTCCTTTTATCTTTTATTCTTTAATTACTATATTCCTTTTAATTATTTATCTTAAAGAAATTAAACTAATATAAACTAATAAGAATCTTAGATAGCTAATTAGATATAGTAGTCTCCTAGTTAGTATAGTATATCTAACTAACTAGGTTTAATTCCTAGATCTAGTATAGGACGTATAGAAATACTCTTAGAGAGAGTTTCTCTAGTCCCTTTTATACTACCTTTTACTCTAGTTAATTTCTATATAAGTTATAGCTATCTAATAAATTCCTAGAACTATAGCCTTATTTTTAGCTTAGTTAGGCTATTAGCTACTATCTCTTTTATTAGAGTATATTCTACTATAATTTTCCTTTACTACTAAAGGTTTCTAACCTTATTAAAGCTAATATTAATATATTTTAATCTCTTATAGGTATAAGTATCTTTAACTAAGGTTAAAGCTACTTAATTATCTCCTATAATCTAAATAGGCCTAATTTTATTTACTATATTAGAATTTCCTTTAATTAGTAGCTAAAATAAATATTCTTCTACTAACTAAGTATAGTCTATCTCTCTTAGGAGTACCGCTAGGAACTAAGATTACTTTATATATATATTTATTACTATATACTTAGCTTCTATAGTTAATATAGTAACTAACTTTTACTTTTTACTTATCTAAGAAACTAGTAACTTATAGAGAAAGAAGATACTTCTAAGGATTAAAACTCTATCGGCTTTATCTATTATATAATTAGAGTCTAAATATCCTATTAGCTTTCCTCCTTCTCTTCTAAATATTAGATCTAGACTTAGGAATAATCTTAGATATCTAGCTAGTTTCCTAAGTACTTTTAGATATCTCTTAGATAGATCTAATATATATAATCTAAGTCTTCTAAGAGTAAAAGTAATATTAGGTCTTATTATAGTTATTAGCTATATCTAGGTACTATTCTAACTTTAGTACTTAGTCTTATTATACCTTTCTTTATCTAAGTTAGATTTTCTTAGACTCTTATAGCTATTAAGTAGTAATAAGGTTAGGTAAGCTATTTCTTTAGTTATTCTAAACTTTATAAGGTTTTCCTAGATATAGTATTCTTAGTCTAGCTTTAGAGTACTATTCTTTCTATCTCTAGTAAGTTTTATTTTAAGAATTTTAGTTAGTTTACCTAGATCTTTAATTTTAAATACTTTACTTAGTTCCTTCTTAAACTAAAGAATATCTTCTAGCTTTAGTACTATAATAGGAATATTATCTATATTAGTTAGAACTATTAGGTTCCTTCTTTTATAGATAAGTAAATATAGGTCTACCTCTAACTAGTAGAATCCTATTTTCTCTAGCTTTAAGATATATAGCTTATTCTAGTCTCTTACTACTTATTTTAGGCTATATAAGCTTCTTAGAATTTTTAGGGCTATATCTTTTAGAATTTCTACTTCTAGTAGGGGAATTATAAAGATATCTTCTTATAGGGTACTCTTAGTAAATATATTATTTATATCTACTTAGTATAGTTCTAGATCTTTCTTATATATAGTAGCTATAAATATCCTAAGTATATTATATCTAATTATTAGTATAAATATCTCTTAGAAATCTATTCTAAACTTCTAAGAGAATCCCCTTATAACTAGTCTTACTTTAAACTTATTAATTACTCTACTAATTAGTCTCTTTATATTAAATACCTATTTTAAAATAACTAGGTTTACTTTCTTTAGTAGAACTATCTAATCCTAGATATAGTTACTCTTAAGTATAATTAGTTCTTTCTAGATTACTATAAGGACCTATACGTAGTATACTATATATTAGCCGTACTAAGCCTCGGGAGGATCCGGCTTAGCCTACTCTAGACTATTCTAGCTTTTATAGCTCCTTCGTACTCTCTCCTTTCCCTTTCTTATCGATTCGAGTATCTTATACTTAGGATAGTTTAGCCTATATATTATAACCTACTCTTATATACGAATCGATTTTCTAACGTATAACGAACTATTTAGTAATAGCTCCTATCTCGAGGAAGGCTAGTAAATAAACCGCCTAACCTAGAGGCGAGCTAGAAGGCTTAGTAATACTAGATACTATTCCTAAGAGGAGGGAGGATAATATACCTATAGAAGGCGACGAAGATAAAGGACTAGCCCCGCCTAATAAGAACGGATCTATAGAGGACTAGAGAGGGCCGGTCGATAACTAATCTAGTTTAGATAACGATAACCTAGAGCGATAGATCCTCGTAGCCGAGAAAGAGGCTAAGAAAATAGAATAACGAGCTAAACTAGCTAAAATTAAGGCTAGGACTACTATAGCGAATACGACGATTACGGAACTAGTAGCCGGGAGACTACTAGCTATTATTAGTCGGCCTACTTTAGACTATACTATACTAACCTCGACTATAATCTCTAAGGCTCGTAATCTAATAGTCTTTATAGATAAGAGCCGAGTAGAATAGTAGTAATAGGCCGACTTAGTAGAGAGAATCTTCTATAGAAATCTAACTATCTACGTTACTAAGCTTACTAAAATAGACTTCGGCGAGGAATAGATCGATTATAAATACTAGTCGAAATAGAAGTACTATACTAAGTCGCTTAGGATAATCTAACCTATATAGGAAGAAATAAAGATATATATACTAGACTCGATAGGATCTATAGAGGAAAGGGCTTAACGAGCCTATATATAACTTTATTATACTAAATAAGGCCTCCGAGATCTATTAGAGCTTATAGAGTATATAAAGATCTAGTAGGATAAGATCGGTAAGGATAGATAGTCCTAATAGATATATACTTTTATAGTAGCGCTATACGACGACCTCTAAAAGAGACTAAGTTTTATTAAGTCGCTACTAGCTACTCTAATAGAGATAGAGGATAGAGCGTATAAATAATAGAGGTATATAAAACTAGTAGAAAGTAGTAGGGCGAAGGGAAAGGATCGCCTACGCTCCGATATAATCTATAGTAATATAGATAAAGATATACTAGACCGTAAACGACTATCCGGATCCTAATAGCGGCCTAATAGCCTATCGAGGCCTAATTTAGACTACGGACTATCCTAGAAGGCTAACGATAACTAGATTCGTTACTACTACTACTACTAAGAGATAGGCTATAAGCGACCGGAATATCTAGCTCTAAAGTAGAAGAGGTCGGAAAATAATAGCCTCGTACTATAGAACGCCTCGTTATAGCTAGAGAAGTTTCGTATATAGAGGAGTAGAGATAATCCGTAGAGCTAGGCTCTAAGATATTAAAGCCTCGTAAAGAGCTAATTAGGCTCGATCTAGATACTACTAGGCTAGATAGATCTAGGAAGGTAAAGGGCTTACTCGATTATAGCGCCTAAGATAACTTTATTAGTAATATACTAGCTAAAGAGCTCGGTTTATACCTAGAGTATAAGCCTAGTACTTAATATAAGACTCTTAATAGTTAGAGCCTATCTATTAATAGCTACTATTATATAAAGTTTCTAGTACTAGATATAAATAGTATAGCGAGAGGGTATATAGACGATTTTACTATAGATAGGATTTACGGTTTCGACGTAGTCCTAGATATATTCTAGTTATCCTAATAGAACTCTACTATTAATTTCTACCGCTATATAGTAGTATAGAGAAAACGAAATAGCCGAAAATAGCGTAAGTTAGCCCTCGTTACTATAGTAACTATACTATAAGATATATTAGATCCCTCGACTATACTATATATAGGATCGCTAGCGCTAAATAACCCCTTATTAATAAAGGTTATTCTAGAGTAGTATAAGAAGTACTCGAAGATCTTCTCTAATAAAGATATATTACTATTACCGGATTATAGGCTATACGACTTAAGTATCGACTTTATAAATAGTAAGTTACTTCTATAGAGTCTATTATATAACCTCTCGGAGATAGAGCTAGAGGTTCTACGGAAGTACTTAGAAGAGTATCTCGAGAAAGGCTAGATTAGACTTTCGAGGTTATCGGCTAGTATAGGTATCCTCTTCGCGAAGAAGAAAGATAGTAGTCTATACTTATATATTAACTATTAGGCCTTAAACGCTATTACTATTAAGAATCGCTATCCTCTCCTACTTATCTAGAAGTCCTTAGATAGATTAGTAGGCTCGAACGTATATACTAAGCTCGATATACGTAATACCTATTATAGGCTCTATATTAAGGATAGTAACGAGTAGAAAACGGCCTTTAGGACCTATTATAGTCTCTTTAAGTATATAGTAGTCCTATTTAGACTTACGAATATCCTAGAAACCTTCTAGATATATATTAATAGTACCTTATCGAATCTAATTAACGTATTCTATATCGTATATCTCGATAATATACTAATCTTCTCTAAAAACGAAGAGGAATATAAGTAATATATCTTAGCGGTCCTTAAGCGTCTAGAATAGTATAAGCTCTACTATAAACCGTCTAAATACGAGTTCTATACGGATTCGGTATTCTTCCTTAGATATAAGGTTAGTCTATAAGGAATAGAGATAGAGCTAGAACGGGTTAATACTATACGAGATTAGCTAGTATCTAAATTAGTATACGATATCTATATATTTATTAGCTTTATAAACTACTACTACTACTTTATTAAGGGATTCTCCTATATCGCGGCGCTACTAAACCGTTTAACGGAGAGAGGGCCTAATATAGTCTATAGTAGTTATAAGTAGTAGAAAGAGGAATCTTAGGAAATCTATATTCCGCCCGACGCGCTTAAGTCGTTCTAAGACCTAAAGGAGGCGTTCTACTCGGCGCCTATATTAAAGTACTTCGACCTAGAAAGGCCTATACGGATCGAAACTAATATATTAAAGTATATAGTATTAGATATCCTATACTAATAGTACGAGTTTAAGGCTAAGATATAGTAGTTCCCGGTTATATACTTCTTAAGAAAGATAAATACGGCGGAGCGGAACTACGATATATATAATATTAAGCTACTAGCTATAGTCGAGACGTTTAAGTACTATCGATACTATTTTAAAGGCGCGAGATATTAGATAGAGCTAATATCGGACTATAATAACCTATAATAGTTTATAACTACTAAGTCCCTATTAAGGCGCTAAGTAAAATAGATAGAATAGCTCTCCGTATTTAACTTTATAATTATATATATCCTAGATAAGCTTAATAGTATAGTAGATATAGTAAGTAGAAGGCCGGACTATATAGACGTCGACTATTCTAGCTACTAGATAGTCTAAGAAGACTCTAAACCGGTTCTAAAAGCCTTATAGGCCTAGTTAGGGCTAGGAGGCCTAATAATAGGTAGAGATATTACTACTAATATTATAAAGATAGTAGCGAAGCTAGAGGGACCCTTTAAGTATATCTCGGTAGTATAGATAGAAATAGAAGATAAAACCGATATCTTCTAGAGAATTTAAGTAGCCTAGTAGGAAGATCTAATAGTCTAATAGATCTATAAAGCGATCGAGGATCGGTAGAAAGATCTTTAGCTAACGAGATAGAAGGATAGGAGTAGTATACTATAGCTTAATAAGCGTATCTATATACTAGTAGGTCTATATAGACTTAAGGTACTCCGAACCTACTATAATAATCCTCTTATAGGCTACTTTAGGTTTAAAAGAACTATTAAGCTAGTATAGAGAGTATACGACTAGCTAGATATCCGACGATATATTAAGGACTATACTAAGAGCTATAAAGCTTATAGTAGAGCGAAGCCTAGATACTATAAGCCGTATAGTAAACTCTATACGGAAGCCCTACTAGAGATATCCTAGAAGGATCTAATACTAGACTTTATTATAGATCTTCTACTAAGTATATATCTAGACTAGGTATACGACTTAATCCTTATAATAGTAGATAGGTTCTCTAAGATAGCCTATTATATCCTAGTAAGGAAGGATATCTTAGCTAAAGGCCTTATAGATATATTCCTAAGGGAAGTTACGCGCCTATATAGGATATTAAAGTTAATTACCTCTAATAGAGGGCTAATTCTAATATCTAAGTACTAGAGCTCCTTTTACTACTATCTTAGAATATATAGAGCTCTTAGTACGGCCTACTACCCTTAGACTAACGGCTAGACTAAGTATTAGAACTAGATAATAGAGTAATACCTATAGATATACTATTACTACGAGTAGAATAACTAGGTAAAGCTACTTAGTATAGCGGAGTTCGCGTATAACGACTTAAATTACTCCTCTACTAGAGCTACTCTATTCTAAGTATATTAGGTATAAGACCTACTAAGCGCGAGATAGTCTAAAATAGCCTAAAAGAGTAGTAACTCGGCCGATATAGAGTAGCTCGCTAAACGAGTAGTTAAAATATAGCTTTCCTTTAAGTAGAGGCTACTAAAAGCTAAGGAAGACTAAGCGAAGTACTATAACTACTACTATATACTAAAGAAGTACGCGGTAGGGGATATAGTATATCTATCTATCTAAAACCTAGCTACTAATAGAGCCTCGAAGAAGTTAGACTATAAGTATATTAGTCTATACCGGATCTCGAAGATTATTAGCGATATAGTATATATCCTAGAGCTACTAAAAACGATATTAATCTACCTAACGTTCTATATCTTACTACTCGAGCTATATAAGGAGGTAAATAAAGCTATAAGGGCCTAGGATAATCTAGAAGAGCCTACTCTAGATAATCTAGATATCTATATAGTTAAGAAGATAAAGGGGTAGGACCGCGATAAGGATAGAAAGTATATTTATAGGATATCTTAGTAGAGATATAATTCTAAGGAAGATACCTAGAAGTATATTAAGGATATTAGCGGGTCGGTAATATACGTTTATAAAAGGTCGATTAGATAAGGTATAAAGAGACGCCGAAAGTATTAATAGGCTAAGATAGTCCTAAATAGGCTAGTATAGATAGATAGAAATACCCTTTAACTTAGAAAAGGGACTAGAAGTCTTATTAGATATATTTATATACTATTAATCGGGGTATCTTCCTAAATACTATACTAAAGGAGCTAAAAAGAGGGCTAAAATAGGCTAGAATATCCCTATAGAGCCTATATAATATATAAATAAACTAAACTAGTCCTCCTTAGCGTTAATCTTATTAGGAGAGACTATAATATTATCTAATAGGCTAGAGAGGGTACGAGAAAGGATAGTAACCCTAGTCTAGGCTATAATAGTAGTCTTAATAATATAGAGGGCGGTACTAAGGATCTTAATATACTAGAATAGGTTAGAATAGGCTAAACTAGGATAAAGTAGACTAAGTTTACTTTATAGAAGGTAGTAGTATCTATAGTACTATCTACTATACTAGGAGTAGGTATTAGATACTTCTTTCTATTCGAACTAGCTAGAGTCGGAGGAGTACTCTCCTTATTATCGTCTACCTTATACTATAATAGGGTTAGCTAGACTAAACTAGGCTAAAATAGGCTTATATACCTTAAAGCTATAGTCGTTACGGATACGCTTAGCTATAAGTAGGCTAGTCTCGAAGGGCGTAGAGGCGCCTATATATAAGTATAGGCTATTCTTACTAGCGAAGGAGGGCTTATCGCTAGAAATATATTAGTAGGGGCTAGAATAGGCTAAGCTAGGTATATATACTATCTAATTATATCGTAGAGCTCTATAGTAGCCTCTTATATAGCTTTAAGGATATCTTCGTTAATATATAGAGCGATAGCGGCGCGGCGAGTAGTATTAAAGGCGTCGATACGGCCTTTATAGGACTCGAGAAACTAAAATAGATTAGAATAGGTCTAAATAGACTAAGATAGGTATATACTACTTATAGTACTCGCTATTAGTACGGAGGTAGGATATAGTACTTTATATAGAACCTAGAGCTATCGACGTCCTTATACTTATTA
>JABCIY010000082.1:0-224246 GCA_014298035.1 Pseudocercospora fuligena | reverse complement strand
TTATTATACCTTTCGGCTTAACTAACGTACCTATAACGTTTTAAGGATATATTAATAGAGCCCTAGCCGGATTAGTTAATATCTACTATATAGTCTACTTCGATAATATCCTAGTCTATAGTAAGATATAGGAGGATTATATACGCGACGTATACGCTATACTTAAATATCTTTAGATATTCTCTCTATATATAAACTAGAAGAAATACTCGTTTTAGAAGAAATAGGTAGAGTTCCTAGAATATATCGTTAGTACTAAAGATATATCGATAGATTAGAGTAGGGTAAACGTAATTATAGAGTAGCCGCGATCTACTATACTTACTAAAGTCTAGTCCTTCCTAGGATTCTATAACTTCTATTATAGGTTTATCCCTAACTACTCTCGGATAGTTATACCTCTAATAGCTCTCTCTAAGGGAGCTAAGAATAGTAAGAAGCTAGATTAGATTAAGTAGAACGTAGCCGAGGAGTAGGCCTTTAAGAGCCTAAAGGATACCTTCTACTCTATATCGATACTTCGATATTTCGATTCTACGAAGCTCTTATATCTCGAGACCGATATATCTATATTTATAGTAGTAGGTATCCTTTCGTAATAAGGAGAAGAAGGCTACTAGTATCCTATTACTTTCTAGTTAAGGAAGATAATCCCTATAGAGACTAACTATAAGATCTATAACTAAGAACTACTAGTAGTAGTAGAATCCTTTAAGTATTAGAGACTATACTTCGACGGCTTATAGTATACGGTACGCGTACTCGTCGATTATACTAATCTTAAAGGATTTACGACTATAAAGTAACTAGTTAGTAGATAGGTAAGGTAGGCTATATTCCTAGTACCCTTCGACTTTATAATTAAGTACTAGATAGAAAAGAAGAATCCTACTAATATACTATTAAGGAGAAGCGACTATAAAGGCGAAATATAAGCGATAAGTAACCTACTACCTATACTCTAAGCTAAGCTTTTAGTATAGTTAGACCTAACTAGAAGTATAGAACTAGTAGTAAAACGTATCTCGGTAATATATATCTCTATAAAAGGATTAAGAGTAATATAAGTATAGTATAATAACTTCGTTTACTATCTAGTAAGGATAGCGGCTATAGTCGTTAAAGATAACGGCCCTTACTACTATATACTAGATCTATTACTTAGCTTTATACGGATACTCTAGTAATTAGAGCTATTAGCTAAAGAGTTATATAAGGCTACGAAGAGTAATAGTAGTATATTTAAAGGATATTCGCTTCGCGATAATATCCTTTTTTAGGATAATATAATTTATATACTAAAGGATTACGTATTAAGAGTATAGGTTATATATATATATTACGACGACGTCTTAGTAGGACATTTCGGCTATATAAAGATAGTAGAGTTAATACGTAGGAAGTACTACTAGCCTAATATATCTTAGGAGATAGCCGAGTATATCTCTATCTATAGTATCTACTAGTAGTTAAAGGCGAGGTAGTACTATCCCTACGGCGAACTATCTACGCTACTAATACTAGTAAGACTATAGTAAGAATTAATAATAGACTTTATTACTAATCTTCTACTAAGTAAGCTTAGCTCCTACGTCTATACTACGATACTTATAATAGTCGACTACTATACGAAGATAAGCCTCTTTATCCTAACGACGAAGAAGTATATAGTCGTAGAGCTTACGGAGATCCTATAAAGGGAGGTAATTAGGAGGTTTAGAATACTAAGCGGTATTATTAGCGATCGAGGGTCGCTATTTACTAGCTAGTTTTAGAGCGACTTCTACTATAAGATATATATAAAGCGTAAGCTTAGTACTATATTCTATCCGTAGACCGACGGTTAGATAGAGAGAGTAAACTAGACGCTAGAGTAGTATCTATAGTACTACTACTTAGAGGACTAAGAAGACTAGGCGTCTTAGCTAGTATAAGCGGAGTTTATATATAATAATAGTATATATCCTATACTATATATAAGTCCCTTTAGGATATTATACGGATACGATCTAGATATAGTATCTATATTAACTCTAGCGACTTCTATAGCTCGGGACGAGCTATCTAAGGGAAGGGTACTAGTAGTAATCGACGCTATAGATAGGTTATAATAAGTATACGAGATACTTACGTAATACTAGAAAACTATAGCTAAGTATTAAGCGAAGTACTATAACGCTTATTATAAAGCAAAGAAGTATAGTATAGATAACCTAGTACTACTAGTATCTAAGAATATTAAGCTAGATATACTAAAGAAGAAACTTAGACCGAAGTTTCTTAGACTATTTCGTATTATCGACGTAGTAGGTACGTAGACGTATCGCCTAGCGCTACCGTTAAGTACGAAGATCTATAATATCTTTTATATATTACTACTAGAGCCTTAGAAGGGCTATAAGAGTAAGGAATATAAAGTAAGTATATCTATTATAGAGGAAGTAGATAAGTAGCGAATAGAAGAGATCGTAAAGAAGAGGATATAGAAATAGAAGGTATATTATCTTATTAAGTAGATAGGATAGCTAGATAAGTATAATATATAGGAACTAGCTAAGTACGTTAAAGATACTATAGCGCTTAATACCTTCGAGGCGTAAGCGAAGAATAGATAGAAATAAAATAAGACTAAGATAAGTTAATAGTACGTACTCGTTTCGCTATTAAAAAACTATATAGGGCTTAGCGGCCCGTAGATACTAAGTAGTAGGAGAGGAGGTTACGCGTATATACTATATAGGCGCGTATTTAGTCGGAGTCGTTACTAGGAGTAATAGTACGGCCTATAATCTCGTCGACGATATCGATAGCCTTAGTAAGGCTATCGTCGGCTAGATACTAGAGTAGTTAGTATATAAAGCGTATACGATACGGAGTAGTAACTTATATAGCGACTAATCTCGACGAGAATAGTAAGGGAGGTATTAATACGCTTAAGTATACCGATAGTATCGAGGCCGCTAAGCGTAGCTATAGCGCCGCTAGTATACTTACTCTTAAGTAGGATACTATCGGAGAAGACCTTATTCTTATTATAGTAGAAGACGCGGAGGGTTAGCTTAATAGCTATATACGATTAGTATACGAAGTATAAGCGATAAGTAAGATATATATACTAGAGACGGCTATAGCGAGCTCGTTATCGATATTAGCCTAGACTTACTAGCGCTCCTCGAGATCGTTATAGATATCTAGCTCGAACTTATTATATATAGTACGTACGTCGCGTAAGCGCGATAGTAGCGCTAAGAGGGCGGGAGCTAGTATCGGCTTATACTTCTAGTTAATACCCTTATAGTAGCGATAGCGGATAGTCTAGCTAGAATTAAAGTAGCCCTCGGTATAGATATCGACTAGATCGACTAGTAAACGATTAGTATACGTAGTATAACTATAACGGGAGCGAGAAGCTTACGGTTAGCGGTTATATAGTCGTAATAGCGGATATAACCCTTAGCTATAACCTTAGTACGCTTCTTAGGAGTAGTAAGTATAAGTATAGTAGTTATACGGTACTTACCTAGAGTATTAGAGGGACCTATAGTAGCTATAGTAAAGATATTAAGGTTGTTTAAAGAGAAGAAAAGGGTACTTACTAGTAGGTTACTAGACGTAGGAGGGGCGTATATATAGTATAGGCTATAAATAAGGGAGATACTTAGGAATAGGAAAGAGTTCTTAGGTAGGCTTTATAGGCTACTTATACTCGCTACGTATACTTAAACCTATTACTATAGACTACCTATAAAGCCGCTTTACTTTACGTAATTACGAATATATATATAAATAATATAGTAATAAAGTCTTTACTATAAATAGTAAAGGCTAAGTACTAGAATAGTATAGCGACGGAAATCTCGCGTATAGTAACTAGTATAGAGCGACGAGAACGTACGAGAAGTATAACGAATACGCTAGATAGGGGAGCTTAATATAAGATTAGGCTATACCTATAGCTAAGGATAGCTATACTAGGGAGAAGGAGATAATTATAAGGACCTCGAGAAGGTAATATCTCCTACTAAGGCTTACCTTAGTATATACGCCGCGTACGTAATACGTAGGCTTTTTACGTAGCGTCGTATATATACTCGAATATATACTTATTAGTTCTATCTTCTATCGACTTATCGGTTAACGGGTATTATATATATTACTATATACCTAGCCTCTTATAATACTAATCTAGAAGCTATTATATCTAATTAGCTAATTAAAATTCTTAATTAATCTTATACCTTTAGATTAGATTCTAGGACTAACTATCCTAAGTAGGAGTATTAGAATATATAGTCTAGTTAGTTACCTAGTAGGAGATACTAAGGTAGGCTAGATTATATAATAATAATTATATAACTAATCTAAGCTAATACCTTTTAGGTTTAGCTCTAACCTATAGATAATAATAATAATATACTTACTATTCCTACTTTAGCCCCTACTATTCCTTATAGCTTCTATTATAGTTTATAATCTATTTATACCTATTAGCCCTCCTTAGCTTAATATATAAGGCTTATTTACTTATTCTAATAGTCTATAACTATAATAGAAAACTCTATATAGTTATCTAGACTTTCTAGACTAGTATATTTATAGATTATAATCTAGTTTTTAGATAGGATTAGCTTACTAAAACTAATCTATTTATATTTTTCTAGAAAGGGACTTTTATATAGAATCTATAAAAAGAGAATCTTTTTAATAATTTCTATCTATTTCTAGAGTTTCTACTAGATATCTTAGAGATATCTAATATCTACTAGCTTTCTCTTCTAGTCTCTACTATTATAGAAGATTCTACTATAGTCTAACTTAAAGAAGGAACCTATTTTATAGAATACTAAATAGAGGATAGTAATAATTCTAATAATAAAAAGAATTTTCTAGATATTTTAATAGTATCTAGAGATCCTTCTAAGATTATTCTAGCTAAGACTATATTAACTTTAAATCTTATTAGTAGTAGAAATATTAATCTAATAACTATTAATCCGAACTCTAAAGAACCTTAGTAAATCGAAGCTATTATTATATATTTCTACTATATAATCCTCTATATATTCTATTCTAAACTTACTAACCTATCTTACTAGATCTATAAATATACTATTATAGTAGCTAAAGCTATTTATTCTACTATTTCCGAAGCCTTTTATAACTATATTAATATATTTAATATTAATCTTACTAGTATTATTTCTTTTTACTTAGAATATAACTATACTATCGATTTAGAAATAGATAAGACTCTATCTTAACTACTAATCTATAATATTTTATAGGAAGAATTAAAGATTCTTTATAAGTACTTAGATAATATACTTATTAAAGAATAGATTAGACTAAATAAATTTCCTTATAGTATATCTATCTTCTTTATTCTAAAAAAGGATAGTACTATATAGCTATATATTAATTATAGAGATCTTAATAAGATTACTATAAAGAACTATTATCTACTACTATTAATTAGTAAGTTATTAGATCGGTTTAGTAATACTAAGATCTTTTTAAAGCTAGATCTAAAAGACGTCTATTATTAGTTCTATATTTAAAAAGAAGATAAATAAAAGACTACTTTTAAGCCTTACTATAGTCTCTTTAAGTATCTAGTTATACTATTTAGCCTTTCTAATACTCTAGTAATATTCTAGTTATATATTAATAAAGTACTTATAGATCTTATCGATAATATCTATATAGTATATTTAGATAA
This sequence comes from Pseudocercospora fuligena, assembly GCA_014298035.1. Taxonomy (NCBI): domain Eukaryota; kingdom Fungi; phylum Ascomycota; class Dothideomycetes; order Mycosphaerellales; family Mycosphaerellaceae; genus Pseudocercospora; species Pseudocercospora fuligena. The sequence goes on along the minus strand of JABCIY010000082.1, from coordinate 218,527 downwards.
TGTTCTTATCTATTTATAGAATAAAGAGAAGTATAATTAGTATATTTAGATAGTTCTAGAATATCTATATTAATAGAAGCTATATACTAAGCTATTAAAGTATAAGTTCTATATAAGTACTATAGAATTCCTTAACTTTATAGTTATTTTAAATAGTATAGTAATAGATAATAAGTAAGTAGTAGCTATTTAGAATTAGCTAATATCTCGTTACTATTATAATATCTAGATATTCCTAAGTTTTACTAATTTCTATTATCGATTTATCTAGAAATATTTAAAAATTACTAGGCCTCTAAATAAGATACTAGCTAGAGATATTTTAGAGATATTTTTAAAAAGAAAGAAAAAGATTATTAGAAATCTCTTTTAATAGATTCCTAAAATAAAGAAATCTTTTTAAATATTAAAAAAGGCTTTCTAGAAAATACTAGTATTATAGTATTTCGATCTAGTATTACTAACTATAGTAATTACCGATATTTTAGATACTATATATACTAGTATTCTTCTTTAGTTTAATAATTCTAATACTAAGTAAAAGTATTAGTATTCTATTATATACTATTCTAAGAGTTTTACTAGATCTTAGATTTAGTATAATATTTCTAATAAAGAACTTATAGCTATTTTAGAGTACTTTAAAATATAGTAGTACTATCTTAAAGATATTTTATATTCTATTCGAGTTTTATCTAATTACTATAATCTAAAGTACTTTATAACTATTTAAGAGCTTAGTAGTAGGCAAGTCTATATTATAGAGTACTTTATAGTATATAACTTTATTATCGAATATAAGAAGAGCTTAGTAAATCCTTTAAATAGATTATTTCGTAGACTAGACTACTTTAATAGCTTTAAAGATTAGATTAAAAGAAAAGAGCTAAGAAATCTTTTATTTAATTTTTAGTAATAGTTAGAAGTTATCTAGAATCTAGTAGCTACTATAAAGATATCTACTAGATATCTTAAAACTATAAGGCTAAGAATAGATATCTAGTCTAAGAACTTATAAATAGATAACTAAGAGGAATACTTAGTATTAGCTAGCTTAACTTTCTTTTAAAAAAGATCTAGTATAGTAGAATAATATTTTCGATAATATATCTATATTATATTTTACTAGAATAGGAATAGATACTAGTAGATAGACTTATAATATTCTAATATCTTACTCGATAGTTACTATAGTAGTTTAGAATAAAATAGTTTATAAGAAAGAACTACTAGTATTACTTATTAACTTTATTTATAATATCTAGTAAAAGGATACTTTTATTTAGGATATTTAAACTAGAGCTACTCCTTATACTAGAGATAGTATAGTATAAGTATCTTAGAATAATACTAGAGATATCTTATAGATATCTATCTAGTTCTATTTAGATAAGTTCTAGGAATTCGATTCGAAGGGACTTTTATACTATAGTAGAAAGATATATATATCTAACTTTACTCTACTATATTAAGAAATCCTTTACTAGAACTATAATAATCCTACTACTAGATACTATAGTATCTATAAGACTATATAGATTATTACTTCTAAGTACTACTAGTCTAGTATTACTATTAATATTAATAGATATATTAGTAAATATAATATATACTAGAGAACTAAGACTAAATATTATAAATCCTATATATAAGAGTAGGTTATAATACGTAGGCTAAACTATCCTAAGTATAAGATACTTAAATCGATAAGGAAGGGAAAGGAGAGAGTACGAAGGAGCTATAAAAGCTAGAATAGCCTAGAGTAGGCTAAGCCGGATCCTCCTAAGGCTTAGTACGGCTAATATATAGTATACTATATATAGGTCCTTATAACTATCTTTTTTTTAGGGATCGTTATCCTTAAGATCCTAAGTTTCTATATATCCTTACTTCCTAGGTTTTTTATATATAATCTAGGCTACTATATTTTTTAGTATAGCGTAGATTTAAGTACTAATCGTAGAAGTAAGGGATACGATTAGTTCTTCGGCTAATCTAAATTCCTTTCTATAACCTTAATAAATAAGATAAGCTAGAAATACTATTTTTAGTAGTATAGGTAGAGATATCTATACTAGCCTATTCTAGACTAGTATATACTAACTTAGCGTAGTAAGTCCTCTCCGCTACTATTATATACTTCTCTTAGCCTATCTAGACCGATTTTAGCCTATTCTATACCGATCTATACTATAGCGGCTAAGTAGTATAAGGAATAGGCTAACGCCGGCGCCTATAATAGTAATCTATATATTAACTATATCGCTCCGGCTAATATTACTATAGTTAAGTAGCTCTAGGTATAGCTCCGTCCTAAAATATCCTATTTTAGTCTATTCTAACCTATTTAGAACTTCTATAAGATAGCGAACCCTATTATAGTATAAGGTAGATAATAATAAGGAGAGTACTCCCCCAACTCTAGCTAGTTCGAGTAGAAAGAAGCGCCTAATATCTACTCCTAGTATAGTAGATAGCGCTACGGATACTACTATCCTCCGTAAAGTAAGCTTAGTCTATCTTATCCTAGTTTAGCCTATTCTAACCTATTCTAGTATATTAAGATCCTTAGTACCGCCCTCTATACCGTTAAGACTACTATTATAGCCTAGACTAGAGCTACTACCCTTTCTCGCGCCCTCTCTAGCCTATTAGATAATATTATAGTCTCTCCTAACGAGATTAATACTAAGGAGGACTAGTTTAGTTTATTTATATATTATATAGGCTCTATAGGGCTATTCTAGCCTATTTTAGCCCTCTTCTTAGCCTCTTTAATATAGTATTTAGGAAGATATCCTAGTTAATAGTATATAAATATATCTAATAAGACTTTTAATCCCTTTTCTAAGGTTTTTTTTTTTTTTTTTTTACTATAGAAGTTCCTCTATATCCGAAGGATATCTCTATCTATCTATACTAGCCTATTTAGGCCTATCTTAGCCTATTAACGTCCTCGGCGTCTCTTTATATCTTATCTAATCGACCTTTTATAGGCGTATATTATCGACCTACTAATATCCTTAATATACTTCTAGATATCTTCCTTAGAATTATATCTCTACTAAGATATCCTATAAATCTACCTTCTATCCTTATCGCGGTTCTATCCCTTTATCTTCTTAACTATATAGATATCTAGATTATTTAGGATAGGCTCTTCTAAGTTATCCTAGGCCTTTATAGCTTTATCTATTTCCTTATATAGCTCGAGTAGTAGGATATAGAACGTTAGGTAGATTAATATCGTTTTTAGTAGCTCTAGAATATATACTATATCGCTAATAATCTTCGAGATCTAGTATAGACTAATATACTTATAGTCTAACTTCTTCGAGGCTCTATTAGTAGCTAGGTTTCGGATAGATAGGTATACTATATCCCCTACTATATACTTCTTTAGTATATAGTAGTAGTTATAGTACTTCGCTTAGTCTTTCTTAGCTTTTAGTAGCCTCTACTTAAAAGAAAGCTACGTTTCGACTACTCGTTTAGCGAGCTACTCCGTATCGGCCGAGTTACTACTCTTCTAGGCTATTTTAGGCTATCTCGTATCTAGTAGATCTCGTACCTAATATACCTAGAATAGAGTAGCCCTAGTAGAAGAGTAACTTAAGTCGTTATACGCGAACTCCGCTATACTAAGTAGCTTTATCTAGTTATCCTACTTATAGTAATAGTATAACCGTAGGTATTACTCTATTATCTAGTTCTAATACTCGGTCTAGCTATTAGTCTAAGAGTAGTAGGCCGTACTAAGGGCTCTATATACTCTAAGGTAGTAGTAAAAGGAGCTCTAGTACTTAGATATTAGAATTAGCCTTCTATTAGAGGTAATTAACTTTAGTATCCTATATAGGTATATAACTTCCCTTAGGAACGTATCTATAAGGCCTTTAGCTAAGATATCCTTCCTTACTAGGATATAATAGGCTATCTTAGAGAACCTATCTACTATTATAAGGATTAAGTTATATATCTAGTCTAGGTATACGCTTAGTAGAAGATCTATAATAAAGTCTAGTATTAGATCCTCCTAGGGTACCTCTAGTAGGGCTTCTATATAGAGTTTACCGTACGGCTTATAGTATCTAGGCTTCGCTCTACTATAAGCTTTATAGCTCTTAGTATAGTTCTTAACGTATCGTTAGATATCTAGCTAGTTATACGCTCTCTATACTAGCTTAATAGTTCTTTTAAACCTAAAGTAGTCTATAAGAGGGTTATTATAGTAGGTTCGGAGTACCTTAAGTCTATATAGATCTACTAGTATATAGATACGCTTGTTAAGCTATAGTATACTATTCCTATCCTTCTATCTTATTAGCTAAAGATCTTTCTATCGATCCTCGATCGCTTTATAGATCTATTAGACTATTAGATCTTTCTATTAGGCTACTTAAATTCTCTAGAGGATATCGGTCTTATCTTCTACCTCTATCTATACTATCGAGACGTACTTAAAGGATCCCTCCGGCTTCGCTACTATCTTTATAATATTAGTAGTAATACTCCTACCTATTATCGGACCTCCTAGCCCTAACTAGGCCTATAAGGCTTTTAGAACCGGTTTAGAGTCTTCTTAGGCTATCTAGCGGCTAGAATAGTCGACGTCTATATAGTCCGGTCTTCTACTCGCTATATCTACCGTACTATTAAGCTTACCTAGGATATACGTAATTATAAAGTTAAATATAAAGAGCTATTCTACCTATCTTACTTAGCGCCTTAATAGGTACTTAGTAGTTATAAACTATTATAGGTTATTATAGTCTAATATTAGCTCTATCTAATATCTCGCGCCTTCGAGATAGTATCGATAGTACTTAAATATCTCGACTATAGCTAGTAGCTTAATATTATATATATTATAGTTCCGCTCCGCTATATTTATCTTCCTTAAGAAGTATATAACTAGGAACTATTATATCTTAGCCTTAAACTCGTACTATTAGTATAGAATATCTAATACTATATATCCCGATATATTAGTTTCGATCTATATAGGCCTTTCTAGGTCGAAGTACTTTAATATAGACGCCGAGTAGAACGTCTCCTTTAGATCTTAGAACGACTTAAGTATATTAGACGGAATATAGATTTCCCGAGATTCCTCTTTCTACTACTTATAACTACTATAGGCTATATTAGGTCTCCTCTTCGTTAAACGGTTTAGTAGCGCCGCGATATAGGAGAATCCCTTAATAAAGCGGCGGTAGTAGTTTATAAAGCTAATAAATACGCGGATATCGTATACTAATTTAGATACTAGCTAATCTTATATAGTATTAATCCGTTCTAGCTCTATCTCTACCTCTTATAGACTAACCTTATATCTAAGGAAGGATACTAAATCCGTATAGAACTCGTATTTAGATAGTTTATAGTAGAGCTTATATCGTTCTAGGCGCTTAAGGACTACTAAGATATATTACTTATATTCCTCTTCGTTTTTAGAGAAGATTAGTATATTATCGAGGTATACGATATAGAATACGTTAATTAGGTCTAATAAGGTACTATTAATATATACCTAGAAGGTTCCTAGGATATTCGTAAGTCTAAATAGGATAACTATATACTTAAAGAGGCTATAATAGGTCCTAAAGGCCGTTTTCTATTCGTTACTATCCTTAATACGAAGCCTATAATAGGTATTACGTATATCGAGCTTAGTATATACGTTCGAGTCTACTAACCTATCTAAGGACTTCTAGATAAGTAGGAGAGGGTAGCGATTCTTAATAGTAATAGCGTTTAAGATCCGATAGTTAATATATAAGTATAGACTACCGTCTTTCTTCTTCGTAAAGAGGATATCTATACTAGCTAGTAATCTCGAAGATCTAATCTAGCCCTTCTCGAGGTACTCTTCTAGATACTTCTATAGAATCTCTAGCTCTACCTCTAAGAGGTTATATAATAGGCTCTATAGAAGTAACTTACTATCTACGAGATCGATACTTAATTCGTATAGCCTATAATCTAGTAATAGTAATATATCCTTATTAGAGAAGATCTTCGAGTACTTCTTATACCGCTCTAGGATAACCTTTATTAATAAGGGATTATTTAGTACTAGCGATCCTATATATAGTATAGTCGAGGGATCTAATATATCTTATAGTATAGTTACTATAGTAACGAGGGCTAACTTATACTATTTTCGGCTATTTCGTTTTCTCTATACTACTATATAGTAGTAGAAATTAATAGTAGGATTCTATTAGGATAACTAGGATATATCTAGAACTATATCGAAACCGTAAATCCTATCTATAGTAAAATCGTTTATATATCCTCTTACTATACTATTTATATCTAGTACTAGAAACTTTATATAATAGTAGCTATTAATAGATAGACTCTAACTATTAAGAGTCCTATATCGAGTACTAGACTTATACTCTAGATATAAACCGAGCTCTTTAGCTAGTATATTACTAATAAAGTTACCTTAGATACTATAATTAAGTAAGCCCTTTATCTTCCTAGGCCTATCTAGCCTAGTAAACTCTAGATCGAGCCTAATTAGCTCCTTATAAGGCTTTAATATCTTAGAGCCTAGCTCTATAGATTATCTCTATTTCTCTATATATAAAACTTCTCTAGCTACGATAAGGCGTTCTATAGTATAGAGCTATCGTTTTCTAACCTCTTCTACTTTAGAACTAGATATTCCGGTCGCTTATAGCCTATCTCTTAGTAGTAGTAGTAACGAATCTAGTTATCGTTAGCTCTCTAGAATAGTCCGTAGTCCGAATTAGGCCTTAATAGACTATTAGGCTACTATTAGGATCCGGATAGTCGTTTATAGTCTAGCGTATCCTTATCTATATTACTATAGATTATATCGGAGCGCGAGCGATCCTTTCTCTTCGTCCTACTATCTTTTACTAGTTTTATATACCTCTATTATTTATACGCTCTATCCTCTACCTCTATTAGAGTAGCTAGTAGTAGCTTAATAAGACTTAGTCTTTTCTAGAGGTCGTTATATAGCGCTACTATAAAAGCGTATATCTATTAGGACTATCTATCCTTACCGATCTCGTCCTACTAGATCTTTATATACTCTATAAGCTCTAATAGGTCTTAGAGGCTTTATTTAGTATAACGAAGTCGTATATAGGCCTATTAGGCCCTTTCCTCTATAGATTCTATCGAGTCTAGTATATATACCTTTATTTCTTCCTATATAGATTAGGTTATCCTAAGCGACTTAGTATAGCGCTTCTATTTCGACTAGTATTCGTAATCGATCTATTCCTCGCCGAAGTCTACTTTAATAAGCTTAGTAATATAGATAGTTAGGTTTCTATAGAAGATTCTCTCTACCGAGTCGGCCTATTACTACTATTCTACTCGGCTCTTACTTATAAAGACTATTAGATTACGAGCTTTAGGGATTATAGTCGAGGTTAGTATAGTATAGCCTAAGATAGGCCGACTAATAATAGCTAGCGGTCTCCCGGCCGCTAGTTCCGTAATTATCGCGTTCGCCGTAGTAGCCCTAGCCTTAATTTTAGCTAATTTAGTTCGTTATTCTACCTTCTTAGCCTCTTTCTCGACTACGAGGATCTATCGCTCTAGGTTATCGTCGTCTAAGCTAGATTAGTTATTAACCGGCCCTCTCTAGTTCTCTATAAGTCTATTCTTATTAGGCGGGACTAGTCCTTTATCTTCGTCGCCTTCTATAGATATATTACCCCCTCCTTTAAGAATAGTATCTAGCGTTACTAAGCCTTCTAGCTCGCCTCTAGATTAGGCGGTTTATTTACTAGCCTTCCTCGAGATAGAAGCTATTACTAAATAGTTCGTTATATATTAGAAGATCGATTTATATATAAGAGTAGGTTATAATACGTAGGCTAAACTATCCTAAGTATAAGATACTCGAATCGATAAGGAAGGGAAAGGAGAGAGTACGAAGGAGCTATAAAAGCTAGAATAGTCTAGAGTAGGCTAAGCCGGGCCCTCCTAAGGCTTAGTATAGCTAATATATAGTATACTACGTATAGATCCTTATACTATAGCTATTTTAGGTTCTTAGAGATATCTATAAGGTTCTAGAAGAGTCTCTTAATAGACTTTATTATAGAACTACCTTCTTCTATTAGATTTAATAGAAAGATTTATAATTTAATTCTTATTATTATAGATCGATTTTCGAAGATAGTTAAATATATTCTATATATAAAGAATATTAATACTACTTTCCTTACTAAGCTATTCTATAATAAGATAGTCTATAGTACTAGTTAGTCTAATAAGCTACTATTAGATTATAGATCGATCTTTATAAGTATTTACTAGAATATATTCTATTACTATTTTATAATTAAATAAAGACTTAGTACTATATTCTATCTCTAGATAGATAGTTAGACTAAATAGATAAATTAAGAATTAGAAAACTATTTTTATATTTATTATAATTAGGACTAGAATAATTAGGCCTATCTTCTTTATACTACTATTTTTACTTATAATAGTAAACCTTATAATAATTTAAATAGTAAATCTCTAATAGAAATCGGACTAGATATTCTACTAAATATTTCTAATAGTATCTAGATTACTTCTATCTATAAATATCTATCTAATAGATATCTCGAAGATACTAATAAGATACTTCTATAGATTTAGAAGCTTACTAAAGAAGCTTATATCTTTCTTATAGAATAGTAGAAGGCCTTTAAAGAGACTTATAAGTTACTAATATATATATAAGAGCTCTAGAAGAAATACTATAATAGAATAATAGAGGAAAAGTACTTTTCTATTAGTAATCTTATTCTTCTATTAGCTAAAAATATTCGTACTAAGAGATCTTACTATAAGCTAGATAATAAATACTTAGAACCTTTTATAGTAGTAGAGTACTTTAGTACTTAGACTTATAAATTAAATCTACTATCTTCTATAAAGTACTTATATCTAGTATTCTATATATTATTACTTAAGAAATATAAGGATAAAAAGGACTATTAGCTACTATCTATTAAAAACTTAGATATAAGCGATATAGGATTAGAAAATAAATATAAGGTTAAAATAATTATATTCTATAAGAATATAAAGAATAGAAGGATATATTAAGTCTAATAGAAAGATTAGTTACTAGAATATAATAATATAATACTAAAAAAAGATTTTATCTATATAAAAAAGCTAGTAAAGGAATATAATTAGAAATTAGAAAAAAGAAAGAGCTTTTAAAGCCCTTTTTAGATATCTTAGAAATACTTAAAAAGGCTATATAGAAGTATAGAAAAATAAGAAGATTTATAAGAATTATAAGCTAGTAGAACTTAGTTAAAATATATACTAGAAGATAGTAAATTTCTTATACTATCTACTTACTTATTCTTTTCTATACTATTCTAGAAAATAGACTAATACTAGTAAGTATATATTATAGTAGTAAAATAGATTAATATCTAAAAGTAATACTAAAACTCCTTTAAAATAACTAGATTATAGTATACTAAGTATATATTAGAAATACTTATCTTTTTTAGTATCTATTAAATACTATAGAGATATCTATAAGATATCTTTAAGTAGTATTAAAGTCTATAAAGATTAGATACTATAAGTAAGGAGTATCCTTATAGATATAATACTACTTATACTTAGTCTCTTTATTAGTAGTAATATTTAGAGCTAGATTACTAGAATCGGTTTCTATACTAGCTTTAAAAGATATAGTATTATAGTACTAGAAGTTCTTTATATTAGTATAATAGAAGATCTACTTAGTATCGGTTAGCTCGTTCTTATACTTACTAAAAAGATTAATACTACTATTACGATATATCTTAATAATATACTACTTAAGAGTATTATACTTATACTAGATATTATTAGTATATCTATACTAATTAGCTATAGTCTTAATAGTAGTAGAATTATTAGTACTTACTAAATTAATCTTACTAATAGTATATATATAAAGAATCTCGAGAAGATTAGTATAGTAGTATAGTTCCTAAATTAACTATAAAATATTAGTAGTAGCTATAAGAAATCTATAAAATACTATCTAGATACTTATTTCGAGATATAACTAGTCCTTTTTAAGAATATAGTTATTATACTTACTATTCTTATTAATCTTATATTTCTTATACGATACTAACTATATAGCTTAAGTTATCTTATTAGTACTAAGATTCTATAAGTAACGAATATATTCTATATAGATTATTACTTTACTATAGAAATCGGAGTAAAAGTAAATCTACTAAGCTAAGTAGTATCTAAATTATAATAGGTTATTACTATATAATATCTCTATTTTATTATAGTACTAGCTAGTATACTATATTCTAGTTAGTATACTATAATCTATAGTATTAATCTAATAATTAAACGAATTACTAGAGCTAGAATTAGAAAGATTACTACTACTATCTCTACTAGTACTACTACTACTATCTCTACTAGTACTACTACTATAGTTACTATTCTAGTTAATAGAAGTCTAGCTAGATATTATATTAGAAGAAGGATTAGATAATACTAAAAATAAGGATAAAGAATATTATTTAAATAGACTAAGAGACTAATCTATAGAAATAGATATTAGTATTAGTATATAGAAGAAGAAATTAAAATATAATAGTAGAAAGAACTACTTTAAAGAATCTATAAAGTACTATATAGATTCTTCTAAAATATCTTATATATCCTACTTTTATATATAAACTAAGATTAAGATTTACTTACTTTCCTTAATTATATACTAAGAAAAGAAGTAATAAGAAATACGTTTTAAGCTACTTTCTTTTAGTAATATCTATCTATTATAGAAAGTATTCTTATTCTATAGTTCTATATATACTAATATATATAAGCGAATACAACTATTATAAGCTATATACTTTAAAAATATTATAGAAAGAAAGAAGAATTAAGCTTTAAAAAGCTAAGATATATATAGAAAAGTAGATTTTCTAAAATAAGAGAAATATTAAATATATAATAGAAACTTACTATAGTCTAAGAGATATCTTTAAAGTATTTAAAAAATACTAAAAGACTTATATTTTAAGAGAAGTAGATTACTAGAGAATAATTATAAATACTAGTATATTATATATAATATCTATATACTATATAAAGTTTTCGATACTATATATATATTAAGTACTATACGAATCCTAATATAAATATTCTAGAATAGAATATTTTAGAAAAAGAAAATAATATAAGAAAATCCTCTATATATTTTTTTAAGATATCTATTAGATAATTTAGATATACTAGTATCTTAGTACTATAAAATAAACTATTCTCTTCTATTCGATCCTATTTTCTTATTTCTTAGATAATATTAATAGCTATTAAATATACTATTTAGATATATTATTATATTCTATATATTAAATTTCTTATAGGTAGACTTTTATTTATATAAATAAAGCTTATTCTAAGAAGAAGGCTATTACTATAAGTATTATTCTATAAATAACTAAAGAGTAACTCGAATAGACTCTTACTAAGAAATATAAGTATTATAAATCTTATTATCTACTAGTTAATTAAAATAAAAATAACTAGCTTATTTAAGAAACTAGATAATATATATCTATCTCTCTATCTCTATCTAGTTTTAGAGATATAGTAGTATCTATAATACTATAGAATACGAATAATACTAAATATAGCTATATTCTAAAATACTAAAATAAAATTAGATATTTATTATTATTAACTAGATAAATAAGATTAGATTAAGTATATAGAAAAAATTAGACTTGTTTCTGCTAAGTAAGCTTCCTTACGTAATAAGTCTTACTGTCCGTGTACCTGCGTAACAAGTGCCTCGGCTATCAACAAACATAATTTTCCCAAGCGTCCTGTCGATCAGGATTCACTATTTTGTTGAACTGTTCTGTCGTTCTAGCCAGATAGGGAAGGCCTTGTGCCACTCATGTCGCTTCTCAGCTCTTGAAACGCTAGCAGTGCCAAAAGCCGTTGGAGGCTGATCATGGATCTAAAAGCCACAAGCCTGCCAGATCTGCCACAATTCCTTCCTATGCCAGTTCCATCTCCGGTCCAGTAGCCTCATGCGCTCCACTTCAGGCAGCGTCAGACCGCTAAATGCCGAAACTTCGCAGAGCCGCGTGAGACATCAAAAGATGGTGTTTCACGCCGATGGCATCTGCCGGTCTGATGATGTGTGCCTCGGAGACGAAAATCGACAAACCGACATGTCTGGTCAACTCTGGTCGTGCTTTGACGTGTTCTTATTCTCCTCAATCTGCACTGTGCGTTTGCGGATGGTGTTGGTGAAACTTGTGGCGTTGAGTGGCCCAAGGCTGGAGCCGTTGAGTTTGGTTCGGCACTGTTGCAGAAGTACATTCATGCGGCATGGTCAGAGCCATGGTTGTCAGGATTCATGGCTTGATGGGTATACGAGCTGGCCACGAGGAGTCATCGCAGTGAATATCCTTAGTATTGCTTCATGTCCGATCACTTATCATTACTCAAGTCCATGGTTGTTCTGGACTGGTCCCGTGCACCAAAGGGCTGACGCTTCCTTCGATCGATTCTGTACCTGCGCTCTTCAGGTCGTCGGAGAATCCATGCTCATCGATATTTAGTGATCGAAAGATGCCGCTCATGTTGCTTATGCCAGTACCCAAGGCGTCGGTGGGCCTCGTAGCTCTGTATTCAACAAAATCGCGAATCGTGCGGATGCTGGTTGGATATCCTTCGTCGTTGGGGAGCCACCACCTGGTAACGTCCTCCGCCCAATGCTCGCTCATTCGACTGCGGAAGTTGCTCGGGTAGATATAGCTGTGATACTGATCAGTATTGTGTCACTGTGCAATGGATTTAAGCCTACCCCAGCTGTTCGATGAGGGCGAATTTTCGCCTGCACCAGGTCATGTAAGCAGGGTCCTTTGGAAGGAAGAGAGCCATTATTCCCAGACTGGCCTGACAACCCAGCACTGCTGTCTGTTGGCTTGATCCGCCATGTTGTATGGCTTCGAACATCTTTGCCTTTTTCAGTGCAATGCTGGTCAGCTCTGCCCCTGGTTCCCTGCCCATAGCAAGACTGGTCTGGTATTTGAACATCAGATCAATGGCCCAGTGATCGATGAGAACGAAGTTCATGGTTGAAAGCTCGCCAGCATAAAGGAACTCCGGATCGCGAAAGTCGAACAAGTTGTCGCTGTGCGGCTCAGGCGCGTCTGGAAAGAACTTGACAAAGCATTTCGAATCCGTGAAGGCGTGCTCTATTTCGTGCCCAAAGTCCGCGAACTGAGTTGACAACTTTTGTATGCCCATAGCAAAATCCTCGTCGCTTATCGTATTCTTGGTCTTGCCGGCAAACAGCAGCGTGACATCCGTCGCGAGCAGCCGTGAAGTAGCAAAGTATTTCTCGAATCTTGCTCCAAGATCGGTCGGCTTGTCTCGAGTCTGACGTTCGTAGAATTCTGCAGATGCTGCGAACCATTCACGGCCCAGCTGAGTCTCTCCTCCTGCCATTATCCCCGCGAAAAGATCGAAACGAATGTACCAAGTGATGATCTTCCGCCGTGTCTCGTCTTGCATGATTGTTTGTGGAGTGAAGAGATCTGTCAAAATCGAATAAGCAGCCTTTTGATGTCCCAGTAGATTCACCCAGTCTCCTAAGAACTCCTGCCGTGTTGTCAGTATGTCGTGCGTACTCATGGCATGCGGCCTTCATACCTCAATAGTAGCCAGTTGAAGGATGGTCAAGAGTGTGGCTACACTATGTCGTTGTCGTTTCAATGATTGTTGAAGGAAGGCGATAGACTTGTTGTAGTATGACAGAAACACGGATATGTTGCCATCATCATGTGCAATAGAGTGATGATATGCCGCGAAAGCAACGATCGCATACAGTAAAGCTGCACTACCATCATTCATCGCAATCTCAAGGAAGGTCGTTTTGAGGAAGTCGCCCCCATCGTACTTGAAGGCATAGTGGTGGTGCGACATGTGCTCGTGGTGGAAACGAAGGTATGTTTTGACTTCTTTTGGGAGACCGTTCCAACGGGGACTCTGAAAGATCTCCGATTTCATCGATTGTCTGGAATTGCTGCGTTGGGGCTGGGGCCTTCTTGAGGCAGAAGCTGTCTCTCGTGACGGAGGGCTTGCGTTAGATACCTTTCGAACGTCTGAAGCAGAGGAGGCAGGTACACTGTCGTCGTCGTCTTCCTCGTCTGGAATGCTCGGCAGGACCTCTTTCTCGTCGAAATCGTCTTCGCTGCCTGAAGGACTTGAAGCACCTGGTGAGTCCTTAATTCGACTGCTGATCTTGGATGATTTTGCGATCGTTATGGGTGTCGCTGCGCTGCCTGGATAGGTGCATTCTCGCTTGCCCTTTCGGCATCCTACGACAAGAGTCAGCGACAATTCAACAACGCCTTGAGAATACACACGTACTGTCGCATATCGGATGTGTTTCGTCGCACTACAAGTCTCAGGATCAGTCAGGTCTCTATTGACAATGTGAAAGCACTCTCACCTTGACCCTCCGTTGTCGACAGGTATAACAACCGCTCCTCGTACGTCTGTGTTTCACATGCTCTGCGCCTTGCGGTTGCCTTCGCCGAGATCGTGGTGGTGCCTGTGGTGGAAGCATCGTTCGATTTGGGTCGTCATAATCCGAGTAACTACCAAGACTTTCCATGGACATAGTTTGGATCTGCTGTAATCTGTGTGGTTGTTGTAGGGCTTCGGGCGGCATCATCGGAGGGTACCCAGAGGGATAATATGCTCCTAGTGGTGGTATCGGTGGTGGGTACTGGCCGTCCATATTGAATAGTGTTTGACCGGTTCGATCGCAATATATTTGCCTATATCGAAGTCATCCGGTTCGGCAACGTACGTTTTGATCTCAATTGTAACGTCGTCAACGACCGTTGAGCCGTTGACAACGGTCACGATAGAGCCTCTCGATGAAGGTTGTACGGAACGCGGATGAGGTTGGCAGCAAAGACAAAGTTCTGGAGAGGTCGTATGCTTATTGCGCCCAACCTTTGCGCGAGTCCTAGTGAACGTATAGGACTCCGGGAAAGGCGCGAGCCGCATCAAATCCACCAAATGTCAGCAAGTTGTGGCGGCAGCCTTCGACCGGAAATTTGTGGAGTCCTTCGTCCTCGATTGTTCGACCCTGTACCACTTGCCGCGATGATATGAAACTCGATACACTGACATTGGACAGTGCAGACGGCGGCAAGCCTGGACAAGTGTCACGGTATAGATACCATGTTCATATGACTAGGCCGTAGGCCGTGATCAACGACTAGGGAACGGCATTCGCCGCCAACCAGTATTCACCCCTTTGCAGGCCAGAAGATCCACCTGTTCGCTCGTGTGCAATAAAGGTAACGTGCTGGTAGCAAGGGAGTAGCGGGGCGGTACTCAATCGGAGCTTCTGCCTTTTCGAACAGCATGAAAAGATCGACACCGGGAGTTGTGCTTAGCATGTGTGCCTGGATTGCGAGTAGACTTCTACGCAGTAACAATCTCTCACTGCGCAACGATTATCTCATGCATGTTGCTATGAGCACAGCCACGCCCAATGATACGATTCTCTGTGCTGAATCTTCTGGGAATAGTCAGCTGGTACGATGCACTGGGGCCAGTTGGTGCATCCTTCGGGAATTTCTTGTTTCCTTGTCTGGGCCGGTTCAAAGAGGCGTACTGTACCCGCTTGCATGCGTGGAAGACCATGTTTCAAGCCTGCGTTAGCATGTTTTCTTGCCTAGAAGTGCACCAAATTGATCAGCAGCGATGAAGGGCACTCCGTCTGCATGGACGATCTTATCAGCGTAGGAAGAATGCTCCACACCTGCAAGGAAGAATTGCACTAGGTCCTGCAATTGGATTTGGCAGCCTGACAGGTGCGTGCGGCGCCCTAGGCCCTGGCGCGATAGAGGCATGGGTTGGTCCACATTTCGGGAACCGGATTGGCAGGCTAAAAGCTGGCGGAAGAATTGGGCGTCAAACCAGACCACAGTTTCCGGTCCTTACCGCCATGCCAAGGACAGCTGCCCATAGTGAACATTAGATCGTCGTGTATGAAAAGCATCATCAGATTTGGCGAGACCAGTGCATCATAGCATGGAAAGCTGTGCGCCACCTCCACGTAGACAGCGAATTGGCGGGGACTAAGACGCCCCCTCATGCGAGACAATATAATAGCGTTTTGAGCGGCATACCGCAGGTACATTTGACGTGGTCGTGGTTTGTTCTTCAGGATATCCGCCACCGCGAGCCTGCGAACTATCGTCAGCCTTCACCCAGTAGTTCTCTATAGACCTGACGCCGCCTGTATTTCGGTGTGAGATACTTCCGGATGATCGGCAAACATTCACAAGAGCTGTGAGCTGCATGCTGCTTCTCTTTTGCTTGTACCTGTGCCTTGTTTCGGTGCCGAAGAGGTTTGATTCATGCCTCGTACGCCGGAAGCTCACGACGCTGGTTGTTGCTCTGTGACAGCTGACTCGATGATCGTTGCAACAGAGACAGCACCCTTGGTACAGAGCTCAGATTAGTCGCTACTGCATGAAAGGTCTCAGCAGAATGCAAGTCTGGGCGATCACCAACACTGCTTGCTGCGAGCCGGGTGATGGGTTGCTTGTTGCGGCAAAGAGCAGTCAGCCCATGTCGTCGGGAGGCACGTGGGCTCAAGGATTGAGCTTGTTGAGGAGACGCCACAGCTTCCTTCGACTCTGCTGCTGCTGTGCCGATGCAGTTTCTGTCCATGAGCCACCGCAGTCATCTCCGCTGCCCTATCGTTACGAGGTGGTCCTTCCAATTTCCAACCATTTGCGTTATTATTACCACCTTCAAGAGGGCGTATCCTCTGACAGAGCTTCCAGAAGACCGCCTGCCACTGTATGTCGGGACACGTGTGGCCAGTCGAGATTGGTGCGACCAGACACGAGGTGCAGCATGCTGAAGGTGCACACAGAATCACAGATGCCAGTACCGCCTCTTCTCTGGGCTTTGTGGCACAGCTCATGGGCTCGGCCTTGCATTTTCTGGGTGACAGAGAATAGCGGCAATGCGATTTCCTATTGTGCCCAAACGCACCTGCAAGCGTGTAGGAGCAACGACTCCGTGACTGTGAGGAGAGTCAGCGCATCGGACGTGTGTCCTACGAGCCGCTGTGGATGCTGTTCATCTCAGCTGCCAGAACAGTACAAAGTACGGGGGCGCAGGAGTCGAAGACGCAATACCGAGCGTCGTACCACAGTCTGTCCCATGATCGGCATCTTTTCCTTGGCAGCACATGGCTGCCGCAACCCTGAGATGAACCTTATGTCTGGATTGATTGGAAAGGTTTTGCACGGACTCGCAGATCAAAACGTGCCAAACCATATTGACCTCTTCCTGGGGCAGTAGTCCTACTTGAGCTGCATACATTCGCTAAGCAGCAGCTGGCATGATCTTCGCATTCAAACTGCCGGGCTCTGTTGGCTCAAACTTGATGAGCATGACCATTGACTGGCTTGAGCGTGCTCGGCCGGTGTGGCTAGTGATGAGACAGGAGTGCAGCGACGGCGCATCATGCAT
The DNA here is from genome assembly GCA_014298035.1 of Pseudocercospora fuligena. Classification (NCBI taxonomy): domain Eukaryota; kingdom Fungi; phylum Ascomycota; class Dothideomycetes; order Mycosphaerellales; family Mycosphaerellaceae; genus Pseudocercospora; species Pseudocercospora fuligena. The sequence goes on along the minus strand of JABCIY010000082.1, from coordinate 200,956 downwards.
CGAGATTTCACTGTCACTGCTGCAAATTACACAGACGAATATCGCATGCGAAGGTGCGAACTCGCGACGCGACAGTCGCAACGAAGAGACGCACGTCAAGATTTACGCTGATGATCAACCAAAGGTCAAGTCATGGTTTACGGCTTGATATCGAATGAGTCCTGCAAATCAGCTTTGGCTGTCCAAGAAAGATTGTTCTGGCTGTCAAGCATCGATCAGACTGGGCGTTCAACAACACAAGCTGGAATTTGAGGCCGCTCTGCACTCACATGCGCGCAAACAGAGTTGGCCGCGACAGCCTCACCACCGAGGTCAAAGTTGTGCAGCCTATTTCCGTACGACCAGGGAATGTGCCAAATGCAGAAGTACGCCCGAGACCTAGGGTAGAGAGCTAGGACGCGCCGACTTCTTGCCCGCGCTCAGCTTTCGGCAATCTTCACTATCACGACGCACACCAGGTTCCTCCGCCCCGCAGAAGACGTGCCCGAACTGGGCCCGGGTCGGCGTTCCTGGTAGAAGGCCAGCAAAGAAGTCTTCACGCACAGCTCTCGAGCCAGGATCACATACGCAAGCGGTAGAGTCTTTAGCAGCTCAAGCTGCATTTGAGCAGGGTTACCGTAACGATATTCAAGCTGAAGACGAGCCAGAGCTCACAGAAATCTCCAGACCCCGGACGCGTTTAAGATATGTTCCTTTTCATAGTCGCGCAGCCCTCGTACAAGAATGGAGACCTGGAATCTACCGCATTCTGGAACGGAGTGCATCCTTGTCACCAGTCAGAGAAAGTGGTGGAATTGTAGAATGAAGTTCCACATCGGACTTGATCCGTCGAAAGTAATGATTCGTGGAAGGGCAGCATCTGGTCAGACCGGCTCCAGGCTGTCAAACATGTCGGTACATCTCTTGCCGCATGTTCGCGCGGGTGTCTGCTTAGCCGCGCGGCCGCGCCTTCGAACGGGCCTGGCTGTTCCGTGGCGAGAAGGCGCTTCAACTACCTGCTGAAGATATTGCTCCACAGGCATGAATTGTCGATGGATCCATATAATGCTTGCTCTCTGTCCGGTCCCGAACGCGAAGTCGTGCAAGGCTTCGGGACCAACTGACAAGGCTCTGTCTGCCCTTGCGCTTAGGCCCGTCAGTGCAGTACCCCATCAGCGCACACGCATTTATCCTAGCAGCATTGTGCCATGATTGCCTTCTAGGATACCTTCGCTGCAGAATGGGCCCAATTCGTGGCCTTCGTCTTTGGATGCTACAGAATAGGTAAGTCACCCCCCTTCCACGGCAGACGCGGCTTGTTCATATCTCTTGGCTTGGTACGTGACCCGTCTGTTTCCAATTCAAGCAGCAAGAATGAGCATGAACCTGGCCTGCCAATATTCTCCAGCAGCTATCCGCCTCCATCACAACTTGCTCTCCGGATACAGCTCTCAGTTCTGCTTAGCGCTAAGCTGCAACACAAAGCCTCGAGAAGTCATTTCGGTATCTGCGACAACGGTACCATACGCATTGATGCCATCGAGCCCATCGGTGAAGGTCCTCTCTTCGAAGCTGATGCCCGACATTGCCATTCTGTTCGAAGCTTGAGCAGTGGTTCCTGACAATTGCGAAGTCCATCCATGCCGAAGACGAACCTTACGATCTCGGAGCAGCTCCCCGAAACTCTCAGATCTTGACCCGACCTTTAGGATAACTTCTTCCGCGCACGTTGCTCAGACTGCACGCTCAGACTTTCCAGCAGTACGAGGCCAACATGCTGTTGCCCTGTCATACGGCCGGGTGTTCGTGGTGAGGGTTCGCTCTCACTCGCTTCCTTCTCATTCTGGAAATAGCGATCGCGATGTTCACGAACGACTCGACAAGCCGTACTCATTCGGCACGGCATTTTACCGCAAAGTCGAGCAAGCCGTAACGGCTCAGGCCAGCAGCTTTCAATGTTACACAGACCTGACGAGGTTCTGTCATGCCTTCATGCTTTTCACCAAGGACCAATAGTGCTGTCAATAGTATGTTGTCGATCTGAAAATGCGAATGACTTGTGATTCGATGCCTCATCGCTGTCTTGCGACTCAAGTCGAAGCGGCAATATATCGAGGTCAACGGTACTAGCGAGCAATAGCTTTGCGTTTCGCTTGACGGTGCGCTAAGATCGCAATTCGCAAGCACCATCAGACGTTGCAAAGTCCTGATCTAGTCTTATCATTATTTGTTATAGGTCATGCGCAGTGACGATGGTAGTCTGGCACATTGTTGCCAATATCGCGCTATGAGCAGAGACAACTTGTTCATCACAGGACGGCCTGTGAGAAATGTAAGTGAAGGAAGATGTGGCGCAAACACCGCCACACTGATGCCTCAGGCTTTTTTGCCCCACGTTCGCGAATTTCGATATAAGCTACACATTTTAGGAGGCGCAACTGACTAACACCACATCATACACAATCATGGCGGCAGCAGCAGTACAGAACCCGCTAGGGCGCACCGACTGGGCGGAAGATGAGGAAGACTCCGGACTCACGCAACAAATCCCGCCACCACAAATTACCAAGAACAAGGACGGCACAGAAACAATAGTGACTGTTTTCATCAACGAGGATGGCAAAAAGGTCAAGCGCACGCAGCGCATCAGGCGAACAGTTGTCAAGAAGCGAGAGAATCCGCGTGTAGCTGAGCGAAGAGCATGGCCAAAGATGGGCCCTGAGGCAGGCAAGCCAGCAGGTCCACAAGCAGACACAACCACCCTCGGCGAGAATATCATCTTCAAGCCGGTCGTCGGCTTCAAGGCGGGTGGCGCTCAGCAGGAGAAGAATCCAGAAGAAGACAAGAAGGCAGATGCGCTGAAGAAGATGCAAATCAAGTGTCGTATCTGTCAGGGAGACCATTTCACTACCAAGTGTCCTTTCAAGGATACCATGAAGCCAGAGGGAGACGATGCGGCGCCGGCGGATATGGAGTCCATCGCAGGCGACACTGGAGGTGGTGGAGGTGGTGGAGGAGGTATCGGTGGTAGCTACGTTCCGCCACATCTCCGTAAGGGAGCAGGCGCGACTGGAGAGCGGATGGGAGGCAAGTACGAGCGTGACGATCTCGCGACGCTCCGTGTCACAAACGTAAGTTTTCAACCCGAACAGATGGAATGCATTGCTGACATACTTTCCAGGTCTCAGAGTTTGCAGAAGAAGGAGATCTCCGCGACATGTTCGAGCGCTATGGTCGCGTTACACGTGTCTTTTTGGCCAAGGATCGGGAGACTGGCAGGGCGAAAGGCTTTGCTTTCGTCAGCTACGCAGACCGCTCAGATGCTGCTCGGGCGTGCGAGAAGATGGATGGATATGGTTTTGGTCACTTGATCTTGAAGGTAGAGTTTGCGAAAAAGAGCACTACTTAGATGGTTGCGGTGTTTGCGGATGTGGCATAGCATGGCTGCTGGCATGAAGCCGGCGCATCATGACAAGGCGTTAGAAAGGGAATGACATGCTCATGTTTGAAGCGCTTATGAACCTCACAGATTTCACACTTTACTGCTTCTTCTTGGCCAGCTTATCTGTCTGGCAAGGACAATTTCGATGGCATCTCCCCAACAAAGACGCCCAACTCTGGTACAAGACTTGAACGCGACGGTCGGGCTTGTGATCCGACCTTATTCGTTCACCCTTCCTCAAGTGCCGACTCCTTTTGGCACAAGATGGCCACGCTCACATGCAAAGAGGCGGGATCCGAAGCTGTTACTCTCCCGCTCGACTGCTTCACTCCATTGCTGATTTGCACGGACTTCGTCTTAAGCCCTGTCGCTTCTTTATAACACTCGCAGCCTTTCGTTTTTTGCAGCTTCTTCACAGCCAGCTTATCAGGAACATAGATTACAGCAATCATGGCAACCCCAATTCCCGCTCTTCATGAGCCATACACGGTAAGAACACCCAAAGAGAGATGTTTGCTCCTGGCGACGAACGAAGCTGATAACCTGTAGTCTGGCACAAACTACTTCATTCAGTGGCTAATCGACAACGCAACGCCATCAAGCATATCAAAACTCCCCACCTCTCCAGACGACTCAGGAGTTGTAGTGCTGAGCGTTCGGCAGATCAAGCAGCTGGCTAAAGATATCGTGGAATTAGCTGCTACCACGTATAAAACCCCAGAAGGACTATATAATATCATCGTGGTCCTCCAAGATGTCATCAGCAAGCGGCGCGAGGCCAATGTCTGGTACAACGCTCGCGGAAAAGAAGACGCCAATGGTGGCCATCTGTATTTTATCGACGCCCTTGATGAAATCTTGCAGCTCTTGAGAACTTCTTTCGCGGACGACCTCAGGGCTCACCAAACAAAGAAGCGAAAATCCGTCAACAGAGCCACGGGCCATTGTAGCAACGAGAACGCTCTGAAGAATATCTACGATCGACTTCAGCTTGAGGAAAGCGCTCTGGATGAGCAACTTGCTGCGACCGCGGCAGGCCTCGCTATTGAAGACCAACCCAAGTCTACCCGTCCACGCTTTCAGCTGGAGCCGCAGGAGGATGACGCGCAGTTCGCCTTATGGTGCCACCTTAAGGAATGCGCAAAGATTCGAGAATTTATCAACCAGATGTGGAGAGAGTTTGTCGCAGGCAAGCACGCTCTTCCGGCTGTCGCAGAAGTCACCGACAGGGCTTTGGTAATGTTACACCACGCCTGTGACGAGTTCGCCTTACTCCACCCTGATCGTTCCAGCGTGGAGAAAGTGACAGACTTCGTCAAAGTTGACTTGAGCATGACGGGCGCGAACATTAGAAGCTTTGCGTGCAAGGGATCAGACGGCCATGGCACTCTGGATCTGACATGCCTCCCGGCTTTTCTTCTCGCGACCTGGCTGTCCAACCCAGCTCGTGGCCGTGGCATACAGTGTCTCCAGTATCTACAGCAACTTCATCCTGCCGCTTCCAAGCTCATGCTGATGGTTCTGGAATTCCAGCATGACTTCAGCAAGGTCCAGGATGTGTTGAAGCATACCGGTGTCGATATGATCATGGACGATATAATGACCGCGCTTTCCCTTCGTGAAGGCGCAAAGAATACCTCCTATGCTGCCATCATGGGCTTGCAGGTATATCTCGACATCACTGCGATTATGAAGCCGTCAAACGTCTCTCATCTTGCAGCCCTCCTCGCAGCCACAGAAATAGCCATGGAAAGAACCCGGGATTTTGATGAGGAGCTCGAGATTGGGTTCAGCGGACATACATACAACAGCAATGCATCAACTGCGATCGCAAGATCCAAGGAGCTGGAGTCTATGGAGCAACTTCAGCATTGCATCTTTATGTCCGAAAAGGGCCAATTCAGCTGGCTGTCCGAATCACCAGTCCTATGTGGCCTTACAATCGGCGCAATCGACCAGCGGCTCTATCGCGGCGGTCTCCAAGCTTGCGGCGAAAAAGCTACTGTAATGTGTGCCACGCATCTATATCGCGCCTGTCGACGATCTGGGTACCTGAAACAGGAATGGCCCGACATGGAGGCGTTTATCTCCCAGACGCCTTCCTCCAACCTTGGGATCATGGAGGCAAAGTCGTCCAATACACCCTTGTTCCTTGCAGCCAAACACTTTGCGCTGGCTGTTGGTGTCGAATCAATCCAGTTCAGCAAAGAGAGGCAAGAGAAGCGTGATGGTAGTCTACGGCCTCCATTGCCAGATGCCCAGCGAGTCGAGCAACGCCGCAAGCACTTGCGACCAGCAAACATAAAGGCTCGCGAATTTGACATCACCAACACTGGCATTAGCATCGCAGGCCGAAGTTCTACTAAAGACAACTATCGTAGCATGCTTCAGACGATCCAGGACATCATGGACGACCCCAAGGCCAAAGTCGATGATATTCGCAAACGCTGGAAAAAGACCAAAAAGCTCACCTTTATTGAGATGCTTGAGGTCCTTCTCCAGGCACACACGAGAGACGTATCAACAATCTGCTACGACCATCAAGAACTGATGCTCCGATGCCACGCGATCATGAACCGGCTCAAGAACGATGCGACATGCCAGAAGAGAATGCTAGTTCATCGATTTTTGAAGCCAGTGTGCAGCCCTATCGAATTGACCGATGCCGTTCTATGGGAAGCTGCGAACACCGAGCGTCAAGACTACCGATCGATCTCTCTGATCATCGTCGCATCCGTCTTCCAGGACATGCTTGACCAAGGTCATGCTAGCAGTATCATCGAAGGCCGACAGCGACAATTGACCGCGTACTTATGCGACATGGAGCATGATCTTCTCGAGCCAACGACAGCAGCAGAAATCAATTCACAAGAAGGTGCTTCAATGTCATTGGTTGGGTCTGAGCTCAAGTTCTTCGCTGCGGAACTGTCTGAGGAGCACAAGAAGGACATGAAGGAGAGGATTGCGATGATGAAGGCTCAGCTTACTGACCAAGACACGCTCAAACAACTAGACCAAGCTTCGCTGACGGATGGAAATCAGATACGAGAAAATGGAAGCAGGAAGAAAGGGAAGCAGAAAGCAGCGAAGAAGTGACTACATAGCTATTCTCACATACGGACCCAATGAAGTTCTTGCTCCTGTCTCATCACGCTGGTGAACACACCGCCATAAGACCAGATGCTTCGAAATTATGGGCCACCACTCGACGTAGGTCCAGACTATCACTTCTCGGCCCAGTTTCACTCCACCTTATCTGAGGCAACCCCTGAATAACACCTATCGTTTCCACGTGAAGCTACATCAACGGCCACCGAGGAAGCTGCACGCACCGTCAACAATCGTACTCACTCACGAACATGCATCCCGTCCGGCCAGAAGACAGTGATCGCAGACGCAACAAGTTCAAGGCTGCAAACAGGCTCAAATTCATGATCATGGTGGAAGTTCATCTTCGTGTCACATTTCTCGCTTCCAATGTCGATGAGCTTGCCACGCGATTAGCCACGAGTCTATCGCTCGTCATTCAACTCCTTCTAACGAGACTTCACCTCAAAACTCTCTGAGAGATGGCACATATCTGATGATTTCACTCAATCTTCTGAATCCCAAATTCCTTTCATCTTCGGGTATACATAACTCTTTCTATCACTTGACTGGCATTCAAACCTACTCATCATCAATCTCCTCCGCCGTATCCGCAACCTCAGCAGCAACCTCCGCAGGCGCTTCCGCACCATTAGTCGCAGGTTCGCTAACATCAATCAAATTTGCATGACTGCCGCCCTCAGCCTCCAATTTCAAAACGCTGTCCCATTCAGGGAACATCTCCTCATCCTCACCGGGTACACCAATCAACCTCGCAACTTTGCCCTTACCGCTTTTCTCCAGATTGCCTTTCCATTGCTTCGTGACGTCTTGTGCTCGCGATGGCTTGTATGTATGTGCTGTGAATGCGGCTTCTGCGAGACGTCCTGTTTTGATTTGGAGATCGAGACAGCCGTCTACGTCGCCGAGGAGGAGTAAGCAGTCGTATGCGATGTTGTAGAGGCCGGAGTCTTGGGCCTTTTCCGCGACCCATCTGAGGCCTTCTTCGTTGAGCGAAGATGAGTAGAACATGAGCAAACTGCTCAAATCCTTGGCGTTTCGGAAGCATTCCTCGGCGACGACAAAGTCCCAACCGGTAAGTGCTGCATCGCCAACAAGTTTCCACTTATGCTCTGCGTCTGCTTCACGAGCTAACTCGAGAGCGGTGTTGAGTTCGTTGAGCGATAGTGCCAGTTCGAAGCGGTGCTCGTTATCTGTGGAGACCTCAAGAGCTTGCTCCTTGTAGCCTTGTCCTTCGAGGAATCTGGCGATCTTGGTCTTTTGATCTTCAGGGATGTCGCCCTGCTCGAGCATTTCTAACGCGCTTTCGAGCTCGCCACGGAGAACAAGGGTCTGGAATTCGATGACACTGACGGAGAGGGCGAAGGAGGTGACGTTGACGTCCTTGTCGCAGATGTATACTCTGCCATCTCTGGGCAGGTAACCGAGGACGTAGTATGGCTGATCGAAGTGTGAGACTGTGTAGGTTTGGTCGCCGACGAGGTAGTTCAGGCGGTTAGTGCTGTTGGTGTAGACGAAGCAGTCGCCAACCCATTGACCAGTGCGGACGCTAGACAAATTGTTAGCCTTGAACAGAGGCGTAGATGTAAGCACACATACCTCTCATTGATGTCGCATACGACCTCAAAAGCATCTTCGACACCATCTTCGTCAACGTTGCCAGACTGCAGAGCAGCGACGTACTGTTCCCGTGAGTATCGTAGAACGTAGTATGTGTCCTCGCAAGCCAAGCACACAAGCTCGCCAGACTCTGACCAGTAGACATTGCGAGGCTCAACTTCAATCCGGCGCACAAGCTTGCCAGACTCCCAGTCGAAAAAGCCGACGCCGCCTTGCCCCTTGACACCAAGCAAAACGCCACCACTGAGACCCTCAGCAGTGAAGGCAACGTTCACAGTACCGTCTCCGCCCTTTGGTTTAAAGTTACGGAAGATCTTGACTGAGTACTGTGATTCCCGGATAGCGTAGTCCTTGTCATTTTCTTTCGATGCCCAAGCAAAGTCCAAAGCAGAGCCGAAAGCCTGATTACGAAGGGCAAGGGCAGTGTAGATGATGTATTCGCCATCACCGCAGACTGCGACAAATCTGCCATTTGGTGAGTGGATGAGAGTTTGCGGGTAGATTTCTGTGCTTCCGAGGTCTTTTGATGCAAGTGAGATTGGTTGGTTGTCTTTGAGGTTCTTATCACCGCCCTTGATGACCGATGTAAGGATCTCGGAATGCCGTGCCCAGATGATCTTGCCAGATCCGTCCATGGAGACTGCTGGCTCCTCGCGACCCATCTTCACCACAACGGCACCATCGTCGAAACCCATGGCAATGCCTTGCCTGCCTCGCTGGTATGAGACACACCATGCTCGCTCCAGACCATATGATAAAGACTGCTCGAGCCGATAAGTGTTTGCATGCCAGATCTTGACAGTGCCATCTTCTGAACCAGAAATGATGACTGGCAGCTCTGGATGGTAGCATGCGAACGAGACATTCGATGTGTGTCCTTCCAGAGTTGCGATCAATGCTTTTGTGGTGTAGTCCCAGATCTTCACTGTTCGGTCATCTGAAGTGGTAAGGAGGTATGGTTTATCGGATTGTGGGTAGTAGTCGACGTGGTTCACGCCTTTCGTTTCGTGTGCTTCGAGAGTGAAATTGGGTGTGCTTGATCCGAGGCTCCAGATCTTGACTGTTCGGTCTAGACATGCCGAAGCAAATGTGTTGGTGTCTTTCGGATTTATTGCCAGTGCCATGACATAGTGACTGTGTCCCTCAAACACCTGCACGCACTTCCAACCCTTGTCCCAATCCCACAGCTTGATGGTCATGTCATCGCTAGCAGTAAGCACAAAAGGTTGACTCGGATGTACGACGATCGCTCGGATGTAGTCTGGATGCGCTTCGAAGGAGGTGATCTTTTCGGAGGTGTTGTAGTTGTAGACTCGCAATTGAAAGTCATCGCTACCGCACACGATCCAGTTCTTGCGGGCCACGAATCGCCCAGCGCGCACAGGCACATCAGTCAATTCGAATGTCTTGATGATGCTCTGCGTTTCGTAGGACCAAATGTATACGTGGCCGCTATAGAGGGTGGTGAGTATCCATGGCTCGGTGGGGTGGAAGTCGATGCCCTTGACACGCTCACTGCGCGCAAACAGTTGGCGCTGCAAGTTGAGGTTAGCCACGAAGGTTGACGTCTTTTCCTCCGCCATCGCATTGCTGAGTATATACCTTTACGTCGAGCCTCATTGTGTCTGTCCGCTATTTCTGGATTTCTGGATTTCTGGATTTCTGGATTGTTGGTTGCTTGAAGCAAGGGACTGTCGAAGTGGAACAGCCCACTTGTCCCTTCTCCTTAGACCTCCTTCCCGATTCTTCCTGTATGCAGATTCGTAAAGAGCGACTGGGAGATTGAAAGGGATAATTCGCTCAGACGGGGTAGAGGAAACGCGTTGTCGAGATGTGTACCAAGTGTACCAACTTCTTGTTCTGATGGCCAGCTGTTCCCGCCCTGAGCCTGAGCCTGAGCCTGAGCTTCAATGTCTCGATTTCAGCCTGAGACCCTTTTCGCGTCCGTCAGGCATCACGGATCTGCCCGCGCCGCCTCCACGTGAGTGAAACATATCGTCATGAGGCTCTTCCATTAGCGCCGTTTCCACGCCTGCACCGCCATCACCATCTCCAACCACCACACCACTTCCAACGTCCTTCTTCCACCAGAAGGCACATATAGACAGCAGCAATTATGAAGTTTCTCAGTCTCGCCACCTCGGCACTCCTCGCCGCAACCGTCGCCGCACGCTCGACAATCGCAAAGCGCGAAGATCCACTCTCAGTACCAGGCGAGAACCCACTCCTTCACTGCGAAGATCCCAAGGACGATATTCTGGCATTGAAGAGCGTAGACCTCAGTCCTAACCCACCAAAGGCGTGAGTCTTGCCTTTCCTACACCTGCCTGATTCCACTCACTGACACATGCTCCCAGTGGCACAAAACTCGAAGTCGTCGCCTCAGGTGTTCTCGCCGACGACGTCGAAGACGGCGCCGAAGTTCACCTCACCGTGAAATACGGTCTTATCACCATCATGAGACAGACAGCCAACCTCTGCGACACGGTGAAGAACGTCGATCTCGAATGTCCGATCAAGAAGGGCGACATCAAGTTGACAAAGGAGGTTGATCTTCCAAAGGAAATTCCACCGGGCAAATACACTGTGCTTGCGGATGTGAGGACGAAGGATGATGACAGGATTACATGCTTGACTGCGACTGTGCAGTTTAGCAGAGGTGGAAGTATGTTGGGTGGCTTGTTTAAGCAGGAGCCGAAGCAGGATATTTAGGAGACTGCGGGACGAATGAGGGCGATTGAAGTGGCAAGACTGTGAGGAGAAGATTGTGAAGGGTATAGCATTTTATCAGAACCAAACGAAGCGAAACGGCGAAGTGGGCGTCGGTCAAACTTGGAACAATTCCTACCAGAATCTGTAATGTCTCTAGAGAGCAACTGTGCATAGCTTATCATGAATGAAACCGGGATATGAATCATCGTCATGTCTCTTGTGTCGCATAGAATCATCTCAGGTGCATATGGTATCTCGTTTGCTATCACGTCTCTCGTAGCATGTTCTCACCCCAGCCACTGCATTTCCTCCCCAACGAATCCTCTGGCATTTTGTCTGCTGGCCTCATACGACAAGAAATGGGACCAGCCTTCCCATCACCCTTGTAGATTACGGCCCATCTACTCTCCAAACAACTTCCTAACCCTCTTCATAACACTATCCTTCTCAGGATCATAAGGATGATCTTTTGAAGGTATCTCCAATACCGAAGGAAATGCTTCTGCGTATCCGTCTACTTGTGCTCGTATTCTGTCTGCGATCTAGAAGCCCGAGCGTCAGCGAGCCCAATCTTTCCTCTTGATAGATCGTCTGGAGTTCGCTGCGCTCACTGCGACTCGTCTCATGTCCTCCCTTCGGTCGGATTGGGACTCACATGTTGATTTATTAGCAAAATCGCAATATCCTTCCTCTCTTTCGTAAAAGCATTGAATGCTGATTCGATGGTGGAATCTTCGGTTTTGGAATCGACGACGAGGTAGTTCTTTTGGGAGTCCGGAGGTTCGGTGACGTGCTATCGTCGACAATTAGCGAGGTGCGAGATGTAAACGTGGGAATGAGGGCGTGAAGCTAGACTTACGCCTACACCTGCGAGGAGGATACCGGTTACTGAATCCTGAAGGGAAGATGTTAGTGGTTGGCGGAGAGAGTCAATCAAAGGAGGCTGGGTTACTTCATCGCCTATCACTGCGAGAAATTCTCGGTCTTTGTACTCTGATACAGGTGCGGCCATTGTTGGTGTGAGTTGTGGAGCTCGAATGGTGAAGCTCTGGATGCTTGCTTGCTTGCTGGTTAGCTTCGGATTCGGGTTCGGCTTGATCGCCGGGATGTCGTCGATCGAACGCGTCTTCCACTATCGCGAAACATTGAACCTCCAAGTATTCGTCCATCAACTAATTACTCGACATGATCACCCATCATGGGCATCTCAGCGCTACCGCAGGCCACCGTGCGGACGCTGGGCGCGTCCCAAGTCCTGACTGACCCTGCTGCTCTTGTCAAAGAGCTAGTGGATAATGCTCTTGATGCCAACGCCACATCTATCTCTATCGAAATCAGCAACAACACAATCGATGTCATTCAGGTCAGAGACAATGGCCATGGGGTTGCGCCTGAAGACCGACCACTAGTAGCCAGACGCTATTGCACAAGCAAAATATCTCATGACGACGACTTGAAAGACATCGGCGGCTCGTCGCTAGGATTTCGCGGTGAAGCGCTTGCGAGTGCAGCAGAGCTGAGTGGAACTTTGACGATCAGCACTCGAGTTGAAGGCGAACCTGTGGCCGCAGCTTTGAAGATCGATCAGAAAGGCGAAGTCACAGGCCAGGAAAAGGCATCTTTGCCAGTCGGCACTACTTGCCTTCTGACTGACTTCGTCAAGAACCACCCAGTCAGAAGGCAAGTAGTGTTGAGAAATGCAGAAACCTGCTTGAAGAAAATCAAACGCACACTGCAAGCCTACGCTTTTGCTCGCTCTCATGTTCGATTATCCTTACGCGTGCTGAAAGCCAAGGACAACAAAGCTGGCTGGATCTATGCACCAAAAGCGAACGGCAATGCCGAAGATGTGGCTTTCAAGGTCGTCGGCGCCGCGTGTACTCAACAATGCACCTGGTTTGTTCTCGAAGATTCGGGCTTTACGTTCCAGACCTTTTTACCGCGTTGCGATGCTGATGCAAGCAAGATTGCCAACCATGGAGCCTTTATTTCAGTCGACCATCGACCAGTCAATGCATCCCGAGGCACCTTCAAGCAAATCTGCAAGGTCTTTCGAGAGGATCTGAAAAAGAGCAACCCTGCCTTGGCCGATGTGAAAGATCCATTCCTCTACCTCGAGTTGAGTTGTCCACCTGGGAGCTACGACGCAAATCTGGAGCCAAGCAAGGACGACTTACTGTTTGAAGACTCTACTATTATCGTTGAAGCCGCGAGAAAGCTCTTCTCGACAGTATATGGAAAAGATGTCACTCAAAATGAACATTCTGAGCAAGACGTTGGGAAGCCCGATGCAATGCCTCTTGATACCACGAACTCTTCTGAGCCAATGGCTCTAGACACGTCTAGAGATCAGCCTAGAGTCTTGGAGGAGCCAGAGGATGAGATGGTTCCGGTGCGGCCTGAATCTCAGCCCACTGGTGAAGAAGATGTCTCGCTAGCATCACACCGAAAGACCAGATCAAATATGTATGGCTGTGACGAAGATGATCTGGACTTGCTGGACCAGAGACCATCCACAGGCCGGACCGAAGCTGACTTTGAAGAGCTGCGTCAGGCTAGAAAGGATGTCAACAGCTCCAATCCTTGGGTTATGGCAAAGCTGAATGCTTCTGTCGGGCGCCACTTGCCCACACCGAAGACAAATCATATCTCGAACACGTACCACGATGAAACGCTTCCAAATTTCCCGAGCTCTCCCATCAAGCATGGTCAGAACATACTGGACGATGAGACACTACCAACTCCTCGCCCTTCCTCGCCATCTCCTGCAGCAGAGACATTTCATCCGTCTGATCATGTGCCGACCATGCGGCTCGCAAGAGATGGTAGAATCGTGGAAGCCTCAGCCTTACCGCCCCCACAGCCGTACATACCTAGCCATAGCATGATTCTCGAGCCAGGCGACTTCTTCTCTGATCCACCGAGACAGCAGGGACCGCAGCACGGCTACGGTCCGGCATCTCAGACCGTACCGGCTGCTGGCACGCCACTTGACGCAATACCAGACGTTAGCACTCGACCTCGGCGAAGTCCCAGAAAGCACCCGCCCCAAGGCGGCTCGATGAAGCCTTTTGTGTCACCATTTATAGATCAGTCGCCTAGAGAAAAAGTATGGTTTGAGTTTCCACAGAGTACGGGCAGATCTCGTGCACCCGCAAGAAATCGACAGCAACAGAACAGCGATGGTTTGATCGTGCAAGGCGAGCTTGGCGATCTGGATCAGCTGCCACGTCCGATGACGCCCCCAAGACAGAATCGTGACATCCGAGACTTTGTCGGCCGCAGTAACGAGAACAGCATCGCCGACATGATCGAGCGCCGAAATTATGGTCGGACAATGAATGAGAGACCTTCATCCACACAGCAGAATGAGGATACAGACCAGGAAAACATTGGTACACCAAAGGCAGCAGAACCCAGACCAGAACAGCGCGGGTTCATACCTGCCAGCGAGCTCGCTGACTTCGGAGAGCGACTCGGTGCTTTTGAGCAGCCAGAGAAACGCACAACAAAACGCCGCAAGACCAGTGAGCGTCAGCCACTTCGAGAGCTAAGCACAAATGCTCCTGCTGCAGAAGACACAGAGCGGGACACGATTGACCTCACAGAACACGAGTATCGACCTCAGACAAGCAGAAGAAGTATCTCAAGACGCAAGAGCTCCAACAAACTCGCGCGCACAAAGTCCTCACGTCTACCATTAGAGCGAATCCCCGCTGGACAAGGCACACATAATCTGGTCATGTCTATGAAGACTGACTCCGCCGAGATCTCGACTATGGCCGACAAGATTGATGACATCTCTTTTCTCGGCTTCAATGAGCCAGCGCTCCCAGCACCGAAAGACCTTGATGCCGCATCTTCGCATGTTTTGACTCTGACGGCCAATCTGCACAGGCTACTTGTCACTGCTGGTGGTAACGTGGATGTGACAGGTCCAGGAGAGTTGCTGAAAGAGCTCAAGGCGGCTTTTGCTTCTCGGAAAGAGGAGCATGAAGAAGAAGACATTATGTCATTTTCATGATCGCTTCTTTACCAGCATTGTTTTTCCTGTCAGCGAGGCGCTGGTGGACGATTGCTTTTCATGATACCCAATTCGCTGGAACCAGGACTGTGGAAGCATCTCTTATCACGATAAATGTACACTTGCTACAAGTAGCTCATTACACCAAAATCATATCATGTATTCATTGTTCATGCTTCTATCTCTATTGCTTTCCTTTCTTACTAGCAGTCTCTTCATCTTCAGGCCCATCTCCAGCATCAAAAGGATCCCTCTCCACAGCATCCTCATCATCAGTAAATTCATCTCTATACCCAGTATCCAAATCATCCTCATAAGCCGTGGTATGTAAACTCAGCGCATCATCTCCCCTATCACCCTCTTCATCATCATCATCATCAACATACTCCCCTCCTCCCACACTACTCCTCCTCTCCCCACCCACTTCCTCCGCTTCCAACTCCTTCGCCCTCGCCGCCGTCCTCGCATAAATCAAATACCCTGTCAACCCACCCACAACCATGCCCACAATCGCACTAACATAACTCACAACTTTAGTCTTGAAATCCATCGTATCCCCATTCTCGGCAATATCCCCTAACCTCGCGCCCACAAAAATATGCAATAACAATTTCGGAGATGCAATAGCCGTCGCAATCGCAAAATTCCTCCACGTAACCGTCGGAATAGTCGAAATCGCTCCATTCGCGAAAGAATATGGTAATGGACATAATCTTATCATGACGAGCAGCTTTAATCCATCGTGTTTCAACACCAAACTCAGCGCCGTAAACCTTTTATTCTTCTCCGTCATACGGCTCACATATTTCTTCAACACCGTCCTCGACACAACAAACGACACCGTCGACCCTATGACTGTTGCAGAAGCCATAATCAACCATCCTTTCATCCCAAACACAAAACCTGCGATTGTTACGCAGGTACTGTATCCAATCATTGGAGGAAATGAGACGAAAAATGTCATGAAGCAGAGGATTAACCATCCTGCTGGTAACTTCCTCCATTTTTTTGCGAAGGGGGCGAGGTACGCGAAGAATTTTTCGTTGTAGATTATTATGAGCAAAGTTATTGTGAAGGAGATCAAGCCGAAGAGGACTAAGGCTGATTTTTGGAGGGTGGTGAGTTTGGACCAGAGGCGGAGGGCTTTTCTATTGTACTTGTCGGCGGTTTGGAGCCAGCGGGCCGCTTTTTTTGTGCGTGGACGGCTGTTTGAGGATGAGTCGAGGGAGCGGCGGGACCAGAGGGGACTGTTTGTTCGGCGGGAGTGGGAGATGGGGAGGATGGGCGGTTCGTCGGAGTCATCGTAGTCGGCGGCTAGGGCGCGCGCTGTGGAGTTGTAGTGTTCTGCGTCTCCCATTGTGAGAAGGAGGTGCTGCTGCTAGGCAGCTGTTGTGGGAGGACTCGCTGCAGCAGTAGTGTAGTCGGGCGGTTGCAGATTGTATGCGCTCAGCTTAGGCAGTAGGATTGTGTGTAGGATGTTGGTAGGGGTGCATTGGGAAGGTAGGACATAGATTTGCGGGTTACTCGCGCTCCGGATAGGTGAGGCTCATTGCTGACTTAGTAAGGTGAATATGAGACGAGTCGTGCATTGTAATCATAAAGTTGGGCGCAGCCTCATCGTGTCTCGCATCTCGCATCAACAACCCCCGGCCAAGCATGAGGTCATCCAATGGCTGGGCAGGGCAAGGATCGCACGTGGGCGTGGGCGTGGGCGTGTGAATAAGTTGCGGTATGTCTTCCTCAAGGCATTGGACATCGAAGAAGCCCAACATCACGACCAATGCTCGAGAAAATCGCACTCCCTCGGAATGACATTCCGATACCGCTTAGACGAATATGGCGGATCTATATCCACCCTGCTGATCCCCCCCGGTTCGACGTTGAAGCAGGCCGAACTCATCTCCAACACGCTTTACCCGTGACTTTCGGCTATAAATGCGCCGTATACCTCTCCTCCCTCCAACGACACCTCGAACGCCTCGAACAATTAAAACCTCGCTGCCTCCTCGTTCAGTTCGGCGGCGCAGCAGGAACTCTCGCATCTCTAGGCCCCGACTCCTCAAAATCTTTGAGTGTCCGCTCTTCCCTAGCGAAAATCCTCGGCTTGGGAGACCCAAGTATAACCTGGCACACCGCCCGCGACGGCATCTCAGAAATCGTCTCCTTTCTAGCTCTAGTAGGAGGAACTCTAGGGAAAATCGCCACAGACATAATTTTCATGTCTTCAAACGAAATTTCTGAAATCAGTGAACCTTTTGTCCCTCATAGGGGAGCGAGTTCTACAATGCCTCAGAAAAGAAATCCAATCTCGTCGGAAATCATCCTAGCCGCGAGCAAGATTTTACGATCGAATGCTAGTTTATGTTTGGATGCTATGCTCACAGATTTCGAACGCGCCACAGGGCCATGGCATTTGGAATGGGCAGCTGTTCCGGAAGCGTTCGTAATCGCAGTCGGCGCTCTATCGCAAACAGATTTCGCTCTCTCGGGACTTGTGGTTAATGTAAATACTATGAAGAATAACCTGGAATCTACGAGGGGTTTGATTGTAGCTGAGGCTGTAATGATGGAATTGGCTAATTTTGTGGGGAGACAGAAGGCTCATGAGATTGTGTATGAGAGTTGTAAGGAGACGATTGAAGGGAAAGATGTTATGAGGACGCTTTATGATGTGCTGGTTGAGAAGGAGGAGGTTACCAAGGTTTTGAAGAGGGAGAGGATTGAGGAGTTGTGTACGCCGACGAATTATCTTGGTGCGGCCGGGGCGATGGTTGAGCAGGTTTTGGCGTTGAATCAGAGGTTTGGGTTGTAAGGATTATGGATGTTTTGGGTATAGATAGATGTCTAGAGATGCATATGTCATGATCGTGGAAGTCATCGCTCATTCGTCTTGACTCAGCTTGAGACTTCTTGGAGGAAGTTACTTGCTCATAGCTCTTTTGCCAGCTCACGCTCGGTCCTGGTATGAAGTATCCGAGTCAATGCTCTTCATCTTCCTGTGCTGGTGCTGCTGTGGCACAATGTCATCGATCGTCTCGTCGGTGAACCTCAAGTCGTCCTCAAGCGAGACAGTATCCCGGATCTTCCAAAACATAACTGGAGCAGCAATGACCAAAGATCCCGCAAGGAGCACCCAATTGCTGATAAACAGAGTCATGTATTCTGGCGCATTCTCAAGACCATCGAGTCGCCAAATGATGGCTGCCCCAGCTGATTGAATGCCTTTGTAGAAGCCGGCGAAGTTGGCTAGCTTACGGCCGTTGTTGGTCATAGCGCCCATAAACCTGTGATGTATTAGTCCTGAACGTGTTCAGTGTGACGGTGATGCTTACCAGTAAACGCAAGTCTGCCATGCGGCATCGTAGAAGCCGTAGAAGATGTACAAGAACCTAAAAGTAAAGGATATAAGCATTAGCAGGTGTCCTAAGCGAGGGAAAGCCGTTCGCAACCAGTGGATCAATTGGCGCTTGAGAGTGAGACACGAGGGCTCTGAGGCGGAAGTGTGCAGGGTGAGGGCTTCTGCCCTTTGGTTTACTCACATGGGACCAATGTAGTCGTTATCTGTCCAGTCTCTTCTGTGCTCGTCTGGCGTGGCCCTGACTTGCTCACGTGTATAGCCTCTTTGGAAGGCATACCCGCCGCCCCAGATCGCAAATGTCAGAACAAGTAGCGCAGCCCAGGCGAGAATCGCTCGAGTCGTTCGTCGGATTCTGTTGATGTCAAGCGCAAATCCAAACACTCCCGAGCCAGCAATCTGCGCAAGCCAGTATAGGGTGTTATTCAAAGCCCTTGTCCGGGTGTTGAACTGAGCAAGGTTGACATCATTGAACTGGTAGGTGTAGAACCAGTTGCTGGCGAAGAACATGGGGAAGAGGCACAGAATGTAGGGGTCCGTGAAGATGGTCTCCCACAACCCAAGCAGTTCAGTCTTCCATGTTGGGTTCTTCATGAGAATGATGCGAGAGCCATCCATCCTCACGATGTGCTTGGCATCGACAAGTGTCCAGGCAAGCAGGGCACCAGCAAAGGTCAAGCACAAGAAGCCGATGTAAGTTCCGTCGCTCACTCTATCGCTTGAGGTGTTGTGGATGTTCTGCGCCAATGGCACTAGGCTACCGATGACACCTCCTAAGTTGAAGATCGCCCAGAACCATGAGATGTATCGTCCTTTCGAGGCTTCATTCGGGTAAGACATCATGATCTGACCTTGAGCGCTCCAAAGCACACCTGCGCAGCATCCCAAGAAGAATCCCGCAAACACAATGTAGCCATAGTTGAATGTATGGTTGTAGCAGAGATAGGCTGAGATGTAGACCGAATATCCGATGCCGCCGAAGCCCAGAGCAAATTTGATACCAAGTGTGTTGGTGATGGTTCCGGCAAAGAAGCCGACGACAGCAAAAGTGGCATACAGCGCGCTGTTTGAGTCGGAGCTCGCAGAAGACTCGTCAAAGGCCTGTCCACCGCCACCTAAACCATTGACAGCATTGAACATGCCTGTATCAAAGTCAGCGACATTGAGCAAGACCATCAGTCACGGTTAGTTCTCACCTGGGCATAGAAAGCAAATGAAGGCCACCAGAACGAGCTGAACCTGCGGCGAAGCATAGTATGGCAGGCCGAAAAATTGCTTGTATTTCCATCCGAGTGGGATCAAGGCGTCGTCGCGAGGTGGCTCTCGTCCGCGTGGTCCTGTGTCATGTGTTCTGAGCTGCAATGGCACTTTCTCTGGTTGATGAGCCATGGTCAGTGAGGCAGTCAAGGACCTTGACTTTTCCAAAGCTGTATGTGATGGGCGTAAGATGAAAAGTAGGATAGTTGTGAACAATGCTGACTGGAATTGAAGTACAACGCGACCTCATCGCATGCTGTGCGAATGTTGAGCTGATAATGAACAGCACATGATATCCAGCCGCATGGTACAAAAGCCCTGACCTCCACGAGACTCAGGCACGTAAGGCAGCACAACGGCTGTGAGGGCTGTAATGGAGCCAATGAAGTCTTACAACTACGTGGCCTACTGATGGCAGCCACCACAGTATCATGCCACAACATTGCTTGCTGCAGGACAATGTGGTCCGCGAGGGAGCTGAAATATTCGGCATCCAATCATTAAGCAGGCCTTACGCAAGGTCCAGGTGGGTGGGAAGCAAGGCGGCATCTTTGCCTGCTGTCTGAGAATATTAATATTTCAGCCTTGCAGGCGCAGATCGAGAGCTCCATGGACATGCTTGGAAGCTGTCAAGCCGTGCCGTACGTGCATTGAAGCCAAGAATAGGACAAAGCTGTAGCTGTACTTGTATCTCTGCAAGGATCCTCGGGTGGCTGGACGGACGCAGGAAATCGCAGAACGTGTCTCAAGCATGCTTGACGATAAGAGGATCATGTTGTGTAGCAGAGTGTCTGCTCCTACATGTTGTCACATGGGAGGGAGGAAGAGAACCAGTCAAAATCAGTGGTGCAGATCGAAGGACAAGAGGTCTCAAGTCAGCGTCGGGGAACACAAGGAACGACTCTGACAGCACGTGATCTGCGGCTGTTCGGGATGGAGCCTGATAGTCTCAGGGGACGCTCAGACCACCTCGCCTAGGGAGCTAATTAAGCGCTCCGCAGGCTCCTCCTACTAGAGGAGGTCTAAGGGAGCAATAGACGTCTTTACGGGATACATATTAGCTTTACGCCTATTTTTACGCGTCGTAGAATCTAGCTATATTCTTAAAAATTTTCTCTTTAATAGTAAGTACTTAATAACGCGTTTCTTAATTAATATTCTAAGAAAATTAGTTTTTTCGCTTTATTTATCTCTTAGATAGCTAACTTTTAGAATTAAAATATTCGAACGTATTTAAATAGATTATACTTTCTCTAAAAAGCTAAAATTTTCTTATTAAAAAGCTAGATTTTCTATATAAGGCTTATATAAGGTCTTTTCTTTTAAATATCTTAATAATCTTACTAGATATTAAAAATCTAAGAATATTATATTTTTTACTATATCTTATAGTATATTCTATTAAGCTAAGGAGGGCCGATAGGTATAAATAGATTATAAAGTATAATAGAAGCTATAAGGAATAGTAGGGGCTAAAGTAGGAATAGTAAGTATATTATTATTATCTATAGGTTAGAGCTAAACCTAAAAGATGTTAGCTTAGACTAGTTATATAACTATTATTATGTAATCTAGTCTGCCTTAGCATCCCTTACTAGGTTACTAACTAGACTATATATTCTAATACTCCTACTTAGAATAGTTAGTCTCTAAGTCTAATCCGAATAAATATATATAATTTAGAATTTCAATTAGCTAATTAGATGTAGTAGTCTTCTAGTTAGTATAGTATATCTAACTAGTAAGGTTCAATTCTTTAATCTAGAATTAATATAGTAGAATAAATCCTAATAATCTATTTCTATTATATTCTTTTGTCTTTCCTTTTAAACTACTATATCCTACTTATATTTATATTTAGGAAAGATTCTAGGTTAGCCAATTAGGTGTAATGGCTTCTAGATTAGTATAGTATATCTAATCTACTAAGTTCAATTCTTAGGCCTAGTATCTTGTTTGCTTAACGGCGTTAATCGCCTTTAAGTAGGTACTTTTATTGCCTTTTATACAAGTTATAATTGCCTTATAAATTACTAGAACTGTAGCCCTATCTTTAGCTTAGTTAGGCTATTAGCTACTATCTCTTTTATTAGAGTATATTCTACTATAATCTTTCTTTACTACTAAAGATTTCTAACCTTATTAAAGCTAATATTAATATATTTTAATCTCTTATAGGTATAAGTATCTTTAATAAGAGTTAAAGCTACCTAGTTGTTATCTATAATCTAAACAGGTCTAATCTTATTTACTATACTAGAATTTCCTTTAATTAGTAGTTAAAATAAATATTCTCCTACTAACTATATATAGTCTATCTCCCTTAGGAGTACTATAAGGAACTAAGATTGCTTTATATATATATTTATTACTATATACTTAGCTTCTATAGTTAATATAGTAACTAACTTTTGCTTCTTACTTATCTAAGAAACTAGTAATCTATAGAGAAAGAAGATACTTCTAAGGATTAAGACTCTATTAGCTTTGTCTATTATATAATTAGAGTCTAAATATCTAATTAGCTTTCCTCCTCTCCTTCTAAATATTAAACCTAGGCTTAGGAATAATCTTAGGTATCTAGCTAGTTTCCTAAGTACTTTTAGGTATCTCTTAGATAGATCTAATATATATAATCTAAGTCTTCTAAGGGTAAAAGCAATATTAGGTCTTGTTATAGTTATTAGCTATATCTATATACTATTTTAGCTTTAGTACTCTATCTTATTATATCTCTCTTTATCTAAGTTAGATTTCCTTAGACTCTTATAGTTATTAAGAGGTAATAAGGTTAGGTAGGCTATTTCTTTAGTTATTCTAAACTTTGTAAGGCTTTCCTAGATATAATATTCTTAGTTAAGCTTTAGAGTACTATTCTTTCTATCTCTAGTAAGCTTTATCCTAAGAATTTTAGTTGGTTTACCTAGGTCTTTGATTTTAAATACCTTGCCTAGTTCTTTCTTAAACTAAAGAATATCTTCTAGTTTTAGTACTATAATAGGAATATTATCTATATAGGTTAAAACTATTAGGTTCCTACCCTTATAAATAAGTAAGTATAGGTCTACCTCTAATTAGTAAAACCCTATTTTCTCTAGCTTTAAGACATATAGCTTATTCTAGTCTCTTACTACTTGTTTTAGGCTATATAAGCTCCTTAGGATTTTTAGAGCTATACCTTATAGGATTTCTACTCCTAGTAGGGGAATTATAAAGATATCTTCCTATAGAGTACTTTTAGTAAATATATTGTTTATATCTACTTAGTACAATTCTAGGTCTTTCTTATATATAGTAGCTATAAATATCCTAAGTATATTATGCCTTACTATTAGTATAAATGTCTCCTAAAAATCTACCCTAAATTTCTAGGAAAAACCCCTTATAACTAGTCTTACTTTAAACTTATTAATTGCTCTACTAATTAGTCTCTTTATATTAAATACCTATTTTAAGGTAACTAGGTTTGCTCCTTTTAGTAGAACTACCTAATCCTAGGTATAGTTACTTCTAAGTATAATTAGCTCTTTCTAGATTGCCTCTTCCTATATATAACCCTATTTTAGATCTTATATTGCCTCTTAGTAGGTTCTTAGAATTGGAACCTCCTATCTTTATACAATCCCTAGTATAAAAGTAGGGAATATAACCTTATAGATATACCCTAGAAGTTCTTCTATCTAGTTTATACTTAGATCTAGATCTTTTATTATATAGATAAAGGCTCTATAATGTTTTGCTTTAAGGAGTTCTTTATCCTCTAATTCTCTTAGTCTTTTCTATATAGTTAATCTTATAATTATACTATAAACTCTTTCTTTTCTTAACCCTTTATTAGAGATTAATCTTCTTCTCTTTAAATTCCCCTTCTAAGTATAGACATTCTAGTTGTCTTACTAAGGTTCCTCTTAGCTCTAATTTAGAGCCTACTATTTATATTTTTCTTTTTCTTCTTCTAGATTATCTATTACCTAATATTAGTCCTTATCCTTTAGTAGTAGAGGTAGCTAAACTTGTAGTAGTTTTAGATCTAGTTTCTCCTTTCTTACTAGTCTACTAACTAGGTTTCTAGCTAGAGTATAGCTTAGCTAGTTAAGTCTAGGAATATTTAAAGTTATATCCCCTCCTTTCTTATCCTTAAACTAGATAGTATTATTATATACTCTTATAGCCTTTATATTAGGCTCCTAGAATAGCTATATCTTAGATATATTAGGTATATATCTAATAAATATAGTATCCTTTCCTCTATTTATTAGTTTATCTAACCTTATCCTAACTAGCTAAGATTTAGTATCTATATATATAACTACTCTATATCCCTAAACCTTAAAGTATAATATAGAAGGTTTCTTTCTAGTAAAGGCTTTATTAGGTAAAACCTTAAGTCTATCTATATCTAGCCTATTTAGAAGGGTATTTCTTATAATAGTATAGGTATCTAATACTTCTAGCTAGAATTTAACTAGTATGTTTAATTCCTTAAGTATTGCCTTAATATATTCCTTAGATATCTAGATTAACCTTTCTATAACTCTATTTTAGATTGAGTTATATACTTTAGTTATATAGTAGGAGATTCTAGATTCCTTCTCCTACTACTTAAGTAATATAAGCAATTCTCTTGCCCTATTACTTCTTACTACCTAAAGCGGATTCCCTAATTGTAGTTTAGCTTTTCTTTTCTATTCCTATAGTATATCTACTATATCTTCTCTTAACTTTAATAGGAATACCTACTTCTTTCTTAAGAAGTTATTAACAATCTTAAGCTACTATTTGAAATCTAGCCTTAAGATAGGTAAAGGTCTATAGATATTAATTAAAATAAGGAAAAGTCTAGCTAGCTTTCTCTCTATTTCCTTTCCTCTATATTTCTTTATTTTAGCTAAAGAATATACTCTATAGGGCTAGTATCTTATAGGGATAGGAATTTTTTCCTTTAGGTTAGTAACTTTATAAAAGTCTCTTAGAAGTCCTTCTCTAAAGTATCTAACTCTTCTATACTATAGCTCCTACTAATCCTAATTAGTCTAGGCTATAAAGGTATAGATATTATTTTTTATTAAATCCTAGGAAATATACTAGTATATAAGTTTATCTAGGTCTTAGCTAATTTCTTTAATAAATAGTACTCCTCCTAAAAGCCTTGTCTAGATAACTAGCTTCCTATTAGGTAAATAAAGTATAAATTTTAGTAGTTAAATACTAAACTGCTTACTAAATTAGTTCTAAGAAACAAGATTAACTCTAAGCCTAGGTATAAAGAGAACACCTTTTAATATAATCTGTTTGCCTTTCCTTCTATCTATTACTATATTCCTAATATATATAGCTATTAAGTAGCTACTCCTAACCTTAATCTACTTTTTCCTCTCGAGAGGCTTTAGGTCTCTAAAGAGTAATTCTTAGTTAGTTATATAGGTAGAAGTATAAGAGTTAAGTAGCTATTTAGATAGCTTATACTTACCTTTTGCCTCTATAGTTAAATAAGCTACCTTATTAATATCTTCTTCCTTAGGTAGAGGAGATAATTTAGAGGATGCCTCTATATCTTATACTATATAGGCTTTCTTAGAAGATAGCTTTCTAGATCTCTTTTCTAGAGATTATATCTTTAGGCTTAGTTTCTTTACTATCTCTTTTAGTTACTCTTTATTAGGTAAAGATCCCCTCCTAGCTCTAGATAGGGATTGTTTCTTTACTATCCTATAGCTCTACTTTAGTTTAATAGCTACTTTTGCCTTGTCTAGGCTAGGGCATTCCTTAACCTAATACTTCCCTTTATATAGAAAGTATAATAGGTCTTTACTACTTCCTACTTAATAACCTCTCTTAGTAAATATAGCTATCCTACTATCTTCTTATAATCTTACTTTATATAACTCTAGGAGTATAAGTACCTAGTTAGGTATTATAAATACTTAGGCTAGGATAGTATCTTTTATACTCTAGTACTTAGATAGGAGAGTATCTAGGAGGTATTTTATCTTCCTCTCTAGTTCTTTATAGTAACTCTCCTTTAGGTCTATCTTAGTAATCCTTCTACTAAGATTCCTAAGATATACCTAAGCCTTCCTAATTGTCTATTTATCTAATATCTTAAAGGTAATATACTCCCTTATAACTACTATAGTATATATAGTATATATCTTACTATATTTGGATCTTATCTTTATCTAAACATCTATAGTATTCTTGTCCTTAAGGATTTCCTCTTAATTATCTTTAGAAAGATAGATAAATAGCTTATATCTAGCTATTATATTTGCCTTCCTCTACTCTAGGCTATATCTAGAGTATCTAAGTCCCTAAAGAGTAGGAGTACTCTCTTCTAATACTTATAGTATCTATAAGTTAGAGATAACCTAATATATATCTTTTCCTTTAAGGTTGTTCTTCTAGAGACTAAACTATATTCTCTAATTGTCTCTTATTAAGATTAGTATAGCCCTTCTCTTATTAATTCTACCTTCTTAATCTATAATTTCTTCTATAAATTAAATCTAAACAAACTCTAGAAACAAGCTCTTTCTTTAGTCTAAAAATAATAGTTTCTAGATAGCTATCTTCCTTAGTTATAGATCCCTAGCTCTACTAAGCCTCTTAGTTTTAAAGGTTACTAAAAACTTAGTATAGATTCCTACTCTATAGGGCTAATAACTTCCTTAAGTCCTTCCTAACTATTATAACCTATAGGTTAGGGTATTAGTAGTACTAAGTACTAAATCTAAGGCTTATCTAATAGTACTTAAGACCTAGGCTTATCTATTTCCTTTATACTCTAAGCGATCTAATACGCTTTAAGTAAGTATATCTTACTAGGTTCTTTTATAGCTTATATATATAGAGCTTCTTTATATAATATATATAGGTCTACCTCGAGTCTCCCTCTCCTATTTTGCCTCTTCCTCCTAGGACTAGACTTATAGGTTTAGGAGTAACCTATACTACTTTAGTCTTTCTACCTTATAGTTATAAACCCGGGCTTATAACCTATTAAGCTAAGGAGGGCCGATAGGTATAAATAGATTATAAAGTATAATAGAAGCTATAAGGAATAGTAGGGACTAAAGTAGGAATAGTAAGTATATTATTATTATCTATAGGTTAGAGCTAAACCTAAAAGGTATTAGCTTAGACTAGTTATATAACTATTATTATATAATCTAGTCTGCCTTAGTATCCCTTACTAGGTTACTAACTAGACTATATATTCTAATATATTCTATAATTTTTTTTAGATTTTATTACTAAGCTATTCGAGCTACTTATAGTCTAGAAGATCTAAAAAAATAATTTTTCTAATAAAATTCTCGAGATACTTTAATAATAGATATTTCTATTAGTATATAAGATATAAAAAATTAGAGAAATAGGTTTTATTTATTATATCTTTAAATATTTTTCCTAATTTTCTTAGAATTTTAGACTAAGCCGTTCTAATAGAATGTCGTCGCGAAACGAAGCTATATTGTATCCTCTAAAACCTCGAGATACTCCCTCAGACTGCCTTCGGCATCGCTCCGGAACGGGCTTAGCGTGCCAATGCAGTCTGTGCACCTGAGACTAGGAGCCTGATACAGCCTAGTGCAAATGAGGTCAATGTTCTCCTCCATATCGCGATTCTCTTTCCCTTGACCAGACTGCAGCTGCTTCGCCCGTTCACATGCTGGTGTGGCGCTATGTCGACGGACATCAGATTCTGATTTTGAGTATCTGCTTGCTAGAAAAGCCGGTTGAGCAGCGAGCACGCATTGCTGCTCTCCCGCGGCCGCAGCTGCGAGGCGTTATACAAGCACGGCTAATCGACGACGTCCCGCTTGACCGCATGTGCTACGCGTTCACGGGCTCGCTGTAGTACCGCTAATAGATAAGGTTCGGGCTGCGAACGACAGCGAGCCTGACAGTGGCATCTCACCCAGCAAAAGCTGTAGTTGTTCAGCACTGCCGGCCCCGCTCCTTCGACACAGCCTCTCTACGAGGCTGCGGTGGGGATGAGGCCTCCGAAACCCCTGCAACAAAGTACAAAGTCCATGAAAATGAACCAAGAAACTGCTCGAGTAGACCGGCGGGATCAAAGAAGATGCTGACATTCTCCGGAATTCTGGAGCAGCTAACTTTTCCATAGATGGATCTGCTTCTGAAACACTGCATAGACTGCTGAATCTACTAGTTGCTCTGGGTTGATCTCATGATGATCCATAACTTGGACAATCTCTGCCTGCCATGGATTCAATATCAGCTACCAACGATGTGCAGAGCACGAAGGCTTTAGCGCATAAGCTGTATTGTCAGTGTATGCCTCTCTTCTGTACAACAGTGTCGGGATATGAGTACTGACCAGATCATCACATAGGTCAGATACCCACCAGTCCTTACCGACCACTAGCAAGAAGTGTCAGAAGTGTGCGAAACAAGCTTGAAGAAGCTGATGATGCACTCAACGAAGTCGCCCTCAGGCCCGAAGAGATACGAGTGCTTTATGCTGTCGACGCAAGTAAGAACGTCCTGGAGAAGCTGGATAATCTTTTGCAAAAAGCCGACCTGGGTACCATCGCCCATGAGGAGATTCCACTTCATTATTACATCGACGCCTTCGCCAACTGGATAAATGTAGCACTCAAGGAACTTTCTGATGCCATCGACTCTCTCGAGCGAAGCGCTGGCCGAACAGACATGCTTTCGAATACTCCGATATACACTTCTGCACAGCCAACACCAGTCGATACGCCCATATCTTTCGCAAGCAGTCATCAATGGAACACATCTGCACGGCGCTACAACTCAGATCGTGCCAGTCTGACGGATGCAACAAGCATTCGCAGCTCTGGGGCAGGATCTGTGGTATCCTCAAGCCGTGATATGCATAATCGTTCTGTTGGCCAAAAACCTCAGTCTGGTCTGAACGACATCCGTAGGATGTCTTCCAATACTGCCGACAGCTGGAGATCTCCCTTCGCATCGCCAGATCCCATGTCAATCGACATCGACGCGGCGTCGTCGATGATCTTGAGCGAAAGGCCAATTGCGCTACCCGATAAGCAGACATATCTGTCTTCGCATGCAAATGAATGGCAATTCACGTCCCCATGTGATGGCCAGTCGTCGGCAAGGGCAAGCGAAGCACCGGAGGCTGTGTTGGCTCCGCTAGTGCAGACCGGTGACGACGACGTCCATGAAAGCAAGGAGACCGAGCTTCAACGATCATTAGCAATGTTCTTTCAGAGACCAATGCAGAGCAACACAGAACGACCAGAAACCGGCGCGATTGAAATGGATTCTAATGTAACGCGTCTTGGCGAGCGTACGGATAAGAAGTGCACTTATGGTTGGCCTATCCCCTCCCTAGTTCGGATGGAACCAGAGACGAGGGTGTCTCAACCTGAAGGACGTGCATCAACGCCGCCCGCTGTCGTCTCGCCAGTATCAGGGAGCAAGCAGCCGGCCACTGCTACACGAGAACGATATTATCGAGGTGTGCCAAAGTCGCCGGCTGATGTCAACAATCCACAATCTGGGCGTAAGGACTCTGAGCGGATTGCCCCGAAGTTGTTGCCAGGCCCGGAGAGTGATGGACCCACAGATATGGCCATTGCTTCGTCAGGAGCCTTCCGCGTTCCTTTGGTGGAATCGCAGGCGCGAAGACTCGCACTCACGCAGATACGTCATGTCCCTCGCGCTGCGTCCGAAGACCTTCGTAAGTCTGGTCGCCATATTGGCCTCGGAATTTCCGGCGGTACAAGGGCACAGGTCGTAGGGGATCGTCACTTGGATCGTAGCGGCAAAAATTCTCCGCCAACCAGCGATAGCTCGCTGTCCTCCTCACAGCAGCGGCTTACATCAAAACGACAAGTCACGGCCAATTTGCAAGACGCTCGAGAACGGCTGTCGGCGCGCCACGCAGACCTGGATCTCAACCTTGACAAAGAGCAAGTGGCAGCCATAACGGAATGTTGGAATAAAGGTCGCTGGAACGAGGTCGAGACATGGATACAAGACGCTCTCAAGAAGATAGCGACTTTGAGCGACGCTTGCAACACAACGCGAAGGCTACGACACCTGCAAGGAGTGAGTGCCAGCTTGAATGGAGAATGGGAAAGGGCGTTGAGCTTATTCCTGTCCGTGCTGCAAACACCGCTCTGTCGACCAGGACAGCTCGACGAGGGTGACTGTGTTGCTGCAATATGGCTAGGCCATACTTACGCTCTTCTTGGCCGTAATGCTGAGGCCCTACTGTCTTACACCATCGCAGAGC
This sequence comes from Pseudocercospora fuligena, assembly GCA_014298035.1. NCBI lineage: Eukaryota > Fungi > Ascomycota > Dothideomycetes > Mycosphaerellales > Mycosphaerellaceae > Pseudocercospora > Pseudocercospora fuligena. Next base: position 171,201 of record JABCIY010000082.1, on the reverse strand, counting down.
AGGGATCGCTCTTGCAGGGCGCCGATGCATATCAGCTTAATGAACGCGTTCGGGTCGAGAGGACGACGTGCCAGAAGGGTCTCACGAAGTCTAATCTCAACCTGCGAACCCATCGCGCGATCCAGAAAAGTCATCTGGCATCCGACAATTCGATTTTCAATGCCGAGATCCTCACCACAGACGCTGCCAAAGCCTTCCTTGACACAATCGACTGGACCCGGCTGGAGACGACTCTAGATCCAAGTCAAAGCAGAGCCACTGCGCTCTGCGATGTAGGCCTGAAGTCAGAGTCGTTGGAAGAGATGCACAAGCTCGAGCTCAAAGACTCTGCCTTCACACCTTCCTCTCCCTGGCCACTACCATTCGACCCGTTCTTCAACATCGCCAATACAAGCACAACCACTAGCTCACCTTGCGACCTCCTGGAAAAGATCGATACCAAGAATCCACCCAAGATTGCCAAAGCCGCAGCCCTAAGCCGTAAAGGCATGAACTCGTTCACTTGTCAAGACCTCAAGTGGCTCATTACCAAACTACGAGAATGCCTCACAAGACTCGAGATCTCTTACACCGAGCACACCAACGACCAGGAAACCTGGATTGACGCAGCCTACAACTCCTTTGAAGGCAAAGGAAGTGTCGCTACGAAAGTTTTCTTCACCATCACATTCTTCCGTTTGACGTTTCGATCTGGCTTTGGTGCTGAAGTCTGTAATTTTAGAAGCGCGAGGGTCAGGAGTTCTGAGCCAGGGATTGAGAGAGGTGTACCATTGGAAGAGGTGAAAAAGATCAAAAGACGGGTAAAGGAGTTTTTAGATCGAGAGTTGATGAGACACGAAGCCAAAAGTCTGGAAGGTACCGTGATGCCTGTTATGAGCGTGAACGGAGGAATACACAGACGAGTCTCGATTTCTGCAAATCGAGGAAACAGCAGAGGATTCATTAGTAACAATGGATCTGGATCTCCCGCATCACCAAGACCAGGAAGTCTGCTATGATATGATAGACTCAGAACAACTAATCCCAACTCTCCACCGCCCGTTCAATAATCGGTCTAATAATCTTCCGTCCAGCATCCTCCCTCTCATGCGTCCAAACCATCTGCCTCTTCCCCAACTCATCCGCTCGATGCCAAGGTTTAGCTTTCAACGTCGGTTCCTTTTCAATCGCCTCACTCACAGTCTTAAAAAGTGCATCAGCCTGCACCTCATCAATCCTCACATCACTCCTCACCACAAGTACAATTTCTCGGATTTTATGTTTCTTTCCAGTCTTCTTGTCCTTAACTTTGTATTTATTGAGAGCTACGGAGATGTCGGTACCTTCTTGAGCTGTCCACGCGGCTTCGATTGCGAACCAATCGAAAAGTTCTTCGAATTCGGTTTTGGAGATTTGTTCGTCTAGGGAGTAGGGGATTGAGGAGAATCCTAGCATTACTGTGGGTGTACGTGGAGATGGAGTGTCGACGTAATCTCCTTTCCAGTCTCGACGGAGGAGATCTCGGACGTTTAGGTCGTCGAGATCTTTTTTCGCGTCGCTTAGTTCTTCGTCGAGGTCTTGCATGGCTTTGTCGAGTTTACGGTCGGACCAGCGACTCCGTTGTAGAATACGTGATGCGGTTTTAAGGTCTTCTTCGGTGGTGTTTTCGTCTTCGAGACCTCCGGAGTCGATCGCGATGGCGCCGAGGATGAGTTCTAGCATTTCGTGGGGGAGATGGTATTCTTCTGGAAGTTGCTCTAATTCATTGAGCATTTGTCGAGCTACGAGTGTGGTGCAGCTTGCTACTTTCTCGAAGACTCGCGGTTCGGCATCTTTTCCTGCGCCGGCGTCTTGATGATGGTCGAAGATGCTGAGGATTGGTGCCGCGCCCCATTTTCGCAGTGGTTTGGGGTGGTCAACAATGACGATTCCTTTCAAATCTCGAGCAAGCGTGTCTGGGTCCTCAGGGAGTTCGTCCAATGTCAATAAATCAGAATGTCCAGTGCTCATCTTTGCATTTTGCAAAGCCAGCTTATTCTCAGGTCTGAGATCGAGTGCATCGGTCGGAGTTTGTAGTAATGCTATAGCTTTGATCGGATGTGAGGTGTTTTGTGTTGAATGCTCAAGGTGATATGCCCAAGTCAGAGCAGCTACCATAGAATCCAAGTCGCCTCCCTCGTTGCCTTGTACGATGGTCCATTCCGAGATCTTGCCTTTTTGCCAGTCGATGAGGAATTCTTTCTTGGTTGCTCGACTCCACTCGCTGAAATGGCCTACTCCGGTTTCGATTGCATTTGCTGGCTGTATTCGAGAAGGTTGGAGAGGAGCTTGTGCCTCGTCTCGGTGCTTGGATGGAGCTGCCTTGACGGAAGTGAGGAGAAGCACTGCTGTGCTGATTCCCGTAGAAATACGCATGGCTTTCGATGGATTGTGACAAGCCTCGCTATAACATGCTACAATGAAGTTGCAATTGTGTGAAATGCTCGACTGATGTTGGACATTGCCTCCTGAACCACGTTCTTGCGTGTCGTGCTTTCCTTGGCTGGCGTTCCACGAGCCCTCGGAGTGATGTCAGCGGTTCAATTTTTACTTGGCAGTTTGATGGTTCTCAGAGCACTCAAAACCTATGGATTCGTTCCAACGATGTTCTGAAGGCGACAGCATTCCGCCTCTAGCGATATTCACTCGCGAAATGTGTATCTTGTCGTCTTTGCAGCTGCTCGACCTCAAGCCAGTCCACATGATCTAATCATCTGCCTCTCTCGTCATCAAAACCAATCCGCAAGACTTTACGCGGAAATCAATCGTGGGTGTTATCTCACCAGTATCATTCTGGACCACGTCGCGATCAAGTACTCGGTCGTTACTGTCAGTCTCACCAGACACAAACAAAAGGCTCGTGGCGCCAAAGTATCGCGGCTAATCACACTTTGGCGGTGCTCAAAACGAACATTCCCTAGCGCAGCCAGGATCACAACCAATCATTTTGTCCTCGAATCAATTGGCTAGCTACACAACACATCTGCCGGCAGCAGACAACAAGGAATACGGGGAGAGGGCACTATGGTTCTGATGATATGTGTTATGATCTGGGTATCTCTTTACAGTACAAGAAAAAGGCTGACTGATGGGTATCTAATTGAACAGAAAAGAAAAGCGCCGCCCATATCGAACAGTGATCAGTACATCAAGGGAAATGCGAACAAAGCGTTCTGAGCAATGATCGCTTTCACTGTAACCGCCCATCGACTACTTCGCAGGCGTCTCGGGTACTTCCCATACGCTCTGCTGGTCGGTAGTCTTCTGATCCTGCTTGAACAGGTTGTGTAGTTTCGAATCAGAGGGCTGCGGCTGCCCAGCTTGGGCCTTCCATAATCTTTGTGGGCTCTCTGGGACCTTGCCGAAGGGTATCGCTCCAGTGCTTGTGAAGACAGGCAGATCGCCAGGCTTCGCGGGTCGCGGTGTCCAAGGCGGGTGGACGGCATTGTTTCCCTGTACTGGCTGTTCATACACGCCGTTTGCTTCTGGCTTCATCCAGAGTTCGGACTGTGGTGGTACGGAAGAATTCTGCGAAGACTGTCTGTTCCACAGTGGTGCATGTTCACTTTCGCCAGCTACTGGTAGTCCAATCGGTTCCACGGCAGGCGCAATGGTCGGTGTCGTCACAGGTGGCGTCAGGCCACCGTCGCTATTGGCATATTCCGGGAAGTCCAAATTTTCAGCAGGCACATTGAACGCTGCAGGTACCTCAATCGGAGTGGCGCTGCGAGAGATGGCCGCATGCTGTGAAGACGTGTCAAAAGCGACAGGCCCATCCGCGCTGGAGGTGTCCATCTGGATCGAGGGCACTCTCGACATGCCCCATTCTGCATCAGACATGGTACTCGGCACAACGTTTTCTTTCGAAGACTCCTCAACTCCAGTCATGCGAGAGTCGACATCTGACGGTTGTTGCTTCACATCTGGAGGCAGATTGACAGGGACAGGCTGAACTGGTTGCGCAGCGGGAGGAGCAGGAACAGCTTTCGGTGCTGCATGTGCGACCTTTGGTGCCGCTTGAGCTGTCGCATTTGCTTGTGCTGCCTTTTTGGCTGCAGCGTTGACTCTGCGCGTCTCAGCGCCCTTCAAAGCCGTCGCTCTACGTTTCGCGTCCAGTTGAGCCTTCTGCTTCGCATCGTGCTCTTCCTTCGTACTGCTGACTTTAAGTGTGACTTTTTTCATACCGGAGGTCAAGCTATCCACATTCCCATTGCTCTTCGCCGCGCTCGCGCTCGCTGCACTGGGCGCTTGCCGCACAGGCTTCGCTACGGGCATCTCTGGCTTAGTAGTACTGCCATTCACTGGCAATCTTGTGCCGGATGATGCTCTTGTCTTCTTATTTGCAATTGAATTGGCCGGAACGGGTGGCGGCTTCATTGCAGTCTTGGCGGGCATTGCAGGCACAGCAGGCACTGGCGGCGCATCTTCAGCAATGGAGCTGCTGCTTGTGGCATCAAGCGCACTTCCCGCGCTCAGACGACGGCTGGCACGTCGGGCGACATTTTCCGAGGGCAGAGTCGCGATGGTCTCGCGGCGAGAAGTTCTGCTCTCCGTGCGACTGACAGATCTTGCGCTTGCAGTCTCGTCACTATGCGCGCTCTCGGCGTATGCAGGAAACTTAGCCCTTCGATCTCGCAGTTGCCTTGTCTTCGGCACATTTTCGAGAGGCGCAGCTGGCTGCTTCTCCTTCTTGGGTCCTGCCAGTTCCTCAACCGTGCAGCTCTTTGTCTGGCGGTCAGCAGGAATCAGCAGGTTTGAAAGTTCTTGAGTTGCGACAACCCAGTCAACTTCTGGAGGCGGCGGTGTCAAAGGGCGCGCGGGCATAGCGGACTCTCTCATGGTCCCCGATATGGAACGCGCAAACTTGTCTGCGTCAACCACCTTGTAGGCAAATGACTCCGTGGGCGTGGCATAGGTTGGTTGTGGTCCACTGCGTACTTTCTTGGCTTGCGGCGGGGGAGGTGGGTTGACCTTGTGCTCCAGTGCAGTAAGATTCGCGACGGACCACCAGTCGCTGTCGTAGCGAAGAGAATCATCTTTTGTGGAGCCATTGATGCCAAGCCCACCCATGCGCTCGCTGAGATCCATCAATGTCTCCACACCGCTGGTCTGCGTGTTCACAGGTGAAGCGCAGAGACCCGACAGATGGCTCAGAACGCCGCTGCACAACGCGCGATCACTGTAACCACCTTCCAGCACACTGATAACTCGTCCATCGCATCCATCGATCTCCTTTGCAAGTTTCACGACATCCTCGGTGAAACGAGCGTAGAAGTCAGTTGGAACGCTGACCTTGTGTCGTTGCATGCCCGCACCCTCGTGCTCGCTAGCATCAAATCCGGCAGAGATGAATATTGCAGTTTTCGGCTGTACTCTGCCTTCCTGCCTTATTCTAGTGGCATGATGCTGCAAGAAGATCTTCGCCTTGTCGAGCAGAATGCGATAACGATCCTCGTACAGTTTCCAAAACTCGGCTTGAGTGGTCCATGGCTGAAGATGCACATTCCAGACTGACTGATTGTGGGCATTTTCGATGCAGAGGCTGGCTGCTTGCACTTTCTCGTCGTCACCCATCTCACATGGGTAACTGTTGATGTCATGGAGACTGTAGTAGCCAATATCCGGATTCAGCTTCAGCTTGCTGTGTGGCTTGGCTGCGAGTCGCTTTTCATAGTTCTTGCCGTTGCGCTGCCATGTAATAGCTTGGCTACCATCGCCGTGGTGAAGGTCGAAGTCCAGAATCGCAGCGTGAGTCAGCCCGTACGTCTGTGCGGCGTACTCGATGCCCACATGCACATTGTTCAACCAGCAAAATCCACTAGGATGGTCTGCTGAGCAATGATGGCCTGGAGGGCGTACCGCAACGAATGCTCGTTGCGTCCTCGTCGCTGGGTTGAAGACCGTGTCAATGGCATCTGCGACGCCGCCAAGAGCACCCTGGAAAGCGTCTAGCGAGCCAGGTGCCAGGTATAGATCACCAGAGTGAAGCTCCTGCTTTGCAGGCGCTCCAGGTGTTGGGTCTCTGCTAATCTCCTTCGTTCCTGCGGCAAGCTTATCGGGAGCAGAATGGCACATTCCTTGCAGTTCCGTCATCCAAGCCGTACCATGGACGTTCGTCACAAAAGAGGATGTGATGTCCATACAACGTGCTGAACGCTGTATCTTGAAAGGTGGCTTCGTAGGGCCCATGAGATCTGGATGGGGTGCATGCTTTCCACTCGCATGGTGTCCTCCAAGCCTCACATAAGCGGTTGAAGCACCCAAGATGCTCGCATGTATGCGCTCTGGCCTCTCCACGATCAATGACAGGTGCGACTTAGGGGTCTTCAGTCTTGACCAACGGTGGCCATAACAGGCATCGTGCAAGATAACTATGGTCTCAGCGTCCGCACCAGGCTCTGCATGACCGAACAACTCTTTCGTGAAATGCGAAGTTGCTATTTGCGCAGCTGTCAGAGGCATGGGCTCCTCAATTGCCTCCATTGTGGATTGCGCCTCCCTCAGACCAGATATCAAATTCGAGATGGATCGCTTTGGGCTCGGCCTGTAGTCATTCTCGTCGGGGGTCCCTCCGCCACCTATGGAGCTCCTAGACGATTTACGCATGAGTCTGGGCGAGGAAGGAGGTCTATTGTTATTCAAGCTGGCAGAGCTCGAGGGTCGTCGCAAAGGCTGCTTGGGAGAGTTGGCTGCCACGTTGAGCGAGTTGGAGGCGCGGCGCGACAGTGGTGTCTTCAGGCCCGGAGTGTTTGGTGCAGAAGATATCGGGCTCTGCGCATCGGTCGTCGTGGCAATGCCTATGGACATGTGTCGCGCCGGCTGCGACAAGTCGTTCGTATTGACTGAGATGTGGTTTCGGTTCGGAAGCTCATCTTGGCCTGTGTCTGGGACTGTCGGTGTGTCCATGGCTGCGACAGTGTTGAGTGAATGACAGGAGCAGCCTGATCACCAGACCAGACTACACCGGCTGTCTCTCGAAAGTGTTGTTGATTTGTTGATGCTGTGAGTTGCGCACCAACCAGAAACCCTGCAGAGACCCCTGACCATATCCCGCGTTCCCGCGTTTCTTTCGCGAAGCCGATGCCAAGCTTTCTGCTCCGTGAGACACTTCCACGCAGCGCAACACCTCCACCGTTTGCGCACCCGTCTTCTTCTTCACGAGACTCGGCCACGTGAGAACAGCTGTCGGAGCCTTGCCAATCGTCGCTTGATCGTGCTGGGTGCTGGTGAGTTCTCGCTGCGTGCGCTCGATGTCTGTTCCGTCGGCGCAATGAGCGAGTTCAGATCAGGCTCTGGCAGCGGCAGCGGCAGCGGCAGCGCTGGCACTGATGCTGAAGGCCGGAATTCTACTCTCTGTCCGCCGTAGTGAACGCTGCGACGCTTTCTGCGCGCGTCGAGGCTCTGCGGAGTCTGATATGGATTCATCTGCGATTTTGTCGGCATTGGAGATCTCCTTGGTCCTGTCCCGCTCGATTCAACGCCAGGTTTCTGTCGCTGCCACAAGGTAACACATCACAAACACAACGACTATCTACAGAGGCCATCACGCGGCCTTCTATTCAACACCTTGTTGCCTTTCGATACACTACTATCGATCTGAGCATGGTTGCGGCCCCTGACCCGTGGACGGCGAGGTCCAGGTGTCGTCATGGGTACCAAAGATCCAGCAGCCTCAATTTATTACGAGTACGTCGCTCGCCAAGCTGGGTTGTGTATTGCCCACATTCATGCGACAACTGCCAAAACTAGCACTGACGGCGGCGGCTGCTGCACGGCTGCTTTCACTCATCAAGACTTTTCGCCGTGATCAGCACACTCTACAAGCGAGGTCTCTGGCTTGGCCAATATTTGGCTGGCAGGATTCCTCCCGGAAGCTTTCCATATTACTCCGTCGCAGATCCTGACCGCTCTGCTTTTGTCATTATTTCTATGGCGGAGTACGTGCGAAATAATCAAAGGTAAGTAGCGCGGCTGAAAGACGCTTTAGGGTGCGTTTACCTGCCGCAGGAATAGGAATTCTCAACCGGAATAAGAATAGATCTTCCTAATAGTTAGAATAATATAAAAACCGGGTTTTACTAGTAAACGAGTAGGAATAGGTTTTTCCGCGGTATCGGTAGTATCCGTATTCGTTCTAAATTAGAACGCTAATTTATCGCGTCGCGTTACCTAGTATCTCGCTCTTTCTACTACTATTACTATTACTATCGCTATATTATTTCTAACTCTTATCTATCGTTATATAATAGCGAAGACGCTTATAAAGAAGGCTTTAGCGGCGAATACGAGTAAAATAATATCGTTAGTAAAGAAGATAAAGAAGAATAAAGTCGTTAGGTTATAGTTTCCGAAGATTACTAAATATAAGTTAATATATATTAAAGTAATACTAGGCGCTCTTAAGAAGCTTAAAGATAGAGATAAAATAACCGATAACTAGATCTTTAAAGCGACTAAATAGCGTATTCTTACTATAGCGCTATTATTAAAGTATAAGCTATTCTTTAAATAGAAGTCCTTAAAGGGTAAATAGCGCGAGTTAAAGAAGGACTTTAGGCTATACGTAAGGTACTTAAAATACCTTAGTAGTTAGAATAGCGCTTATCCGCTAGCGCCTAATAATCTAGCTATTATATAGGCGTACTTCGAAGCGTATAAAGAGTATCGAGATTATAAGTTTATAGTATTCGAGTTTATAATAGAAATAGAAGAGATATACGGAAGAGATATAGCGACTAGCGATAATATAGTTAATAGATAGGCGCTTACTAATACGGACTCTAGAAGTAAGATAGATAAGATAGAAGAATCTAAGAAGGAAGAAATTAGCTTAAACGACGAGATAGAAGAAGATAAGGATATTAACCTAAACGACCTCTCTAAGTATAAGAAATAAGCTATTATTACCGCGTAGAATACTAAGCGCTATAAGAAGGTAAAGGCGAAGGCGTAGGCTACTTAGAAAGTAAGTAGTATCTCTATTAAGGAATACGAGGCTTCTATAAAGAAGGTTATACTATCCTTCTAGTAGACGTTAGCGACTTTTACGAAGTCTATTAAGAAGTCGAATACTATAGTAGGATTAGCTATTTCGAGGGTTAGTAATCGACTAATAGACGAGGCTACGCTTCTAAATATCTCCTTTAAGGATAAGATACTTATTCTTACTAAGATTAGTAATAAGAAGGGCTCTATCTAGTACGCGTAGCTTACTATTAGTTAGCTTAAAGATAGTAATAAGAATAAGCTATTCTCGAAGTACTTCGTCGCCCTTCTTAGACGGATTAAGATAGTATAGAAGGCTCGAGATAAATAAATACGATAGTAGTAGTATATACGGTCTTAGCTTATTAGAGACTATCCGCTATAGTAAGGTAACTAGTAGTAAAGAGGTTATTATAAGAGATTAAGTTATAATAGCTAGAAAGCTAAAGTTAAATTTATCTATATCTATATAAGAGCTAATTTTCTATAGTTAGGTATATAAAGAGTAAAGGACTTATCTAGTAATAATATAGGTATTTAAATTAATTAGACTTTATTAGTATTCGATTAAGCTTTAATAAGTTATACGTAACTAGCTTTTATATAAATATAAGTTCTTTACTTTTCGAAGCCTAAACTTAACTCCGCTAAGGCTATATAAATATAACGTTAAGCTATTTCGAAGAGGATTAAGAAAGGATAGGCAATACTATTAATAGACTTAGAGAGGAAGAAATAGTAGATTCGCCTAATAAAACGCCTATTAAATCCTCCGAATAGTACGCTTATATACTACCTAACCTCTACTCTACTCCTCTAGCGCCTCCTATAGTTTATATATATCTAAACCGTTTTCTTTATAGTATCTTATATAAGATACCTATATACCCTATACTAATTCTTCTCGAAATATCTACCCTTTACTACTAACGATATCTTCTTCGCTCGGTCTATCTTTAGGCTTAAGAAGGCTCTTATAAAAGTCCTTATCTAAAGGAGCGTTATCTAAGTTATCGAAGTTATATAAGTAGCTCTTACTCTCTAGCGGCTATATACTATAGTTTAAGATAAAGTTATAAAGGATAAAGTAAAAGATAATAAATCTAAGCTAAGTAATAAGTAAGTAACTAGTATATATATCTTTAGCGAGTATTTTAAACCTCTTTTTTAGTACGCTAAAGAGCCTCTCGATAACGTTACGAAGCTAAGAATATCGTAGGTTATATAACTCTTCCTTATTCTTAGGCTATAGCTCCGCCTTAATAGTCTCTTAAAGATAATATCTCGTATACTAGTATAGTATAATTATTCGTTTCTTATTAAATAAGTAGCTAGTATTAGTAAGATAATATCGCCCTTTAGATATAATAAACCCTTCTTATCTAATAGCTCTATTATAGACTATAGTATCTATAGCGGAGCCCTTATAACTAACTAAGATATAGTATAACTTTATATTAAACCCGTATACTACTATAATATTAGTAAATATCTATCCTTTACGATTATGCTAAGACTAATCTTCCGTAGGTAGATTAATAGTAATATAGCTACTATCGAGGGCTCTAAATACGCTATAGAAGAATTAAGATTTACCTAGCTCTTTACCTAACTTCGTACTAAAGTTTACTATCTTCTCGTATAGTAAGCTATCGCCGCGAGAGACTTTAATATAGTCGTTCTATATATAATATAAGATCTTACTAACCTCTTTAAGTATTCTAGTAAAGATCTTTATCGAGTACTAATATAATCTTCGTAGCTCCCTTATTAACGCGTTATTATATATAAAGTCGTAGAATATTATTACCTTCTTAGTCGTAGAGATATACTCTTTACTAGTTAAATCTCGCTCTTCTAACTCTTTAATTAAATCTACTAATACCTCTTACTATAGGCCTATTATATAATAATAATAGTCTAGTAGATTATAAAGATATCGAAATACTTCTCTTCTATTCTTCTTAGACTCTATTAACGTTTTTACTACTCTAGCCGGTTTATACTATCGAAATTTACGCCTTATTTAGTATCTCGAGAGAGCGGCGGAAATAGCGAGTATAGCGCTAGTAATTACGCTAATTACGACTATAAAAGCGACTATATTATCTATATCGATATAAAGAGCTAGGAGTTAAATAGTAGTAGTATATAGGTATACGAAAGATACGATAAGGTACGAGATACGAGATAAATACGCTAGTACTAAGAATAGTAGTAAAATCCTCGATTTTAAGTAGGTCTAGAAATCTACCCCTATTACCTACCTATCTAGGTATACCGCGCTTAGACAATACTCGTAGGCCTATATATAGCTTAGGTATACCTATTCCGACTATTTAAACCGGTTTAGAAGGTAAACGAATAGGTTTTTAAAAAGAGGGTTGGTTTAAGACCTATAGGAACGAGAATACCGACTATAGGTAAACGCACCCTCACATATCTCGATCACATCCTAGACGCAGCAAATTGCGTTGCCAGGCTGTCCTTCCAGAGTTCAAAAGAAGTTTATGTTCGCATTCGATTTGACTCGTGGCCTGTGCTTTGAGCTACTTGACGATCACCTCTATTCTGATCTCTAGTGCAACGCCACAGGTACCAACGCCGTGGTTGTGGACGCACGTCGCCAGCCCTACACGCGTTGCTTGCTGCTTTCTTTGCACGACATGATAGCGATTGTTCGACAAGAGAGTGAGAACAAAGGCGGTCATGAGGGACCAAGTGCTCAGAACATCACATGTGCTTTCATCGAACCGCGCGACTGGGACGAGACGGCAGGGCAATCGGGACACGCGAGCACGTTGCTTGTGATGTCCCCGCACGGCCTGATGGTCTAGAGACAAGTAGGCGCTGCCAAAAGCAATTTCCTTGGGCCTCTTCGATTACGAAGCGGTCAGGAAGGTTTGCTACTCGAGTACAGGCACCATCGCGGCTGATCATCAGGACTTCTCCTGCGTTCTTTTGCGCAATTCGTGCTGCGCAAGCCTTAATTGCGGCCGCTCGCAGTGACAACGGAAGCATGGCTGCTAGGTACATCACTTCTCAGGCGCAGTATGGTCCTCACGTTTCATCTCCCAAGTCTGCTCCCGCTTTCTCAACCACTCGCATGACAATGCTGACACCAGCCACCGAACATCGGCCCTTCCGACTTCATTCAAACAGTACGCCCAGTCTGCCCTTATGCCGGTTCGACTGCATCAACTCCACCATCTGAGGGAACTCTTCCAATTTGAACTGAGTCACATGAGGCTTGATGCCATGCTTGTGGCTGAACTCCAAGCACTTCTTCAGCCTTGGTGTGGTACCATTGTTACTGCCTCTCACGCGGATCTTGTTCATGGACACATCCATTGCTGAAAACTGGAGTGGCTTCTGAGGAATTCCAGTCACCATCAATACGCCATTCATTCGCAGAAGTCCGACCGCGTTTGAATACGCGGGTACAGAATTGGTGTAATTGATGGCGGCGTGGCATCCTTTGCCGCCAGTGATCTGTCGCACTTGCTCAATGTAGTCTGCGCAGTTCACTGGATTGAAGACGTGGTCGGCACCCTGGGCTACAGCCTCTTCCAGAGCATCAGCTGACAGGTCAATGCCGATCACTTTGTACCCAGAGGCCTTGAGGTATTGGATACCGAGATGACCCAGTCCACCGCAGCCGACTACAGCAACCCAATTCTCCTCTGGAGCACCTTTCAGCTCCGCGATCGTGTCTGTCACGGAGTTGAAAGCAGTGCAACCGGCGCAGAACAAAGGTGCCAGATTGACCAAGTCCATGCCATCCGGGATATGAGCAGCATTTCTCTGTGATGCAAAGGGTACAAAGTCAGCAATTTTCTCAGGCACAAAAACGGCTTACATTGGTCGTACATACCCAGTGGATGGCGGCATATTCCTGGAAATATCCGTTAACAGTCATGCCTTGCACTTTGGAGGTACCCCTTTCGCAGTAAAGATTATGAATTCGGCATTCTTCGCAGTCGTAGCAACAGCCCACAATGGGCAGCCAGCCAATGCGATCACCCTTCTTGAAATCATCGCCTACTTCCGAGCCCACTTCGACGATTGTGCCACACCCTTCATGGCCCTACATTTGTCAGCACATCCTTCAAAGCAAGATACTCGGCGACAACTGTACCATGGTGAATGGCTCTCCACCACCCAGTTTCAAGCCTTGCTCGTTCTCTTCGAACAGCATCAGGTCACTGTGGCATAGTGATGCTGCCTTGAGTTTGACCAGGATTTCGTAAGGCTTGATAGAGGGTACCTTCACGGCTGTCAAAGAACAACTCTGCCCATCGAATTCTTTGCGCTTACTGGAATCTCATTGATGGAGACAGACTGGTCTTTAGGATTGAACTGTGCTGCTTTCTGCGTGGACGGCACGCCATTGGCTCCATTGGTAGTGCTAGATGCCATTTTTGGTAAGATTGGAAGAACACTGTTACACCTTGATGTCTTTCAAATATTTAAAGTGCTTATCGAGCGTACTGAAGAGCATAGACAAGTATTGCAGGCATGTTATATGCTCCTCACTTTGACCCGACGGACCCAAACCGTGCCGAGCTGCGAGAGCCACTTTGACTCGAATGCTTTTCCCACGTTGGCCAAAGTCATGTAATATTGCTCACCATTTCTCGTTTCCGCAATACATGAGGCCCACGGGATGCAGATGAATGTTTCACAGCTGCGGAGACGCTCGGATAACGACATCCCGATCAGCTTGGCTGGCAGACTCAGGACTACTTATGCCGAGTCACTTCTTATCTGTCGATATAAAATGCTGCTATACAAAAGACTGAGCCTTTACTGCTTTGGCAGTTTCCCTCCTTCGACCGCTCCATCTTCCACCACAGCTCCTTCGAAATCCTCCAAGAACTTCCAGAAGCCATCTCTTCTCCATCCTCTCTTTCTCCAACCATTGAGATCTCCTTTCGGCCACTCATCAATAACACCCTTCAAACTCCAATCATGCGCCAGAAGCGTGAAAACATTCTCATTAGCATCAAACCCTTCCACTTTCCTCACACTTCTCATCGTTTCCTCCTTGTCATACATGATCGAGAACTTTCGATCGTTCTCGCTCATACCATCTCGTCCTTCAAACGGATCGATAAGTTCCAGAATATGTTCCGAAGAAGAACCATTCCTGAGTAGCGAAGAGAACATCCCTCCAGGACAGACATAAGGCTGCACCTTCGGCAACGGAGATGGATCGATGAGATATGGCAGCGGAATATACTCACTCGGTCTAATCTCCCCACAATGATGAGCCGAATCTCCACAAAGATGAGTAAACTCCGGCGGATCAACCGACGTCCTAGCCAAAGCATTGACATGTCCAATCGCATGTCCCGGAGTATCCAGAATATAAAACGATCCATCGCCGAAATAATCATAAGCACGAAAACTGCCGATGTTCAGCTCACTCTCCCCGAACGGCACCTCGACAACTTCTCTCCCTTCAAAATCCGATTCCAAAGTCCAAGCCTTCTCGTCAACGGGGTATCCAGGCATGAAAGCCTCTTTAAACCTCTCTCCCACAATCAACTTCGTCGTTTTCGGAAAAGTAGACATATCTCCCGTATGATCGAAATGCCAATGACTCCAAATCACACCTTCAATTTCTTTCGTCTCTATCCCATTCTCAGCCAAAATCTCAGCGACATGTTTCTTAACATCAAAAGACTCTACTACTCCTTCCTCATAAAGCTTTTTCAGATTCCAGTTTGGAGATGTTGTGTTTATTGCATCTTTTCTTGAGCCGAGATCGTAGAGGAGTTTGCGATTTGAGGGAGGATGGGAGATTAGGAAGGACCAGCAACCTGCTCGTACTCGACCGAAAGATTTTATGGGTGGGGAGTACATTTGTGAGGTGGATACGCCGGAGATCCATAGGGTTGTGTCGATGGCTGAGATTGTGACTGCGGTGTTGCCGGACGGGATATTGAGGGCTGGGGCTGGAGTTGGAGGTGCCATCTCTTCTGCAGAGTACGATGTGAAGTTGGGTCGAGAACCATGGGATGAATATATAACTTTGTCGATGCCGAGTCTTCGGCTGACTAGATCCGTCCGCGGTCGGTTGGTCCGATGAGGCAAAGATCACCGAGTATGTTGTTTCCAAGCAGTCGGTGAAGTTGGGGAGCTTTGTTCAGCAATGTATGTCCCCGAACGACGCAGGAGCTCTGGACTTTGCCTTGACAACGAAATTAGGATAGGCGATCCCTTTGCATTCGGCAACTCGTCCGAAAGCCGACAACTCTGCACTTCGTCAACAGCTAAGAGGGTCGAAATATTGATATGTCGAGATATCGAGCAGAGACGAGACTTCTGTCAATGCTCCCTGGGAAGCCTTTGGTTGTAATGACATTGATCCAGGCAAGTCGAGTTCACCAAAACATAAGTTCAAAAGCTCTCTTTGGAGAGCTTGGGTTGGCTTCAGTCAGAGATGTTGCCTCCATTGCCGAGGTGTCCACAATGTCCGATGAGTTGTCTTCGGTTTGTCGAGCCGATACTTCATCAACGGCAACGTCTTGATCTGAGTCCAGCTGTCCCTCAGCTCCATCATCATGATCGTATTCTCTTGGAAAAGACTCCTGCTTTTCCAAAACTACCAATTCATCCTCTATCTCTTGTAAGTCGTCCTGATCCTCTTTTTCCAATAGAGCACTGGTAGCTTTCACCTCTTCCAAGAGATCCCTCGCTTTCTGACATTGCGAGTTGTCGATATAGTATGTGATGAGCTTATACTCTGCATAGTGACGCTCAAAGTGCTCTGGCGCCAGAGTCTGCCTTCGAGCGAGGACAACGCGCTCCATCTTCTCGATCGCCGCATCTAATCTGTCCTCTGCGTAGTGGTGCTTTGCCTCTTCATACTCGAGATCGGTCGCGAGCTTTTTGAGATCAACTTGATCTTCTTCTTGCAGTAGAGTACTGGTGGCCTTCACCTCTTCTAACAACTCTCTTGCTTTCTGGAATTGCGAGTCCTTGATATAGAGCTCAATGAGGATATACTCTGCGCAATAACGACCAGCGTGCTCTGGGGCCAGGGTCTGCCTTCGGGCGAGGACGACGCGTTCCATCTTCTCGATCGCCGCATCTAGTCTTTCCTCTGCATATAGGTGTGTTACCTCTCGGAACTCAAGATCGGCCGCGAGTTCCATGAGATAACCTTGGTGCTCTTGTGGCAACAGATGAGCGGTCGCGGACACCTGATCTAGTAGTTGTCGGCCTTGCTTGAGTTGGAGGTTGTGAGTATAATAGAAAATTAGATTGCATTCCACGACATGACGTTCGTGAATCTCCGGGCCGAAAAGCAGAGTATATGCAGCGACGACACGCTCCATGAAGTTGATTGCTTCCACAACTCGTTCTCGCTCGAAACACTTTCGAGCAGTGATTGACTCCAATTCCAGGAGCGCTTTCAAAAGGTCTTTCAGATATGTCTGATTCTCTTCAGACATCGTATGCCGTTTCTGCACAAGGCAATCCCACGACCGTTTCGCCTCCTTCGCTTCTCCTGTACAAATGAGGGCGTCCACCATCCAAAGGCCGAAGAGATCTGCATTGCCGTGATCTGCCGGTATTGTGCGCCTCTTACCATTGCTCATGCTTGTGATGATACGAATCGCCTGAGAAAGCTCTGCGTTCGCCTTGTACGCGCGAGCAAGCTCAATTTTCGCCATCACCCGACCAGAATCAATCTGAAACACTTCTTCGAGAGTGTCCACAGCTTTCTGACTTTGGCCATTCATCAAATAGGCTCTACCAAGTTGATACTGCGAACTCCAAAGATTATTGTCAGATCGAAGACGCGAAAGACGAATAAGGTCATCGAGTATGGCCTTATCGTCAGAAGTCTCCGAATTTCCTTTCGCTAGGTACGCTATACCCAGTTGAGGCACTGTGATCAACAGGCGGCTATCTTCAGGCGCGAAATGCTCGGCTATCAAGCGATGAACCTCTTCATCCTGATCGGCCCTTGCTTGAAGTACGCGAGCCAGATCCAATCGTGAGTTGAGCGGATACAAGCCCTTTGATATGTAATATCTCCGCCAGATTTGCACGACGTCTTGGAGAATGTCGATAGCCTGCTCAGTCTTGCCAATCTCTTGATATGCACAAGCAAGATGATGGCGAGTGATAACGAGACGAGGATGATCTTCTTCAAGGTTTCTCCTGAAAATGTCGATCGCTTTCTCTAGCGCTTTCACTGACTTCCACGGCCTGCCAGACTCATAGCAGAATGTGCCGAGTGCTGTGAGAGTGTCACATCTGTCGAGTTCACTGATTCCAGTCATAGATTTCTCGATGTGTTCCAAACTCTCCAAAATTTCAATGGCTCCCCATAGCTTGCCAATATCTCCGAGACTTTCCGCGAGGGCTCTCCGTAGGTTTCGCAGTTTTGCATCTTCTGGTTGTAAGGTCTTCTCTCGGATGGAAACAACCTTGCTCAAGAGTTCAGTCGAAGCAGCGTACGCCTCCGCTTTCCGAAGTGAAGCAGCTTTCCATTCAGAGATCTCTAGATATGTCTCAGACTCGTCTGTAATGCTAGACGGCAGCATCGACTCAATTGCTTCTATGAATTCTAGACCACGAGGGTGGTCGGCACAGTAGAGCTGAAACCAGAGTGCGTGAAGCATTCTGCATTGATTAAGCGACGAGAGAGACCCTACAGGTTGCGTTGGTCTCTTATCAAAGCATATTTCGATGTGTCGTTGGAGACTTGATGTGAAACTTTTCCAGCTACGACTGCCCTCAGCAGAGAGAGTCAGGATCGCAGCAGTGACATTCCAAGCAGCAATTCTGTTCGACTCTCCAAGACGATCTCTTGCCCATGTGTGGATCACAGGATGCATAGTCGTTGCTCGCTCGTTGGAGTCCTGCTCGGGGGCCAGTTCAGACCTGTCTTCCGATGTTTCTTCGGGCGTCCAGTTGATAAGGGCTAATTTGATCAATTTGCTTCGTGCGGCGCGGAAGGGCAACATATCAGAAGACTTTGCCCAAGAAAACGCGAGAGCTGTTTCAAAATGCCATGCGGAGAGCTTGGTGATGATGAAGTCCGCATCATCGTCGCTGCTACTGGCAGCATTGGCTTTGTCTTTCATCTTTGTTGCACTCCATGCCCATGCCCTGACGAATAAGTCTTCTGGTACCTTTACTCGGTCTAGATGAGCCAGAACCCCTAGGAGCTCAACAGCGTGCTTTGCAGAGACTTCATTTGACTCTTGTAGCCTTTGTATTGTTATGTCGAAGGTTGCATTGATTGTGCCGTAGGTAGACTCGGCTTCTTCCGGCTTCTTTTCGAAAAGCTCGTTCATCTTTTGGTCTATGACCTGCGCATACTCCTCCATGCTGTACAGGCCTTCGTAGATGACAGAACCAGCCACTGTGATCGATAAAGCGTGATGATCGAGAGAGATAGTGATTCGCTCCGCTGCTGCCTTTTGGCGGCCGGTGAGCGCTGGTGTTGGATCTCCAAGCGCTGCTGTTGCCAGCAATGTCAGGCTACTATCCGAGTCCAGTCCGGTGAGACACTTGTATCCAGACTTACCGTACCTGACCGCACCGGGCAACCTAGTTGTCATGATGATAGAGCTTCGCTGCCCATCAGGAAGATACCGCGAATAGTACTGAGGGTCATTATCATCACAATTGTCTAGGATCAGAAGCCAAGGCATCGCACAATTTGAGAGATGGTTGACGACATCCTCAACAGCAATCCTTCTCGCTGCAGACAATGGCTGGGTCGAATTGGCAAGATGACCATCCGTTTCGTCGTTTCCTTCAAAGCCAGTGGACCATTGACACATTTTGGCGATCTGAGCAAAGCTTCTGTGAGCGGCATTGGAGGAAGTGAAGTCGACCCAAAAGACTCCCCAGAACCTTGAGCTTGTCAGCTATGAACACAGACCAGTTTTGTCGCCGTGACCTGTGGCAGCATGTTGTGTGCGTGGTCAGCTTCCGTGCATCGGTATTTCATGCAGAGATAGGATAACCTCATGCTTTGTATGGCGATGAAACAAAGTCGGCCCTTTATCGCAAAAGTGTTTTCACTTACGCTGAACGATGCCGCTCTGCAAATTGCAAAGCGAGTTCGCTTTTGCCAACGCCTCCGATACCCTGCAAGACGTATCGAGCACACCGAAGCCTACCTTCATCTGGCAACAAACAGGTCCTCATTTCAGCCAAGACACTTTCCTGGCCAGTGAAAATTGTACTTGGTGTGCGTGGCACAAGCCAATGTTCATTGCCTACTTCTCGTTAGAAACTTCATGGCTCGCCATGTATGCAGCGACATGAAGCTCTGTTGACTACCTTTCGTTTCGACTGGCGCTGACCTTGCCGGCGAAGGAGCATTGAAATCTGCCTGTTCATTAGCATTTCCACTTGCAGAGTTCAGACTTGTCCCACTAAATATATTGCCATGGTAGGCATCGCCAATGTGCTGCTGAGCATGGTCTGTTAGGCGACTGTCTGATACTTGGCTGATTCTGTTGCCACCTAGAAGCAATTTATTCAAGGCTCAGCAATGTTTCAGCTAACAAGTCGCGTCAACACCAGCGCGTACTCACCTTGTCCCGCCAAGTTGAAGGCCGAGAGGGCATCCTCCACGCCTTCCATGTCGAGAGTCCGTCAACTGTCAGCCGCCATCGCACTTGCAATCGTGAGCAGCCTCATCACGGCGGCGAGAAATAAGTTGAAGAGGAATTCCCGAGGATGAAGAAGAAAAGAATGTACGCGTATTGTCGTAAGGCTGGCGCCCAAGATTTCGAGGTCCAGAAAACGCCACAGCGGCTACATGCCGTTCGAAGGGTTCAGTCCGTTCTTTCTGCCCAATCGGCGAGAGCATCACATGACGAAGGGAAAGTGCCTTAGAGGCCTCGGAAGAACAGTATTGTTCGCTATCGGATATACATTACATGGAGCTGTACATCATGATCCAGCTCCTCCGGCGAGTGTCTAATCCATGAAGCCTCTCATGTTCTCACTCAACGGAAAGACCAACCCCACCACTTCACAACCGAATCCAATCCGCAATCCAATTCAAAAACCCCATCTGAGCTTCCCTATAATCATCCCTAACAACCTCAACCCCCTGTTCCTGAAACCTCATAGCCGCCTTCCCATACGCATCCCATTGCGGCCAAGCAGGAATATCACTCGACCCATGGTAGTTCGGATCCCCATGATTAACAAAACTGACTAACACACTCATCAAATGTCTAGTATTCAAACTCAATTCCTCAGGAATAGTCCCAAACCAATAGAAGAAAATATCAAAAGCATGGAAAGATCCCAACAATGGGATGGAAGTCAAGTGCAAGCCGAGACCGTTGCCTAGACCTGCGACGAGACGACCGAGGAATGTGGAACTTATGTCGGAAAGTGGGAGAGCGGCTTCGATTAGGTAGGACCATTTGGGTGCTGGATGCATACCGAGCAATTGACGACGTTGGGATTCGAAACTGTAGTCTCCGACGATAGAGGCTAGGCGTTTGTATTGTGGTAAGGGAAGGGAGTAGAGAATTCCTGTGTCGTAGGGTGAGCCTTGGGTTGGGTCGTCCGGGTAGAGTTGAAGGAGTTGGTCGAGTTGATCTTCGGTTATGGAGGGCCACCAGTAGCGTTTGAAATAGTCTTTTACGAGTTCGGTGGTGGTGATGTTGATGCTGTTGGTTTGGCAGAATAAGGTGCCTTCGTCACGCATGTCTCCTATGAGGAGTGGGATGGGTGCGATGCGGCCTTCTGCGACGAGGTGGTGGGGGCTGTCCGGGATGAAGTAGCCGTCTGGTCTGACTGTCCATGCTGAGGCTAGAGAGCGGAAGCCGAGGAGGAAATGGTTCACGTTGTTCATGTGGACGTAAATGGACTCGTAGGGTGCTGCGCGAAGGCATGAGATCTTGTCAGGAGCGGAGCCACAACCGACATATTGCACGAGGTCGTCAAAGAGTGGTTGTTGCCGAGTTGGAGGATCGACCTTGAGAGGGCCGCCAGATATTGCAACTGCTGCGCGGAAGAGGCCTTCGTTATTGCCACCGTAGGCCACGAGATGCGATGCAACAGACCAGGCACCCGCGCTCTCACCCATGATTGTCACCTTTGAAGGATCGCCACCAAAAGCCCGAATGTTTTGCTGAATCCACCGCATAGCCACGCGTTGATCTTCAAGTCCAACGTTTAGAAGTCCAGCTTGTGCGAACTCTGCAGAAGCCGTGAAGCCGAAATGATTCAATCTGTAATTAATGGAAGCAAAAACGATCGGCTGGCCCATAGCAACACTCTTCTTGACGATATTCGCTCCTTGGTAGAACACACCATTAATGTTGGCATCACCAAGTAGTGACGCGCCGGAACCAACTTCGAAACCGCCGCCGTGACTATAGACAGATCAGTATCGAATACTTCCGTGAGTCTATAGTTCGCTACTTACATCCACAGCAGAACAGGCAGATCTACCAGGCTTGGGTCCTGAGGTCGCTGAATGTTATGTTGATAAAGAGACAGTCTTCCGATTGCTGG
Organism: Pseudocercospora fuligena; assembly: GCA_014298035.1. Lineage (NCBI taxonomy): Eukaryota > Fungi > Ascomycota > Dothideomycetes > Mycosphaerellales > Mycosphaerellaceae > Pseudocercospora > Pseudocercospora fuligena. The sequence continues at coordinate 149,679 of JABCIY010000082.1, read as the reverse complement.
AGAGCTTCCTGGACGAGAGGGAGGGCTTCGATATAGCTGACTGCCTCTCCTAGGACGCCGAGATCTGGCGCGAATGTCGATGCAACAGCCATATGTTGAGGACAGATGGGTCCATATTGAGTTACGTCCTGGATACCTTCAAGTGGTCCATTGAAGAGCTGAGCATGGTCGAAACGTGGCGCGACGGCATACCGAATACCTAGTCATTGGTCAACAACAAGGGAAAGTAATTTGTTGTACTGAAATTGGGCATACCTAAGTAGTTGGAAGTGCCAGTGAGCTCATCGTTCTTGCCTTGAAACTGCGCCCATCCAAGGTTGACGATTGGCGAGGGTCCGCCAGTGTATAGTGTGGAGGCGCTCAAGAGACCAAACAAGCTACTTGACTGTGCAATTGATGGTCTTGAGAGTCCAGCAACCAAGAGAAGGAGGCTGAAAGACCGATGCATGATGCCCTGGAGACTGATACTACCATCTCAGCATGACTTTGCAGCGGTAGCGAAGCATAGATTGGAGATGCACGAATGCCTTTATTGCTGTAGTCCACATGATGCTGGCGCTCTGTCCCCGGATCCTGGTATAGATCTGGTGACAAGGATGTGCTTCACTGCACGCGTTCGCAATTTACCACGTCGCGCTTGTTCGGTTCAGCGGCGAAAGCAAGCCAATACTTTTCTTTGGTCAAGCTTTGGTACGTATAGATTCGAGATTGCAGTCTGTCAAAGCACGAACTCTGCACTGTAGAAATACCACAGTAGCTTGTCCTCGTCGATGCAATGGAGCACCGAACGCAAAGCTACACGCGCAGTAGTACGATTTGGTCCAAGTTCATCGCTGTACAGGTAGCATGGGGGCCTCGATTGAAATCTCTCTGAAGTTCGCTCGCTGTAGTCACAAGCTCGAAAAGCTTGCCGGAGCCTTGCTTGGCAATAGCACGACTCCATCTTGCCCTGAGGGCTCGGCTTCGCTCGCTGTCCAGCCAAATCATCGCAATGCTCCTGAATAGTACTATTCCTGATTTGTGTCGCTCAGCCTTATCCGGTTGTGCCGATATTTCCTGCTTTCCCGGCGATTGATCGGTGGCCTGTTAGCCTCACGCTCCTATAGCCGAGGATTCAGCGATTTGCTGCTGAGAGAACTCCAAGTGCCCTAGTGCCCTAAGGGCGGCTAAAGGAAAAAAACTCCTTCGATGATGCAGTATCTTACAGCGGCGCGCGCGCAAGAGCGGCTTCCCGAGAACGCCTCGCTAACAAACATCATCAAATTTCATTCACATCGTTCATTCAAGAGCAAAACCCAGCACATCCCTCTTGTCGTCTGTCAGCCTTGCCCATTCCAGCAAGAGTCGAAAGAAGTAGATCTCCATATCTTCCTTCCTCAACACTGTTTCTGCCCACTTCTTGCCTTCAGTCGCAATACGTTCAGCTTCCTTCTGGCGCGCAGGTAACTTGAGGTCCTTACCGTTTGCACTAGTCGCATCGATTCCAGCGAAGTATGCCAATGTGGCCCAGAAGCCATGCCCTCTGAGGTCCAGAGGAACGAAATGAGCCCAAGGAGTGACACGATCACCCCACCATTCTCGGAACAAGGCTGCTTTGAATGGAAGCGACCTGCTTTGTAGGAAGGGAAGAAATCGCCCCGAGAATCCCGCGCCATCCAGGTCGAGGAGATACTTGTGCTTCCAGTGGTCTTGAAAGTCAGATGGAGGCACTAGCGGGGCGAACTCTCGGGCTTGATCTTCACAATCGCGACCAAAGCAACGCGCAATGCCATCCACAACGTGGACATCGGTTGCCAGCAGCGTCGTTAATGTCGAGGTCGGGAAGTACTTGTATTCCAGCATGCCAGGGATCTTCTCACTCGGCAGAAGAAGTGGCATGTCTGGATTCGTGCCATTGATATCATTTGCCAAGTGGATGAATCGTTGTCGAGTCATGCCACGCCATTGGTCGACGTTACCATGCGAAACGCCTTCAGACGTTGCACCGCGCCAGAATAATTTTGACTGCTTCTCTGTAAAGTCCAAGTCTGGGTGCTCCTCGTTCGGCGCATACTTTGCTTTGTCCATGTAGTTCCAGGCGGATGGGTAGAGTATGTCATTAAACCCTCCAGCTTTACTTTGTGAGAAGATCGGGTAAAGCTGATGAGAGCCTTTGAAGGCTGCCGGCGAGAGATACAATCCATGCAGATCTGCAAGATCGGGCTGGTGACATACATCCGCAGCGAGTGTCCAGTTCGCAAGGAATGCTCCGAGCGAGTGAGGGTAGGTGCAAGACGTACAAAGAGAAGATGTGTCCCACTTGCGATTTCTACGCGCAGGAGAATCGGCCGGACATGCGTTGTTGCCAAACCGATGAAATATCTTCTGCCACGACAGGTGAGTCAGCGGACTCCATCTCTCCGGATCTTCCGGCAGTTGGTCAGGAATAGGCTTCCACTGCTGTGCTCGATCTGGCGTATATGTCCTTTGAGGCTTCGGCCGCAAGCCGAACGACTCGCCTTCTCTTCGCATTGCTTCAATGTGCTCGTGGGGAACATTTACTCTGCATTCGTCATTCAGATTGAACGCCAAGTCCATGTCCGGCAGATGCTCCGCAAATTTCTTTATCATCTCGATAAGACCGTCAAGCATCCACTGATGAGTTCCAGGCACGTTTGGCGCTACCGTGACTTGGTGGTTGCGGACCATGATGCCGGCAGCATCATTCCAGGGTAGCGAGATCATGGCCCATGTGCGTTCACGGATCTCCTCCGGAGTGAGCGCATAGAATGGGAGTAAATCCCGATGGATGCTATCAAAATCGTCTATTATAGCCGAGCTCCGGCTATTTGCGTACTTGTACCAGGCATCAAATCCTGGCGGAGGCTGCCTGTGGTACCGGACTTGATAATTGTGGATAGCTTGAGGCAGATTCGTGCTGACCGCAGACTGGTTCAGATAGGCTTGATGTTGGCTCTGCGCTTCATAGATGAGCATGTCAATGGGATGGAAATTGACGACGTCACTGTGCGTGACCCAGAGGCACGTCCAGAATATGAGGACCGAAAGCAAGACCATTTGGAGCCAAGCAGGAAGTTTTCGAAAAGTGCTTCTTAACGAGCGTTCTTCAGAGACGCTTTCAGCTTGAAAGTAGAGTTCTACGCCCACCAAGGCCATTCCAATGCCTGTCCACGCAAGAGCGAAGGAGTTGGGCGGGAAAGGATGTCCGTTGACCCATGCAGATGCTGTCGTTATCGTGAGTAGGCTGGTGAAGGCGGCTACAGTGGCCGTAGTAAGAACGCCGACGTGAATTATCTGTGCCTATTAGCATTTTGAATGAAAGAAGTGTGAATGATCAGTACTCACGCTCGCCAATGCTGAAATCAGTGTAAATGCTGTGTAAAGATCAAGACGCAAAACGCTCCAAAAGTACAGATGGGGTATCGTGAGCAACCATTTTCGACCAGTCTCCTGGACAAACCAATAAATTAAGCCGACGACTATCCAAAAGCCGGCAGAAAACTGGTCATCGTCAGCTTGTCAAGTCATCTGAGAGACATACTCCGAATAGCTCACAAGAAATGCCCAGCCCACGGATGCAAATCGCACGACGGAGCTTTTAGAGCCTCGTGCTTCATGCGTGTTCATGAGCTGACCAATGCAGGTCACAATCGTGATGTCGAGAATGGTCCCAAAATGCTGCAGGTATGGGATAGCAGCGCGGAAGCTCAGCGAAGCAGCACAAATGTAGGTGCTATGCGGAGTGCTCGTCGATGCTAGTGCCAGCATACCACCAACACCAATCAATGCCACGGCCAGAGCACCAGCATATGGGGCACGTGCAATGCCCTGAGCTGCCAATTCATACGTATTCGCACCGGCATCTTCATGATACTGCCTTCTCGTCTTTCTCTGGACTGTCCAGTAGTCCCAGACCGCAAAGGCTAGAGGCACAAGCGGTTCCCAACTGCGGCCAGCGCATTGGACATTGTGAACCACTTGTCGTGTAATTTCTGCTCGAAGACATAACGCCCCAACCAGCAGAAGCCAAGCTATCCTCAACTTGCGCAGACTGCTGGCGTGAGTGACATCTTCCCTCTCAGGGCTAGGTTGTCGACTGGCATGTGGCTCGCCAACTTCGTTGAGAGGCAGCGCGTCATACTGCTGGCCATTGTGTGATTTCTGGTCGCTGCTGCCTTTCGGTAGCCATCTGCTCACGGCCACGCATGCTGCTCCCGCGCTGGCAAATACCGAGACGGCGGAGTGTATAGGTCTGTCGAAGGCGAAGCTGTTTTCGGCATGTCTGGTGAGAACGATGGTGCCAATGACGAGGCCACTGCAGAACAATGTCAGACTGATTATTCATACCTTAGGCAAGCATTGGAGTCCGTCTTACCTGAGCGCAGGCCACTTGGCGTGTTCCATTTACGAGGCTCAGGCTCAGGCTCAGGCTCACACAAGAAGTTTCACGCAGCCGCGGAGCTGACGCGCTCCCTTGTTGGCATGCCTCTCCTTGTTCGAGTTCGTGTGACGACGACTTTGGAGGAAATGTTGGTATTCTTCAGGGCGGCTATACTCTTATACTGGAGTCTGGTGTGTTTGCTTCGCAGAGTCGGCCAACTTCTACTTGTATGGTGTTGTGCGAACAAGCCGGTCGAGTTGTATCCCAGTCAAACCAGTCTTCTGCCACTGCCGTTGTGCTGTTTGCGACGGAGCTCAGCCCGACACTCCGGTTGGCTTTCTCGGCAACGCGGACCGCACGCGAGCTGCCGATCTGTGGGGAAAGCTTGAATTTTGGCTGCGAGGCTGGCGCTCTGGAAATTTTGCTTGTGAAACTCTGCCTCTCTTCCAGCAACACCACCATAGCAATATCGCTATAGCACAGCGATCACCCCACGGCAGTGATCGCGCTTCCCATATCAGAGAAGACCGAATGATCTAGGCTGGCAGTCTCGCACTCGCAGCATCTCTGAACCATCTCTCTCTCTATCCTCATTCGCTGCCCAACATGCCTAAGAAAGCCATCGATGCGCGTATTCCTGCCTTGATCCGCAATGGCATGCTGGAGAAGAAACGCTCCTTCTTCGTCATTGTCGGTGATCGCCAGAAGGACGTCATTGTCAATCTGTACCATATTCTGCTGAACCTCGACATTAAATTGAATAAGTCAGTGCTGTGGGCGTACAAGAATAAGCTGCTGGGATTCTCGTCGCATCGCAAGAAGCGCGAGAAGAAGATCAAGAATGAGATCAAGCGAGGCACGCGCGATGCCGACACCGAAGACCCGTTCGAGCTGTTCGTCAGCACCCAGAATATCCGATATGTCTACTACAAGGAGACCGAGAAGATTCTCGGAAACACATATGGCATGTGCATATTGCAGGACTTTGAGGCAATCACGCCAAATCTGCTGGCGAGGACGATGGAGACCGTGGAGGGTGGTGGGCTGGTCCTGCTGTTGCTGAAAGGCATGAACAGCTTGAAGCAGCTATACACCTTGAGCATGGACATTCATTCGCGGTACCGCACCGAGGCGCATGGAGATGTGGTGGCGAGGTTTAATGAGCGGTTCATCCTGAGTCTGGGAAGTTGCGAAAGCTGCTTGGTCATCGATGACGAGATGAATGTGCTGCCTATCTCAGGAGGCAAGAACGTGGTCGAGAAGCAGCCGAGTGATGAGACGGAGAAACAGAAGTCGAGCAAGGAGCTGGAGGAGATCAAGGAGAGTTTGGAGGACACGAAGCCGGTTGGCGATCTCGTCAAGATTGCAAAGACAGTCGACCAGGCCAAGGCGCTCATGACTTTCGTGGAGGCTATCGCGGAGAAGACACTGGCAAGCACGGTGACATTGACTGCTGGACGTGGTCGCGGTAAGTCTGCTGCGCTCGGTATGGCCATTGCCGCTGCTATCGCGCATGGCTACGGCAACATCTTCATCACTTCGCCGTCACCAGAGAATCTGAAAACTCTCTTCGAATTTGTGTTCAAGGGATTCGATGCGCTTGGCTACCAGGACCATCTCGATTACACCATCATCCAGTCCACCAACCCCGATTTCAACAAGGCGATTGTCCGTGTCAACGTGCATCGCTCTCATCGTCAGACTATTCAGTATATTCAGCCACAAGATGCTTACACACTTGGCCAAGCCGAGCTCTTGGTCATAGATGAGGCTGCAGCCATTCCTCTACCCCTTGTGCGAAAGCTGATGGGCCCGTACCTCGTGTTTATGGCATCCACCATCAACGGATATGAAGGGACCGGTCGCTCACTTTCGCTCAAGCTCATTCAGCAGCTGCGCGAGCAGTCACGAGGTGGTATCAAGCCCATTGGCGATGGCAAGATCACGAGCCGTGACGACTCAAAGAAGGAAGATCTCGCTCCTCGGACCTCTCGGTCACTGCGTGAGATCACTTTGGCCGAGCCGATTCGTTACGCAGCCGGTGATGCTGTAGAGAAGTGGCTCAACAAAGTCCTCTGCCTTGATGCCACCCTACCACGCCAGACCAATATTCAAGGCACCCCGCATCCATCGAAGTGCGAGCTCCTGCAAGTCAATCGAGACACCTTGTTCTCTTTCCACCCTGTCAGCGAGAAGTTCTTGCAGAATATGATGGCGCTGTATGTTGCATCCCACTACAAGAACACTCCCAACGACTTGCAGCTCATGTCAGATGCGCCCGCACACCAGCTATTTGTGCTCGTGCCGCCAGTTTCGGAAGAGACTAACCGGCTTCCGGAAATTCTGTGTGTGCTGCAAGTATCTCTCGAAGGACAGATTAGTCGCGAAAGCGTGCTTAGCAGTCTCTCGAGGGGCCAAAGAGCAGGCGGAGATCTCATCCCATGGCTAGTCAGCCAGCAGTTCCAGGACTCTGACTTCGCTGGCCTCAGCGGTGCGCGTGTGGTGCGGATAGCGACAAACCCTGACTACGCCAGCATGGGCTATGGTTCTAGAGCCCTGCAACAGCTAACCGAGTTCTACGAAGGCAAGCACATCAACCTTGATGAGTCAGAAGCGAAGGCCGCTATTCACGAGCAGGAGATGGTGCGTGTCACAGATGCGGAGCTGGAGCAAGCCAGCCTTCTCGCCGACAACGTCAAAGTCCGCGACATCAAGAGCATGCCGCCGCTCTTTGCTCGTCTTTCGGAGCGCAAGCCGGTGGCCCTCGACTACCTGGGTGTGTCTTATGGACTCACTCAGCCGCTACACAAGTTCTGGCAACGAGCTAGCTTCGTACCGGTCTACCTCCGCCAGACCGCCAATGAGCTGACTGGCGAGCATACCTGCGTCATGCTCCGCACCCTCCAGACTGGTTCGTCTGACCCAAGCTGGCTGGGCGCGTACTCAAAAGACTTCCATCGCCGCTTCATGAGCCTGCTTTCATACCAGTTTCGCACTTTTGGCAGTGTTCAGGCACTTGCAATCGATGAGTCGGCGAACAAAGGCGTGGCTTTGCTAGAGGAGTCTGAAAAGGCTCGTCCACTGACGAAGATTGAGCTCGACGAGCGCCTGTCGCCGTTCGACATCAAGCGTCTTGACTCCTACGCGAACAACATGCTTGACTACCATGTTATTCTCGACCTTATGCCGACCATTGCCGAACTATACTTCTCTGGTCGTATCAAGGACGACAATGGAGTCCAGCTCAGTGGTGTACAAAAAGCCTTGATCTGCGCCATCGGACTGCAACGCAAAGTCCTTGAGGATTTGGAAAAAGAGCTTGGTCTCTCCGTCTCACAGCTTCTAGCCATGTTCGTCAAGGTCATTCGCAAAGTCAGCTCTTACTTCCGTCAACTACGAACCGGAGCTATCGAAGCCACAATGCCAAAAGCACAAACAAATGGCGTTGCGAGACCTGATCGGGACGACAACGATGAAATTGATCCCGAGGCAGTCCGTCGTGAGCTTCAAGCTGATCTCGATGACGGTGCCAAGCAGTTCGATGAAGATGAGCGAGAACGTAATCGCAAAATGATAGACAGTCTTGACATGGACAAGTACGCCATCAACGACAAGGCCGACTTTGGTGATGCCGAGAAGCAAGTCGAAGATGCTACGAAGAAAGGCAAATCTGTCTCGAATGTAGCTGTCAAGTCTGGCAAAGGCGTGGAAGAGAAGAAGAGAAAAGCCGGCGAGGCTCTTGCCGAGGCGCAGAAGGAGGCAGAGAGAAGTAGTGGAAAGAAGATGAAGAAGAGCAAGCAATGATAAACCTGCTCATCAAGCTGATCCTGGCTCAAAAGCCGCTGCAGAGAGGTAGAGGAGATTTGCATATCGATACCCTGTAAATGTAATGGCGTTTGCTGTGAAGCCATCTTTGGCTTTGGCAACACTCACCTCGTCAAAGCGAAGATGGCGGGTGGTTCTTTGGTCTTTGACCTTTCCACTCCCTTGTTGCTCGACAAACACACAAGGTTTCCATGAGTATCATTTTTTCTCCACCGAAGCTTGAGACACCACCATACTCAGCATGGCAGTCAGTCCCTTCACAGCCAAGGCGAAATACTACGGGAAAATGGTCGAGACGTATGAGAAACTGCTCGATGAAGCTGAAGACGACGAGGTGGAATATGAGGAGCTTGAGTTGAAGGAGCTGGAATTTCGAGAAAAGCTTGCAGAAGTACAAATAAAGATGGCTCGTTTGCGGGGGAAAAGCAAGCGTTATGGTGACGATGGTAGGCAGCCATTGGTCCGTGGGCATGACGAAGATGACGGAAGTGATGAAGAGGGTGGTCGGCCTGCCCAGGGCAAGGAACAGCAAAGCACATTCGCGCGATCTCGATGGAGTCAGGAAGGTATGGGCCAGCAAATTACACAGCGTGTGCAGACTGATAGTCGCCGTCGCGAGACACGAACTGCCAGTGGGCATTTCGGAGCCCCGCAAATTCATCAGGGCCAACGCGGACGGAGGGAAGAGGTCAAACTTCGAGGTTATGAAGAACTCCCGAGAAGACCTTCTATCAGCCCGTTGAGTCCAATCGGACCTGAGAGGGGACTCCATGCATCCTCGAAGACACGAGCGCCCGTAGCGGAAAGCAATACTATGCGACCTATCCATCGTGCTCGCGTCGAAAAAGTCAAGAGCAGCTCTGAGGACCCCTTCGCGGAGGGACTAGAGGGCTCAGAGGATGATCAACACGTCACTGAAACGCAAAACTACAAGCACATCGTCGGAGCTTCTGCACCAAATTCAATTCCTTTGGAGGGTGCCGCACCCCAATCAACAGAACAAAGTGATCCCGACGACAGCGAAGTCTCCGGGCCAGAAATCAAGAGAGAAGATGTCTCTCCTGCCCTGAAGCCGAAGCAAAAGCGAACGATGATCACCAAAGACCTTACCATTCACGAAGTTATGGAAGACCTGCCCAGAAATATCATTCACATACTCACCAACAACGACACACCCCACAAAGAATGGTTCGAAGCAATCTCATGTGCTCGTGAAGGTTGTCTGACAAATTCCAAGAAAACGTATGGAAAGAAAGCTGACGCTGCGGACTTGCTGAGCGGACTCAAAGGACTATACATGCACGCTGAGAAATTGCATTTAGCAGACTTCAAACGGAAGTCTTTCGGTGCGAGGACAGAGAGCACTTACGTCAGGTTCTTACAAGACGAGGAATTTGTGGCCAGGACAGGGATCAGTAAGGAAGAGATTGATGAGATCAAGAGAGGTAATGTACCTGACGGTCTAAAGCCGAAGGCTGCGGCGAAGTCGAGGAAACAGTGGCCGGGTGTCACAGTTAATGAAAGGAACAAGAGCGGGAGTGTCATTGATACTTCTGATGTGATGTCGAGACTTGCGGCCGTGGCTGAGAGAGAAGCAGCTTCTAGCAAGTCCGCTGGTAAGAATAGGCAGAGGTAGGCTGCTAGAGTAGTGGAGCTGGCTTGACTTCCTCAAGCAGATCTGACATATCGATACTCTGGGGACGCAGTGGATTCTGCTCTGACCTTTGTTACAAGTCTACATTCAGACAATACCGGCGGAGAAATTCAGCGCCTCCTGCGTATCGATTTCTGCATTTGCAGCTGGCTCTGCTCTTCTTCAATGATTCAGGCGACATGAGGCCCTTCCAGGATACTCTCGGATGTTCGAAATCGCTTCTTCATCAGCCAATGATCAAAAGAGAATACATGTCTCCTCAACTCCAGACCGTCAACAAACAACGCATGATCTCCGCGGGCAACACCAGAATATACGAGCTCCTTCCGGACCTACCAAGAAACATCATCCGCGTTGGTAACGAATACTACGAAGCCATCTCATGCGCTCGCCCAAACTGCTTGACAAATACTTCAGCTGCAGGGAACGTTCTCAGTGGGCTTACAGGTCTCTATAAACACGCTAAAGCCTCACATCCTACTGAATTCAGCGCTCAGGCATTTGCGCAAGAGGTGATTCCCGATAGGAGCAAGCTCGACTTCTTGCGGGATCGAGAGTTTGTAGAGAGAAGAGAGTTAGACCAAGATGAGATTAACAATATCAGTATCGGCATTATTCCGGAAGACGTCAGACCCAGGGCTGCTGTTAAGGAGAAGGAGAGAGCGAGGAAGTCGGAGGTGATGAAGAAAGGGAAGGTTGCGGGTCGTGGTTGAAGACAGGAATCAAAGACTACAGCTATCGCTGCCACACCAGCAGCAGATCTAGTTCGAGCAAGAACGGCACTTACTAGCTATCAACACCTATGCCGTACGTTAGAGACTAATAGCTAATTACCTCAACGTCTAGATCTAGGCAGGAAGTATATATGCACTTAGTAAAAACGCACTCATTCACAGCGATAACTTCGAACACAGGATGTACGCAAGCGAGTGTGAACCTGAAGAAATTGCATGTGCCAACGCGCGATAAGGCGACCGAGAATGAAAGGGCCATGATCGAGTAGTTACAGTTAGTCTTACAAGGCTGAGCCATCTAGACCCTTTTTTTCCACCATCGTAACTCAGCTTCACTCCATTGAGTCTTCCTTACGCAACACACGGAGTGGCGAATGTGACTGTGCACTGCCCATTCCAGCTCGAAGGACCTTCGTGAAGGCGCTATGGGTGTAAGACGCGATCTCACAAGAACTTTCAAGCCATAGTGAACAAATATCTTGAAGTGCTATTTCGGTTGCGACCCATATCACCAACCGTTCGCACAAGAAGGCAGTATGGGCCTCTGCTCATCGAAGCCCAAGCATTCAGGCGTAGATAGCGACGTATGTCTACATCCATACTGCGTATCACTACATCCACAACATCAGCCAACTTGGTACACGCGCCAGAACAGATATCGCGAGAGGAGGATTCCAGCACGTCTGCTCACCTCGAGCCGGGACAGTGTCACAACAGGTCCATACGATACAGATCAAAGCGGGACATACCTACCAGCAGGTACTGAGTGAATAGCGCCAAAGACGCGATCGATGAACTCAGAAAGCTCTTCAATACTGTTTGCTTGATCACATCGATCCCTTCATCGATCGATTCCGATCCATAAAAACACCTCACAACCCACCATCACCCGTCAGTATCCTACACTCAACCGCTCATGCCACGCCTCTCCGACTACTACGAAGGTCTCAAGATGTTTATTCTGCAACCTAGCGAGGACAGATACCGCCCAATACAAGATCCCTCCAACAAAAAGGTACTCCAAAAGCGTCATTATCTTACCAATATGCCGCAAGAGGTTCGAAGTCAGTACATTTCGAGACCTCTTGGGCCTGTTTATGTCAATCATCTTTCTGTGACTGGGCAGTGGAAAAGGAAAATGCCGGAGCATGATCAAGATGGGACGGGGGTTGTGGTTGGGAAGAGGATTATTGTTGTTGATGAGGATGGGGGAGGAGGAGGCTATGAGAGCATGGGTGTCCGTGTAGGGAGTGTAGAGCCGAGCGGTGGAGAAGGACCGAATTGAGCTGCATATTCAAGCGTGCAAAAGGATCGGGAATCCTAGGGCGGGTCTACCTACTACCTCTCGAAATCTAGTATAGTAGTTAGATAGCAATTATAATACTATAATATACCTAAACTATAGTATCTAAGGCTTTAGATAATTCTATAGTATATACTTCGTCGCCTCCGAAGATTCCTAAGCGTTTAGTATATCTAGTATTAGCTTCTAATCTTACTATTCTCGTCTAAGCTATAGTTTCTATATAACTTTAATCTTAGATCTAATTATTATCTATTAAGCTACTACCCTAGAGCTAACTAGATACTAGATATATAAGAGATACTATTAAAGATATATAATAATATATTAAAAATATATAAGACTATAATCTAGTAGTAGTAGTATTATAAAGAGACGAAGATTAAGAGCCGACTAAAGCTTAGAAGTAGTACTTAAGGGATCTATATTAGGACGACGACTTATTATATATACTAAGTATTTATTTAATCTAAGTTAGAGATATATATAGTAAGAAAGAGATAGAAATAAAAGATAAGCTTAAACTTAAGAATAGGATATTATCTAGATAAGAAAGTAATACTATTCTATTTCTAAGCGCTTAATCTAATACTAGAGAGACGACTCTTTCTTAGAAAAGTTAGAAACTATATAAAACTAGTACTAAGACGAAGACTAAGCCCTACTCTATAGTACTAGCTACTTAGTAGAAAAATACTAGTAGTATAAAGAATAGGAAGTCGAAAAAATTAGAAAGCTTAGTAGAGATATCGAAATCTTCGGCTTTATAGAAATATAAATAATAGAGCGTTACTAAATAACTATATAATACTACTAATATATAAACTAATATATAGAATAATACTCTTAATATATCTAATAGATCTTTAAATAAGTAGGATAAAATTATAAGAGTAGATTATAATATATAGGCTAAACTATCCTAAGTATAAGATACTTAAATTAATAAGAAAGAGAAAGGAGAGAGTACGAAGGAGCTATAAAAGCTAGAATAGCCTAGAGTAGGCTAAGCCGGACCCTCTCGAGGCTTAGTACGGCTAATATATAGTATACTATATATAGGTCCTTATAACTATCCCCCTTTTAGGGATTATTATTCTTAAGATCCTAAGTTTCTATATATCCTTACTTCCTAGGTTTTTTATATATAATCTAGACTACTATATTTTTTAGTATAGTATAGATTTAAGTACTAATCGCGAAAGTAAGGGGTACGATTAGTTCTTCCGCTAATCTAAATTCCTTTCTATAATCTTAATAAATAAGGTAAGCTAGAAATACTATTTTTAGTAGTATAGATAGAGATATCTATACTAGTCTATTCTAGATTAGTATATACTAACTTAGTATAGTAAGTCCTCTCCGCCGCTATCGTATACTTCTCTTAGTCTATCTAGATCTATTTTAGCCTATTCTATACCGATCTATACTATAGCGGCTAAGTAGCGTAAGGAATAGGCTAACGCTAGCGCCTATAATAGTAATCTATATATTAACTATATCGCTCCGGCTAATATTACTATAGTTAAGTAGCTCTAGATATAGCTCCGCCCTAAAATATCCTATTTTAGTCTATTCTAACCTATTTAGAACTTCTATAAGATAGCGAACTCCTAGAACGATAAGTATAAGGACGTCGATAGCTCTAGGTTCTATATAAAGTACTATATCTACTACCTCTATACTAATAGTAAGTACTACGAGGTAGATATACCTATCTTAGTCTATTTAGGCCTATTCTAACCTATTTTAGTTCCCCGAGTCCTATTAAGGCCGTATCGATACCTTTAATACCGCTCGCCGTACTACTATCGCCTTAAATACTAATAAAGATACCCTTAAGGCTATATAAGAGGCTACTATAGAGCTCTACGATATAATTAGATAGTATATATACCTAGCTTAGCCTATTCTAGCCTCTACTAATATAATTCTAGCGATAAGCCCTCCTTCGCTAGTAAGGATAGCCTATACTTATATATAGGCGCCTCTATATCCTCTAAGACTAGCCTACTTATAGCTAAGCGTATCCGTAACGACCGTAGCTTTAAGGTATATAAGCCTATTTTAGCCTAGTTTAGTCTAGCTAATTCTATTATAGTATAAGGTAGACGATAATAAAGAGAGTACTCCCCCGACTCTAGCTAGTTCGAGTAGAAAGAAGCGCCTAATACCTACTCTTAGTATAGTAGATAGCGCTACGGATACTACTACTCTCTATAAAGTAAGCTTAGTCTATCTTATCCTAGTTTAGCCTATTCTAATCTATTCTAGTATATTAAGATCCTTAGTACCGCCCTCTATACTATTAAGACTACTATCGCGGTCTAGACTAGAGCTACTATCCTTTCTCGCGCCCTCTCTAGCCTATTAGATAATATTATAGTCTTTCCTAATAAGATTAACGCTAAGAGGACTAGTTTAGTTTATTTATATATTATATAGGCTCTATAGGGCTATTCTAGCCTATTTTAGCCCTCTTCTTAGCCCTTTAGTATAGTATTTAGGAAGATACTCTAGTTAATAGTATATAAATATATCTAATAAGACTTCTAATATCTTTTCCGAGTTTTTTTTTTTTTTTTTTACTATAGAAGTCTCTCTATATCTAAAGAGTATCTCTATCTATCTATACTAGCCTATTTAGGCCTATCTTAGCCTATTAACGTCCTCGGCGTCTCTTTATATCTTACTTAATCGATCTTTTATAGATATATATTACCGATCTACTAATATCCTTAGTATATTCCTAGATATCTTCCTTAGAATTATATTCCTACTAAGATATCCTATAAATCTACCTTCTATCCTTATTATAGTCCTATCCCTTTATCTTTTAACTATATAGATATCTAAGTTATCTAGGATAGGCTCTTCTAGATTATTCTAAGCCTTTATAGCTTTATCTATTTCCTTATATAGCTCGAGTAGTAAGATATAGAACGTTAGGTAGATTAATATCGTTTTTAGTAGCTCTAGAATATATACTATATCGCTAATAATCTTCGAGATCTAGTATAGACTAATATACTTATAGTCTAACTTCTTCGAGGCTCTATTAGTAGCTAGGTTTTAGATAGATAGATATACTATATCCCTACTATATACTTCTTTAGTATATAGTAGTAGTTATAGTACTTCGCTTAGTCTTCCTTAGCTTTTAGTAGCCTCTACTTAAGGGAAAGCTACGTTTCGACTACTCGTTTAGTAAGCTACTCTATATCGGCCGAGTTACTATTCTTTTAAGCTATTTTAGGCTATCTCGCGCTTAGTAGGTTTTATATCTAATATATCTAGAATAGAGTAGCCCTAGTAGAGGAGTAACTTAAGTCGTTATATACGAACTCCGCTATACTAAGTAGCTTTATCTAGTTATCCTACTTATAGTAATAGTATACCTATAGATATTACTCTATTATCTAGTTCTAATACTCGGTCTAGCTATTAGTCTAAGGGTAGTAGGCTATACTAAAGGCTCTATATACCCTAAGATAGTAGTAAAAGGAGCTCTAGTACTTAGATATTAGAATTAGCCCTCTATTAGAGATAATTAACTTTAGTATCTTATATAGCGTATAACTTCTTTAGGAACGTATCTACGAGGCCTTTAGCTAAGATATCCTTCCTTACTAGGATATAATAGGCTATCTTAGAGAACCTATCTACTATTATAAGGATTAAGTCGTATATCTAGTCTAGATATATACTTAGTAGGAGGTCTATAACGAAGTCTAGTATTAGATCCTTCTAGGATATCTCTAGTAGGGCTTCTATATAGAGTTTACTATACGGCTTATAGTATCTAGGCTTCGCTCTACTATAAGCTTTATAGCTCTTAGTATAGTCCTTAATATATCGTCGGATACCTAGCTAGTTATATACTCTCTATACTAGCTTAATAGTTCTTTTAAACCTAAAGTAGCCTATAAGAGGGTTATCGTAGTAGATTCGGAGTATCTTAAGTCTATATAGACCTACTAGTATATAGATACGCTTATTAAGCTATAGTATACTACTCCTATCTTTCTATCTCGTTAGCTAAAGATCTTTCTATCGATCCTTAATCGCTTTATAGATCCGTTAGGCTATTAGATCTTCCTACTAGGCTACTTAAATTCTCTAGAGGATATCGGTCTTATCTTCTATCTCTATCTATACTACCGAGACGTACTTAAAGGATCCCTCTAGCTTCGCTACTATCTTTATAACGTTAGTAGTAATATCTCTATCTATTATTAGGCCTCCTAGTCCTAACTAGGCCTATAAGGCTTTTAGAACTAGTTTAGAGTCTTCTTAGACTATCTAGCGGCTAGAATAGTCGATATCTATATAGTCCGGCCTCTTACTTACTATATCTATCGTACTATTAAGCTTATCCGAGATATACGTAATTATAAAGTTAAATACGGAGAGCTATTCTACCTATCTTACTTAGCGCCTTAATAGGGACTTAGTAGTTATAAACTATTATAGGTTATTATAGTCCGATATTAGCTCTATCTAATACCTCGTACCTTCGAGATAGTATCGATAGTACTTAAACGTCTCGACTATAGCTAGTAGCTTAATATCGTATATATCGTAGTTCTACTCCGCCGTATTTATCTTTCTTAAGAAGTATATAACCGGGAACTACTATATCTTAGCCTTAAACTCGTACTATTAGTATAGGATACCTAATACTATATATCCCGATATATTAGTTTCGACCTATATAGGCCTTTCTAGATCGAAGTACTTTAATATAAGCGCCGAGTAGAACGCCTCCTTTAGATCTTAGAACGACTTAAGTATATTAGGCGGAATATAGATTTCCTAAGATTCCTCTTTCTACTACTTATAACTATTATAGACTATATTAGGCCCCCTCTCCGTTAAACGGTTTAGTAGCGCCGCGATATAGAAGAATCCCTTAATAAAGCGGCGGTAGTAGTTTATAAAGCTAATAAATATATAGATATTATATACTAATTAAAGTACTAGCTAATCTCGTATAGTATTAACCTATTCTAGCTCTATTTCTACTCCTTATAGACTAACCTTATATCTAAGGAAGGATACTAAATCCGTATAGAACTCGTATTTAGACGGTTTATAGTAGAGCTTATACTATTCTAGGCGCTTAAGAACCGCTAAGATATATTACTTATATTCCTCTTCGTTTTTAGAGAAGATTAGTATATTATCGAGATATACGATATAGAATACGTTAATTAGATCTAATAAGGTACTATTAATATATATCTAGAAGGTTCCTAGGATATTCGTAAGCCTAAATAGGACTACTATATACTTAAAGAGGCTATAACGGGTCCTAAAGGCCGTTTTCTACTCGTTACTATCCTTAATATAGAGCCTATAGTAGGTATTATATATATCGAGCTTAGTATATATATTCGAGCCTACTAATCTATTTAAGGACTTCTAGATAAGCGGGAGAGAATAGCGATTCTTAATAGTAATAGCGTTTAAGGCCTAATAGTTAATATATAAGTATAGACTACTATCTTTCTTTTTCGCGAAGAGGATATCTATATCGGCTAGTAACTTCGAAGGTCTAATCTAGCTCTTCTCGAAGTACTCTTCTAGGTACTTCTATAGAACCTCTAGCTCTATCTCCGAGAGGTTATATAATAGGCCCTATAGAGGTAACTTACTATCTACGAGATCGATACTTAATTTATATAGCCTATAATCTAGTAATAGTAATATATCCTTATTAGAGAAGATCTTTAAGTACTTCTTATACCGCTCTAGGATAATCTTTATTAATAAGGGATTATTTAGTACTAGCGATTCTATATATAGTATAGTCGAGAGGTCTAATATATCTTATAGTATAGTTACCGCGGTAACGAGGGCTAACTTATACTATTTTTAGCTATTTCGTTTTCTCTATACTACTATATAGCGGTAGAAATTAATAGTAGGGTTCTATTAGGATAACTAGAATATATCTAGGACTATATCGAAATCGTAAATCCTATCTATAGTAAAATTATCTATATACCCTCTCGCTATACTATTTATATCTAGTACTAGAAACTTTATACGATAGTAGCTATTAATAGATAGGCTCTAACTATTAAGAGTCTTATATCGAGTACTAGGCTTATACTCTAGATATAAACCGAGCTCTTTAGCTAGTATATTACTAATAAAGTTACTTTAAGTACTATAATCGAGTAAGCCCTTTACCTTCCTAGATCTATCTAGTCTAGTAAACTCTAGATCGAGCCTAATTAGCTCCTTACGAGGCTTTAATATCTTAGAGTTCGGCTCCGCGGATTATCTCTACTTCTCTATATACGAAACTTCTCTAGCTATAACGAGGCGTTCTATAGTATAGGGCTATCGTTTTCCGATCTCTTCTACTTTAGAGCCGGATATTCCGGTCGCTTATAATCTATCTCTTAGTAGTAGTAGTAACGAATCTAGTTATTATTAGCCTTCTAGGATAGTCCGTAGTCCGAATTAGATCTCGATAGACTATTAGGCTACTATTAGGATCCGGATAGTCGTTTATAGTCTAGCGTATCCTTATTTATATTACTATAGGTCGTATTAGAGTATAGGCGACCCTTTCCCTTCGCCCTACTATCTTCTACTAGTTTTATATACTTCTATTATTCGTACGCTCTATCCTCTACCTCTATTAGAGTAGCTAATAGTAGCTTAATAAGACTTAGTCTCTTCTAGAGATCGTCGTATAGCGCTACTATAAAAGTATATATCTATTAAGACTATCTATCCTTACCGATCTCGTCCTACTAGATCTTTATATACTCTATAAGCTCTAATAGGTCTTAGAGGCCTTATTTAGTATAACGAAGTCGTATATAGATCTATTAGGCCCTTTCCTCTATAGATCCTATTAAGTCTAGTATATATACCTTTATTTCTTCCTATATAAGTTAATTTATCCTAAGCGACTTAGTATAGCGCTTCTATTTCGACTAGTATTTATAATCGACCTATTCCTCGCCGAAGTCTATCTTAATAAGCTTAGTAATATAGATAGTTAGATTTCTACGGAAGATTCTCTCTACTAAGTCGGCCTATTACTACTATTCTACTCGGCTCTTATCTATAAAGACTATTAGATTATAAGCCTTAGGGATTATAGTCGAGATTAGTATAGTATAGCCTAAAGTAGACTAACTAATAATAGCTAGTAGTCTCCCGGCTACTAGTTCCGTAATCGTCGCGTTTATTATAGTAGTCCTAGCTTTAATTTTAGCTAGTTTAGCTCGTTATTCTATCTTCTTAGCCTCTTTCTTAGCTATAAGGATCTATCGCTCTAGGTTATCGTTATCTAAGCTAGATTAATTACTAACCGGCCCTCCCTAGTTCTCTATAGATCCGTCCTTATTAGGCGGAGCTAGTCCTTTATCTTCGTTACCTTCTATAGATATATTACCTCTCTCCTTAGGAATAGTATCTAGTATTACTAAGCCTTTTAGCTCGCCTCTAGATTAGGCGGTTTATTTACTAGCCTTCCTCGAAGTAAGAGCTATTACTAAATAGTTTATTATATATTAGAAGATCGATTCGTATATAAGAGTAGGTTATAATATATAGGCTAAACTATTCTAAATATAAGATACTCGAATCGATAAGGAAAGGAAAGAAGAGAATACGAAGGAGCTATAAAAGCTAGAATAGCCTAGAGTAGGCTAAGCTAGGCTCTCCTAAGGCTTAGTACGGCTAATATATAGTATACTATATATAGATCCTTATAGTATCCTACTAGAAGGTAATAACGATCCTCTAGCCTAATATTTAAAGAAAGAATAGGGCTTCTAGTATACTAGTATATAGTATACTTACTTCTAGTAGAATAATCTAATACTTATATAGATAAATATAGCTATTTCTAGCTATTTCTTTCTACTAGTAGTATACTAGTTATTAATACTCGTATCTCTAGTTCTATATAATAGGATCTATTAAGGGCTAGTACTCTAACTATAAAGTAGACGTTAAGAAGATTACTAAGAGTAACTTCTTACTAGTAGGTATTATTATTTACTTAATAGAGACGGATAAGAAGTAGTATAATAGAGCTATTAAGACTACTAATAAGAGCTAGTAATTACCTCTCTTCTAGCGCCTTATTAATAGTATAGAAGTCTTCTAATAACTATTATATTTAGTCTAAGTTCTACTTACTAAGTAATACTTAAAAATAGCTATATATATTAAACTTAGTCTACCTTAATAGAGCTAGTTTAAATATTATAAGATCTATAGTCTTCTAGTAGAATATAATTACTACTTCTAGGCAACTTATTATCTACTATACTAGTATATCTAGATTAATACTAAATACGAAGACAACCCTATAAGCGAGATAGTTACGAAGATCTATATATAATAGTTTAAAAAGGTTAGAGATCTTTAAGCGACCTATATTTATTAAGAATAGAAGTAAGCGATTATACTAGTAATTAAGGATAATAACGAGGTATTTCTACTATCTTAGTAAGTTACTAGTAATAATAATATTAGACTACTCGAGTATACTAATTACTTATAACTATACTTATTCCTTAAAAACGTAAAGATTAACTTCTATAAGAAGTCTAATAAGATAAGAACGCGCCTCTTAGCGCCTTAATATTATTTCTTTATAAACTAGTTATCGTCTAATTATACTACTAAGATAGTATAAATATCCTTACTTCTATCTATAGACGACTTCTTATAATAATAATAATAATATCTACTACTACTATAAAACGATATAATCTATATACTAGAGATAATATTTAAGATAGATATTATAGATACTAAAGAGATAGAAGATATTAATATAGTAGATAAGGATAATATCGATAACTTAATAGTACTATAGAGTAAGTAGTCTAATAATAAAGCGACTACTATAATATAAGATCTTTAATATATATCTTATAGATATATTATCTATACTATATAATCTTATATTTAAGATATAATAGCTATACTAACTCTAAGCGACTCGCTATTTCTAATAGATCTTCTAGTAGATTTAGATTATAGTAAAGGCTATAGTTAGTATTAAGTACTCGATCTATAGGTTATTAACTTTAATAAAGTAATAGGTCTATAATATAATATCTATATATATACGCTTATTAAGATAACGCTATATTAATTACTATACGGCGCTAGCGATAGTAAGGTAGCGATAGTAAGTAAGAGACGGTAATTTAAATAAGATAGTAAAGTAGATATAGTATATAGAGATAGTAATATCTTAGAATATAATATAATAGCTATACTATACGTAAACTTTAGCTTTATTAATATATCGATATATATTAGCAGTAATGTTGGCAGAGACCGCGCTGTACGCGAGTCCCAGCAGAACGCCGATTTTGTATGGAAAAGGTAGGTCTTGGCGGGACATACGTAATTGCGGAGCCTCGCTTAACCTAGCGTGTTGGCAGAATACAGACCACCTCTAACTCCACGACCTCCACGTTCCGCACAACCTTGATACCGCTCAGATTCGTACAGATTTGACCAGAGTCACAATGTACATATCAGTCGCTACACTCTGGCCGATGCCTCGCTCGACAGCTGGCGACGGCGCTGGGAAGACAACTTTCCCATTAAGCAGTGGTAGACTGGTCGCGATGGTAGACCAGAATGTGGAATGCCCGCTGCCATGGTAGCAAACATGCTGTCTGAGACTGCATATTACCGTGCTGTATGCTGTCTTACAGTACCTGGCATGAAACTCCGTATTGACGCCGAAACCGTGAACTTCGAACGACCATACACAGGTCGGCATTGCTTCCATTGACCAGGACGTTGTTGGAGCAGCAGATGCACGATGTCAGGTTCGCCCGTGGAAGGAAGGCACCGGGTATGATGAGATGTGCCTATAGTGCTGCTTGGTAGACACTGTGAGGCTCAAAATCGCAAAGCTAATCACATCTGCAGAGGTATCAGACTGGTACGAAGGAAGTCATCACATGGATCGCCCGAACCGCAGCTCGCTATGGCAAGCTTCACGATATCGTGCCACGCTGGACTGGAAACACCAAGAATCTCACGACACGACAGATTGTGGATCTAGCAGAGCAGATCAGGATCTCAGCCCGGCAGAATAGTGCTCATATATCGGAACTACATGATATGATTGTCATCTGCGAAGACGTGGTCAAGAGTCGTCATAATTTAAAGAAAGTCAGAAGACACAGAAGCCCGCAAGGCAGCCAGACAGGCGACACGGGCATTTCATAAATGCCTTTCGTACAGTTCTGAGCTGTCTACGTGCAGTCAGTCATGCTATCCGAGGACCAGAGCCACAATTGGAGAACGATGAGCTCCGGACACGGGTGAGATCGAGAACTTCAACAACGTCGCGAAATGCTTATAGCCTTCTTGAGTTGCAGCAATCATCGACTCAGGATATAGCAGGAGATTTGAGCAACCTGACCCTGGAGCAGTCTGACCCAAAGCCGCACATCGACTCCGCTGCGCTCAAAACCTCTTTTGGGCTCGAAGCACCTGAAGGCGAGGACGAATTCGCACTCTGGTGCCTCCTCAAGGAGGGAGAGCAGATCAGAGAACACGTGTGCGATGTGTGGGAACGATATCTGAGCTCGGAAATCAGCCTCCAGGTTGCAGCCGAAGTCACAGACAAAGCCTTTCAAATCTTTCAGCACCTTGCGGACGACTTCACCTCTGAATTTCCAAATCTGTCCTCGTTCGAGCAGATTGCCGATCGCCTCGATTTCACGATTACTTCTATCGGCCAAGATCTCGAAGAATTCTCTTATACAGAGACTGGGCGCAATGAGTCTACTCAGGAGAGCACCCGGTGCACAGCAGACCTCCTTTGCGCGCCCGCGTATCTGTGTCTCCTTCTACTGCGCAGGGCCTGGGACACTAAAGACACCTCAGACCTAGATTATTGGGACTACGAGTCGGCTGTGAACGGCAAATACGGCCTTGCTCGATCCTGGTGGAACATTGAGATCATTTACGCCCAAGACGCAGCGCACTTGGAAAGCACACTCGAGACTATTGGGCTCGACACCTTTTCTGGCTATCTGCTCGACTTCGTCAAAGCGAAAACATTGCCGGTCCAAATTGTGGTGGCCTTCCAGATATACATGGATATCGTAGATCGCATCGCGGGCTCACCATGGCCCAGACTTCATCTGATCGAAGCAAGTGCCTTATGTACGACTATTTTCGACCGAGAGGATGCGGCTCCCGCTTACAACGTCGATTCGCACTTGCAGCCGGTGAAACCGGAACAGTCCCGGGCTCTCAATTGCTTGCGCGACTCCATCAACCAGGCCGTTTTGACAGCGCGAGACGGAACGAAGGCCCTCTCTATTCAAGAAGCTTTTGAAACATCGTGGCTCAAACCGCTCCACTGTAGCTTTCCCGTGCTCTGCGGTGTGCAGGCGAGCTCAATCCTTCATCTTGCCTACCTCGATGGCATTCAATCTTGCAATGATGGCTTCTTTGTCATTGGCATGGCACACCTATATCATGCCTGCAAAAAGCTTCGACTGCTTTCTATCGTATGGCCAGACATGGAGCTAGCTGTGAAGCACATTGGACCAAGCAAACTCGGCCTGGGCGATCTCAACGCTACCTCTGTCTCAGCATCGATGTTGGCCAAGCAATTTGGTCTTGCTCTTGGTGTCTCAGTGACTAGCTTCAGCAGAGATACGAACCGCCAGCGGACTGGCACAAGGCTGCCGCCATTACCGTCGCTTCGTGGCATGCTCAAACACAAATCCAAAATTGTACCGACTTCGCCATTCGTACAGGCCATGCGAGAACGTGGCGAGGCATCGAACCTGTTTGGCGCGGAGCCACATAAGTCTCTGGGATACGCCTTCCATCAAATGGTCAAGAAACTTGTTGCAGACTCTCCGGGCAGCATTGATTCAGATCTTATGCAGCAATGGGCTACCCGTGAGAAACTGCAACCCACGCAGCTGCTAGAAGTCATTGAAGCTGGCATAGCCTCTGCTGAAATACCAGTACTGTTCGATTACCGCGGCTTCATGCGCCTCTGTGCAACATGGCTGAACTACATGAGGGCCGCGCTGAACGAGTTAGGCGTCACTCTTTCAATCACGCAACCCTCAGATCGCCGCTCCGTGGCCGCGGAAGTGGTATACGAAGCGCTATGGTCTCAAGGACGCGTGACACACCCGGCCAGCAGACCAAGTCTACTTGGCAACTTCGCACAGCTCCTGCAAGAACACTTGATTCCAGGCGAAGGCTCGAAATTTTTGGACCGAGCTCGACTTCGGCATTCTCGACAGCACTGTGGACCGTTTGAGGAGCATGAGCGAGCGGGACAGGCTGCCGTTTTTGGAGGCCAGTTTGATGCATTGCCCGTGTCTGTCCGTATTCATGGCAGCGAGGTCACGGTTTTACCGATTGATTGATAGAGAAAGCACTCCGACAGTAAGAGCTTTTCAAAGCCTTCGATGAGACTTCTGGTACCATACAAGCGTCGCTATTCAGCCGTGCAAAAGGGTCGGGAATGCGGAGGACTCTACCTACCTATTGCCTAACAAATTATTAGCGATTAGATAGTAACGTTCTCTACTATTCCTATTACTCTTTCTATGCCAAACCTAGTATATATATTATTGTAATTTCAATAGTATAGAGCCTCTTAAAATATTATTATCGAGCTACCTAAATCGACTATTCTCGAGCTATTTCCGCCTCTTTTAATATATCTAACTATATACGATTATAACCTAATCTAGTACTATTTAGATAATAGTTAGATACTAGAAGAGACGTATAAATTATTACTATATAATAATTATAGATTATAGATAGCGATTTATATATATATATAAAGTAATAGAAGAAGACTAGTACTATATAGCTAAAGAAGAGTAGAAGACTAAGAATAATCGACCTAGAAATATACGATATAGTACTAGAAATAATACTAGAAATACTATCGTTATAGTATAAGGAAATATAGTATTATCTACTTAATAAGTACTTATAATAGATTAGTACTTAGATAATATAGCGCCTACTAAAAGATAAATAATTTATCTATAAGCAATTATCGCGAAGTACTATATAGCGCGATCTAGTCGCGAGAGCTATATTCGAGATATAGATATAATTATTTAGTATAGAATAGATTATATATATCGACGAGTTATATATAAGCGATAAAGTAGTATATTAAAGGCGCGGTTAGGCTCTACTTAGTATACTAGCTTATAATATCTAGTATCTCTATTATAGCGATCGCTTTATACTACTACTAGTATATATCTCTAAGGGATATCTAGACGATCTATTAATTAAATTAGATAGTATAAAGATAGCCGACTTCGTAATCTAGATCTAGTTATATATATTACTAAAGATAAACGCGTATCTAGGCCGCTACTTAGTATATTAATAGATAACTATACGACTTATAGTTACGAGTATATTCTCGCTATAGTATATATAGTAGATATACGAGTACTATTTCTACTACTATATTCGCCTAACTATATACTAATTAAGAAGTCCTTTTACCTACTAAAGTACTAGATATATAAATACTCGAAGTTAATACTAAAGTATAGTAATATTAAGTAGTAAGTTAAGTTTAAAGAGTTCTTATAGATAGAATATTATAATTAGACTCGAGGGGTTAATTATATAGTAATCTTTAAGACTTATTATATAGTAGAAAATCTATACTATATAATATAAGCTATATAATATACTAATATATATACTTTTTATATCGTTAGATAGTATAGAGTTAGCGCTATAATACTATCTAAAAATTATATCGATATAACTATTATATAGTTAGTATCTACTCTTTATCGTTACCTCTACTATATCGTATCTACTACTAAGCTATATCTTCGTATTCGTATAGAAAGTTAGAAAGCTCTAAGCTTAGTTTAGCGTTCTATCTAATTTAGTAATCCTAATTAATATATTCTCTTCTACTAATACTATATATTTAATTTTTTTCCTAATAAAGAACCTAGCCTATTTCGTATATTTTAAAAAAAAAAATTAAGTTAATCTAATATATAGTTATTATATTATAAAATCGTCTATAAAATTTACTTAAAGTCGTAAAGTCGCTTAAGCTTCGAGCTAGAGCTAGAAGTCTAATATATAGTCTATAAGCCGGCTTTAGTAAACCTAAATATATTACTAAATAACTATACTACTTATAAATACGCTCTTTTTTTAAAAATATACTAATAGTATCGACTTAAAAGATACTATACTTATTTATATAGAGAGAATAGTTATATAGTATATTCTATATATATAAAGCTATAGTAGATTTGCCGCTAGTATAGCTAAGAGTTTCGCTAATATTATAGAGTATCTTCCGCCTATCTCTAGCTATTAGCTTAAAGTATTACTAATATTAATAGTATAGTTAGAATATACTAGTTTTAACCTAAATAATTTATACTATATATCCTATATTAATCTATACTATTAAAAGATACGCCGCCTATATAGCTAGATTTTTTTTAATAGTTATAGTTAGATATAGACTAAGCTAAAGTATTAAAGCTAGCTTAACTACTATATAGCTTATAACTCGTTATTAGTAAACTTGTCTTTAGTTATAGTATCTTTATTCTCTTTATTACTATTATAAGCTATACTATCCTTTATAGTATTTATATATATCTTTATCTCTTCCTTTAGCTTCTACCTAATATTAATTTATAGTATATTAATTACTAGTACCTTATCTAGCTCCTTTTTAATTATTTAGAATATCTAGAAGCTAGCTTTTAGCTTAGCTTTAATAATAATAAGTACCTCTTATATATACGTATACCTCTTTAAGAGCTAGTCGTAGTACCTAGATATATACTTCGACCTATTAAGAATTACTACCTTATTATTAATAATCGGTAAAGAGTACGAATTTTACTAGATAGGCGGATTTAACTAAGCTTATAGTAGTATTAGCTAGGGTATTATATATACTAGAGATATAGTAAATAGATTAAACTAAGGTATAGGACTATACTATAGTATACTTAGAGGCGCTAGAGTTAGCGTTTCTTATATAATTAACTCTTTCTTCTTATCTCTATATATATCGTTCTAGTTCTTTATAACCTTCTAAATAAGCTAGCTAGATATATTATCGATAGTAGTACTATCTATCTCTATAGTATTATACTATTCTTCTAGATATCTATCTAGTATCTAGTAGTAGGTACTATTATACTATATATAATAGCTAATATTACTATCCTTCTTAGTATTAGTATATTACTTATCTAGATAGTAAAACTTTACTAATAAGATCTTATATATCTCTCGAGACTTAAGTATACTAGCGATAGTCTTCTCGTTAGTATTATATATAGATTTAATATCTCGTTCCTTCTATATAGTAGATAGCTTATCTTAATCGGATTCTATAAGATCTACGTTACTATCTCTAGTAATAAATAACGACTATTATACCTTATTAGACTAGTATTCTTTAATAGTTATAGTAACTTATCGCTTAGTATTAATACTATAGATAATAAGCTTATCTATATAGATCGTCTAGTTCTTTAATTCTACTATTTAAACTATATCTATCTACTTAGAAGAGTTATATTTCGTAGACTTAACGAAGGCCTTTCGCTTATATAAGTACGCCTATAAACTATAGTCTTCTATAAACTATTCTATACGGATCTTAGCCTCTCGAAATAGTATAGATATAGTCTCGATAATATCTTTATAGATAATAGATTAACTATTTAGTTTAAGTAGTATTATAGTATTACTATATTTAAATAGTATCTTATAGATAACTTTATAGTAGAGACTCGAAGATTAAATAGAAGACTAGCTATTAGACGGCTTACTAGTAGATATAGATTTATATATATATTTCTTAACTACTACTATACTAATTTTTATAAGGATCTATATATAGTATACTATATATTAGCTATATTAAGCCTCGGGAGGGCCCGGCTTAGCCTACTCTAGACTATTCTAGCTTTTATAGCTCCTTCGTACTCTCTCCTTTCCCTTCCTTATCGATTCGAGTATCTTATACTTAGGATAGTTTAGCCTATATATTATAATCTACTCTTATATACGAATCGATCTTCTAATATATAACGAACTATTTAGTAATAGCTCCTACCTCGAGGAAGGCTAGTAAATAAACCGCCTAACCTAGAGGTAAGCTAGAAGGCTTAATAACGTCGGATACTATCCCTAAGAGGAGAGGTAATATATCTATAGAAGACGACGAGGATAAAGGACTAGCCCCGCCTAATAAGGACGGATCTATAGAGGACTAGGGAGGGCCGGTCGATAACTAATCTAGCTTAGACGACGATAATCTAGAGCGATAGATCCTCGTAGCCGAGAAAGAGGCTAAGAAGATAGAATAATAAGCTAAACTAGCTAAAATTAAGGCTAGGACTACTACGGCGAATACGATAATTATAGAACTAGTAGCTAGGAGACTACTAGCTATTATTAATCGGCCTACCTTAGGCTATACTATACTAATCTCGACTATAATCCTTAAGGCTTATAATCTAATAGTCTTTATAGATAAGAGCTAAGTAGAATAGTAATAATAGGCCGACTTAGTAGAGAGAATCTTCTATAGAAATCTAACTATCTATATTACTAAGCTTACTAAGATAGACTTCGGCGAGGAATAGATTAATTATAAATACTAGTCGAAATAGAAGCGCTATACTAAGTCGCTTAGGATAACCTAACCTATATAGGAAGAAATAAAGGTATATATACTAGACTTAATAGGATCTATAGAGGAAAGGGCCTAATAGATCTATATACGACTTCGTTATACTAAATAAGGCCTCTAAGACCTATTAGAGCTTATAGAGTATATAAAGATCTAGTAGGACGAGATCGGTAAGGATAGATAGTCTTAATAGATATATACTTTTATAGTAGCGCTATACGACGATCTCTAGAAGAGACTAAGTCTTATTAAGCTACTATTAGCTACTCTAATAGAGGTAGAGGATAGAGCGTATAAATAATAGAGGTATATAAAACTAGTAGAAATAGTAGGGCGAAGGGAAAGGATCGCCTATACTCCGATATAATCTACGATAATATAGATAAGGATATACTAGATCGTAAACGACTATCTAGATCCTAATAGCGGCCTAATAGCCTATCGAGGCCTAATTTAGACTACGGACTATCCTAGAAGGCTAACGATAACTAGATTCGTTACTACTACTACTAAGAGATAGGCTATAAGCGACCGGAATACCTAGCTCTAAAATAGAAGAGGTCGGAAAATAATAGCTCTATACTATAGAACGCCTCGTCGCGGCTAAGGAAGTTTTATATATAGAGGAGTAGAGATAATCTATAGAGCTAGGCTCTAAGGTATTAAAGTCTCGTAAGGAGCTAATTAGACTCGATCTAGAGTTTACTAGACTAGATAGGCCTAGAAAGGTAAAGGGCTTACTCGATTATAGCGCCTAAGATAACTTTATTAGTAATATACTAGCTAAAGAGCTCGGTTTATATCTAGAGTATAAGCCTAGTACTCGATATAGGACTCTTAATAGTTAGAGCCTATCTATTAATAGCTACTATCGCGTAAAGTTTCTAGTACTAGATATAAATAGTATAGCGAGAGGATATATAGATAATTTTACTATAGATAGGATTTATAGTTTCGATATAGTCCTAGATATATCCTAGTTATTCTAATAGAATCCTACTATTAATTTCTACTACTATATAGTAGTATAGAGAAAACGAAATAGCCGAAAATAGTATAAGTTAGCCCTCGTTATTACGGTAACTATACTATAAGATATATTAGACTCCTCGACTATACTATATATAGGATCGCTAGCGCTAAATAACTCCTTATTAATAAAGGTTATTCTAGAGTAGTATAAGAAGTATTCGAAGATCTTCTCTAATAAGGATATATTACTATTACTAGATTATAGGCTATACGAATTAAGTATCGATTTTATAGATAGTAAGTTATCCCTATAGGGCCTATTATATAACCTTTTAGAGATAGAGCTAGAGATTCTATAGAAGTACCTAGAAGAGTACTTCGAGAAGGGCTAGATTAGATTTTCGAGGTTACTAGCTAGTATAGGTATCCTCTTTACGAAGAAGAAAGATAGTAGTCTATACTTATATATTAACTATCGGGCCTTAAACGCTATTACTATTAAGAATCGCTATCCTCTTCTACTTATTTAGAAGTCCTTAGATAGGTTAGCGGGCTCGAATATATATACTAAGCTCGATATACGTAATACCTACTATAGGCTCTATATTAAGGATAGTAACGAGTAGAAAACGGCCTTTAGGACCCGTTATAGCCTCTTTAAGTATATAGTAGTCCTATTTAGGCTTACGAATATCCTAGGAACCTTCTAGATATATATTAATAGTACCTTATTAGATCTAATTAACGTATTCTACGTTATATACTTCGATAATATACTAATCTTCTCTAAAAACGAAGAGGAATATAAGTAATATATCTTAGCGGTTCTTAAGCGCCTAGAATAGTATAAGCTCTACTATAAACCGTCTAAATACGAGTTCTATACGGATTTAGTATCCTTCCTTAGATATAAGGTTAGTCTATAAGGAGTAGAAATAGAGCTAGAATAGGTTAATACTATACGAGATTAGCTAGTACTTAAATTAGTATATAATATCTATATATTTATTAGCTTTATAAACTACTACCGCCGCTTTATTAAGGGATTCTCCTATATCGCGGCGCTACTAAACCGTTTAACGGAGAGGAGGCCTAATATAGCCTATAGTAGTTATAAGTAGTAGAAAGAGGAATCTCGGGAAATCTATATTCTACCTAATACGTTTAAGTCGTTCTAAGACCTAAAGGAGGCGTTCTACTCGGCGTCTATATTAAAGTACTTCGACCTAGAAAGGCCTAAATAGATCGAAACTAACGTATCGGGATATATAGTATTAGATATCCTATACTAATAGTACGAGTTTAAGACTAAGATATAGTAGTTCCCGGTTATATACTTCTTAAGAAAGATAAATATAGCGGAGCGGAACTACGATACGTATAATATTAAGCTACTAGCTATAGTCGAGATATTTAAGTATTATCGATACTATCTCGAAGGCGCGAGATATTAGGTAGAGCTAATATCGGACTATAATAACCTATAATAGTTTATAACTACTAAGTCCCTATTAAGGCGCTAAGTAAGATAGATAGAATAGCTCTCTATATTTAACTTTATAATTACGTATATCCTAGGTAAGCTTAATAGTATAGTAGATATAGCGAATAGAAGGCCGGACTATATAGATATCGACTATTCTAGCCGCTAGATAGCCTAAGAAGACTCTAAACCGGTTCTAAAAGCCTTATAGGCCTAGTTAGGGCTAGAAGGCCCGATAATAGATAGGGATATTACTACTAATATTATAAAGATAGTAGCGAAGCTAGAGGGATCCTTTAAGTATATCTCGATAGTACGGATAGAGATAGAAGATAAGACCGATATCCTCTAGAGAATTTAAGTAGCCTAGTAGGAAGATCTAATAGCCTAACGGATCTATAAAGCGATTAAGGATCGATAGAAAGATCTTTAGCTAACGAGATAGAAAGATAGGAGTAGTATACTATAGCTTAATAAGCGTATCTATATACTAGTAGGTCTATATAGACTTAAGATACTCCGAATCTACTACGATAACCCTCTTATAGGCTACTTTAGGTTTAAAAGAACTATTAAGCTAGTATAGAGAGTATATAACTAGCTAGGTATCCGACGATATATTAAGGACTATACTAAGAGCTATAAAGCTTATAGTAGAGCGAAGCCTAGATACTATAAGCCGTACGGTAAACTCTATATAGAAGCCCTACTAGAGATATCCTAGAAGGATCTAATACTAGACTTCGTTATAGACCTCCTACTAAGTATATATCTAGACTAGATATACAACTTAATCCTTATAATAGTAGATAGGTTCTCTAAGATAGCCTATTATATCCTAGTAAGAAAGGATATCTTAGCTAAAGATCTCGTAGATACGTTCTTAAAAGAAGTTATACGCTTATATAGGATACTAAAGTTAATTACTTCTAATAGAGGGCTAATTCTAATATCTAAGTACTAGAGCTCCTTTTACTACTATCTTAGGGTATATAGAGCCCTTAATATAGCCTACTATCTTTAGACTAATAGCTAGACTAAGTATTAGAACTAGATAATAGAGTAATATCTATAGGTATACTATTACTATAAGTAGGATAACTAGATAAAGCTACTTAGTATAGCGGAGTTCGTATATAACGACTTAAGTTACTCCTCTACTAGGGCTATTCTATTCTAGATATATTAGATATAAGACCTACTAAGCGCGAGATAGCCTAAAATAGCCTAGAAGAGTAGTAACTCGGCCGATATAGAGTAGCTCGCTAAACGAGTAGTCGAAACGTAGCTTTCCCTTAAGTAGAGGCTACTAAAAGCTAAGGAAGACTAAGTAAAGTACTATAACTACTACTATATACCGAAGAAGTATATAGTAAGGGATATAATATATCTATCTATCTAAAACCTAACTACTAATAGAGCCTCGAAGAAGTTAGACTATAAGTATATTAGTCTATACTAGATCTCGAAGATTATTAGCGATATAGTATATATTCTAGAGCTACTAAAAACGATATTAATCTACCTAACGTTCTATATCCTACTACTCGAGCTATATAAGGAAATAGATAAAGCTATAAAGGCTTAGAATAATCTAGAAGAGCCTATCCTAGATAACTTAGATATCTATATAGTTAAAAGGATAAAGGGATAGGACTATAATAAGGATAGAAGGTAGATTTATAGGATATCTTAATAGGAATATAATTCTAAGGAAGATATCTAGGAATATACTAAGGATATTAGTAGATCGGTAATATATATCTATAAAAGATTAATTAAGTAAGATATAAAGAGACGCCGAGGACGTTAATAGACTAAGATAGACCTAAATAGACTAGTATAGATAGATAGAGATACTCTTTAGATATAGAGAGACTTCTATAGTAAAAAAAAAAAAAAAAAAAAACTCGGAAAAGATATTAGAAGTCTTATTAGATATATTTATATACTATTAACTAGAGTATCTTCCTAAATACTATACTAAAGGGGCTAAGAAGAGGGCTAAAATAGGCTAGAATAGCCCTATAGAGCCTATATAATATATAAATAAACTAAACTAGTCCTCTTTAGCGTTAATCTTATTAGGAAAGACTATAATATTATCTAATAGGCTAGAGAGGGCGCGAGAAAGGATAGTAGCTCTAGTCTAGACCGCGATAGTAGTCTTAATAGTATAGAGGGCGGTACTAAGGATCTTAATATACTAGAATAGATTAGAATAGGCTAAACTAGGATAAGATAGACTAAGCTTACTTTATAGAGAGTAGTAGTATCCGTAGCGCTATCTACTATACTAAGAGTAGGTATTAGGCGCTTCTTTCTACTCGAACTAGCTAGAGTCGGGGGAGTACTCTCTTTATTATCGTCTACCTTATACTATAATAGAATTAGCTAGACTAAACTAGGCTAAAATAGGCTTATATACCTTAAAGCTACGGTCGTTACGGATACGCTTAGCTATAAGTAGGCTAGTCTTAGAGGATATAGAGGCGCCTATATATAAGTATAGGCTATCCTTACTAGCGAAGGAGGGCTTATCGCTAGAATTATATTAGTAGAGGCTAGAATAGGCTAAGCTAGGTATATATACTATCTAATTATATCGTAGAGCTCTATAGTAGCCTCTTATATAGCCTTAAGGGTATCTTTATTAGTATTTAAGGCGATAGTAGTACGGCGAGCGGTATTAAAGGTATCGATACGGCCTTAATAGGACTCGGGGAACTAAAATAGGTTAGAATAGGCCTAAATAGACTAAGATAGATATATCTACCTCGTAGTACTTACTATTAGTATAGAGGTAGTAGATATAGTACTTTATATAGAACCTAGAGCTATCGACGTCCTTATACTTATCGTTCTAGGAGTTCGCTATCTTATAGAAGTTCTAAATAGGTTAGAATAGACTAAAATAGGATATTTTAGGGCGGAGCTATATCTAGAGCTACTTAACTATAGTAATATTAGCCGGAGCGATATAGTTAATATATAGATTACTATTATAGGTACTAGTATTAGTCTATTCCTTACGCTACTTAGTCGCTATAGTATAGATTAGTATAGAATAGGCTAAAATAGGTCTAGATAGACTAAGAGAAGTATACAACGGCGGCGAAGAGGACTTACTATACTAAGTTAGTATATACTAGTCTAGAATAGGCTAGTATAGATATCTCTACCTATACTACTAAAAATAGTATTTCTAGCTTATCTTATTTATTAAGATTATAGAAAGGAATTTAGATTAGCGGAAGAACTAATCGTATCCCTTACTTTCGCGATTAGTACTTAAATCTATACTATACTAAAAAATATAGTAGCCTAGATTATATATAAAAAACCTAGGAAGTAAGGATATATAGAAACTTAGGATCTTAAGAATAATAATCCCTAAAAGGGGGATAGTTATAAGGACCTATATATAGTATACTATATATTAGCCGTACTAAGCCTCGAGAGGGTCCGGCTTAGCCTACTCTAGGCTATTCTAGCTTTTATAGCTCCTTCGTACTCTCTCCTTTCCCTTCCTTATTAATTTAAATATCTTATACTTAGGATAGTTTAGCCTATATATTATAACCTACTCTTATAGATACTCTTAGTAGTAGTAAGTACGTAAATATACTTCTCGTTATTCTTAATATTATAAAGAGCCTTTAGTAGGTACTTATAGACGTTCTTATAGCTAGAGTTAAGTAGAAACTTCTTATAAATAACCTCTAGTTAATAGCGTTAATAAAGTAGTAGTATAATCTATAGATATACTATTTTAATAGCTATCTATTCGCTTATAGAGTCGTTAGTTACTAACTATTACTATTACTATCCTTCTTCTTTACTATAACCTATCTAATAAGCTAGATATTAAAGGCCTATAGTATATATAATACTATATTTACTTTCTAATACTATATAAGCTATAAGTCGCTATTTTAGATAGTTATTAGATACTATAAGATTATAGAGATAGAATCTAGTCTCGTAGATATTATAAGTATCTATTAGAATATATAGTCTAGTTAGTAATCTAGTAAGAAAAACTAAGGTAGGCTAGATTATATAATAATAATTATATAACTAATCTAAGCTAATACCTTTTAGGTTTAGCTCTAATCTATAGATAATAATAATATACTTACTATTCCTATTTTAGTCCCTACTATTTCTTATAGCTTCTATTATAGTTTATAATCTATTTATACCTATTAGCCTTCCTTAGCTCGATAGGTTATAAGCCCGGATTTATAACTATAAGATAGAAAGACTAAAGTAGTATAGATTACTCCTAAATCTATAAGTCTAGTTCTAGAAGAAAGAGGTAAAATAGGAGAGAAAGACTTAAAGTAGATCTATATATATTATATAAAGAAGCCCTATATATATAAGCTATAAAAGAACCTAGTAAGATATACTTAGAAAGTATAAAGGGAATAGATAAGCCTAAGTTTTAAGTACCTTTAGATAAGCCTTAGATTTAGTACCTAGTACTACTAATATCCTAATCTATAGATTATAATAGTTAGGAAGGATTTAAAGAAGTTATTAGCCCTATAGAATAGGAATCTATACTAAGTTTTTAGTAACCTTTAAAACTAATAGGCCTAGTAGAGCTAGGGATCTATAACTAAGAAAGATAGCTATCTAGAAACTATTATTTTTAGACTAAAGAAAGAGCTTATTTCTAGAGTTTATTTAGATTTAATTTATAGAAGAAATTATAGATTAAGAAGGAGGAATTAGTAAGAGAAGGGCTATACTAATCTTAATAAGAGAGAATTATAAATTATAGTTTAAGATAATTAGAATATATCTAATAAAGCTAAAGGTTAAATAGGTACTAGATAAAGTAGTCCTTAGTACCCTAGTATCTATACTATCTAAGTATATCTTAATAATATTATTAGAATTACTAGACTAGTTAATTAGAAGAGTAAGTTATAAGGTTTATAATATAATAGTATTATATAGAATATTTATCTATATTTTAGAAGATAACTAGAATAAATATTAAAAGCTTAAATATATAAGATATCTATAGATATAGGTAAAAGGAAAATAGAAAAAGAAGCTTTAGATAATAGGAAGAAGCTTACTCTAATAGTATATTAATTTTAGTATAGAAGAAGGCTAAATAGTTAATAAAGTATAGTAAAGTCTAAGTAATATAGCTAAGAAGATAGTATTAATCTCTCTATAGTTTAAGAAAATTAAGACTAAAGAGAGAAGGATTTAATAGCTTTTAGTAGCCCTTCTAGAATTATTTATTACTATTAGAAATAGGATAGATCTAAGATAGGATCTAAGCCTATAAGATATTCTTAGTATTCTAAGAGAAAAATAGGAATAGATAATAAGCTAGGAAATAGCTATATTTACTAAGAAAAGAAATTAGATAGATAGGGATTTATTATATTTCCTATATAAATAAAAGTACTAGATTAGAGAATACTCTAATCTAAATAAGGTAAGAGTAGCTATTAAGCTAAAGTAGAGCTATAAAATAGTAAAGAAATAATCCCTATCTAGAACTAGAAAGAGATCTTTACTAAATAAAGAGTAACCTAAAGAAATAATAAAGAAACTAAGCCTAAAAATATAGTCTCTAGAAAAGAGGATTAAGAAACTATCTTCTAAGAAAGCCTATATAGTATAAGATATAGAAGTATCCTCTAAACTATCTTCTTCTTTTAAGAA
Source organism: Pseudocercospora fuligena (assembly GCA_014298035.1). Lineage (NCBI taxonomy): Eukaryota > Fungi > Ascomycota > Dothideomycetes > Mycosphaerellales > Mycosphaerellaceae > Pseudocercospora > Pseudocercospora fuligena. The sequence goes on along the minus strand of JABCIY010000082.1, from coordinate 112,910 downwards.
GGAAGATATAGATAAGATAGCTTATTTAACTATTAAAGTAAAAGATAAGTATAAGCTATCTAAATAGCTACTTAATTCTTATACTTCTATTTATATAACTAACTAAGAATTACTCTTTAGAAATATAAAACCTATTAAAAAGAAGAAGTAGATTAAGGTTAGAGATAGCTATTTAATAGCTATATATATTAGAAATATAATTATAGATAGAAGAAAGGATAAATAGATTATATTAAAAGGTATTCTCTTTATATCTAGGCTTAGAGTTAATCTTATTTTTTAGAACTAATTTAGTAAGTAGTTTAATATTTAACTACTAAAATTTATACTTTATTTACCTAATAGAAAGCTAGTTATCTAGATAAGGCTTTTAAGAGGAGTACTATTTATTAAGGAAATTAGCTAAGATCTAGATAAACTTATATTTATATATATTCCCTAGGATCTAATAAATAATAATATCTATATCTTTATAGTCTAAACTAACTAGAATTAGTAGGAGCTATAGTATAGAAGAGTTAGATACTTTAGAGAAGTACTACTAAAGGATCTTTATAAAGTTACTAACCTAAAGGAAAGAATTCCTATCTTTATAAAGTATTAGTTTTATAGAGTATATTCTCTAGCTAAAATAAAGAAATATAGAGGAAAGGAGACTAAGAGAAAGCCTACTAGACTTTCTCTTATCTTAATTAATATCTATAGACTACTATCTATATTAAGGCTAGGTTTTAAATAGTAGCTTAAGATTATTAATAACTTTTCTAGAAAGAAGTAGGTATTTCTATTAAAATTAAAAGAAGATATAATAGATATACTATAGGAATAGAAAAGAAAAGCTAAACTATAATTAGGGAATTAGCTTTAGATAGTAAGAAGTAATAGGATAAGAGAATTACTTATATTACTTAAGTAGTAGGAAAAGGAATCTAGAATCTCCTACTATATAACTAAGATATATAACTTAATCTAAAATAGAATTATAGAAAGATCTATCTAGATATCTAAAGAATATATTAGGATAATACTTAAAGAATTAAATATACTAGTTAAATTCTAGCTAGAAGTATTAAATATCTATACTATTATAAGAAATATCCTTCTAAATAGGCTAAATATTAATAGGTTTAAAGTTTTATTTAATAAAGCTTTTACTAGAAAGAGATCTTCTATATTATACTTTAAGGTTTAGAAATATAGAATAGTTATATATATAGATACTAAATCTTAGCTAGTTAGAATAAGATTAGATAAGCTAATAAATAGAGGGAAAGATACTATATTTATTAGCTATATACCTAATATATCTAAAATATAGTTATTCTAGAAGTCTAATATAAAGACTATAAGAGCTTATAATAATACTATCTAGTTTAAGAATAAGAAAGGAGGGGATATAACTTTAAATATTCCTAGACTTAATTAGCTAAACTAAGCTCTAGTTAGAAATCTAGTTAGTAGACTAGTAAGAAAGAAGAAACTAGATTTAAAACTACTATAAGTTTAGTTATCTCTACTACTAAAGAATAAGAATTAATATTAAATAATAGATAATCTAGAAGAAGAAAAAGAAAATTATAAATAGTAGGCTCTAAATTAGAGCTAAGAGAAACCTTAGTAAGATAGCTAGAATATTTAGGCTTAAAAGAGGAATTTAAAGAGAAGAAGATTAATCTCTAATAAAGGATTAAAAAAAGAAAGAATTTATAGTATAATTATAAGATTAACTATATAGAAAAGACTAAGAGAATTAGAGGATAATAATTTTATAAGAGGCTAGATATATAGTAACGTATAGGATATCCGTTAACCGATAAGTTAATAGAAGATAGAACTAATAAGTATATATTCGAGTATATATACTACGCTACGTAAAAAGCCTACGCGTTACGTACGCGGCGTATATACTAAGGCAAGCCTTAGTAGGAGATATTACCTCCTCGAGGTCCTTATAATTATCTCCTTCTCCCTAGTATAGCTATCCTTAGCTATAGGTATAGCCTAATCTTATATTAAGCTCCCCTATCTAGCGTATTCGTTACGCTTCTCGTACGTTCTCGTCGCTCTATACTAGTTACTATATACGAGATTTCCGTCGCTATATTATTCTAGTACTTAGCCTTTACTATTTATAGTAAAGGCTTTATTACTAAGTTGTTTATATATATATTCGTAATTACGTAAAGTAAAGCGGCTTTACGGGTAGTCTATAGTAACGGGTTTAAGTATACGTAGTAAGTATAAGTAGCCTATAAAGCCTACCTAAGAACTCTTTCCTATTCCTAAGTATCTCCTTTATTTATAGCCTATACTACGTATACGCCCCTTCTACGTCTAGTAACCTACTAGTAAGTACCCTTTTCTTCTCTTTAAACAACCTTAATATCTTTACTATAGCTACTATAGATTCCTCTAATACTCTAGGTAAGTATCGTATAACCGCTATATCTATACTTACTACTCCTAAGAAGCGTACTAAGGTTATAGCCGAGGGTTATACCCGCTATTACGACTATATAACCGCTAACTATAAGCTTCTCGCCCCTATTATAGTTATACTATATATACTAATCGTTTACTAGTCGATCTAGTCGATATCTATACCGAGGGCTACTTCGATCCTAGCTAGACCGTCCGCTATCGCTACTATAAGAGTATTAACTAGAAGTATAAGCCGGTACTAGCTCCCGCCCTCTTAGCGCTACTATCGCGCTTACGCGATATACGCGCTATATATAATAAGTTCGAGCTAGATATCTATAACGATCTCGAGGAGCGCTAGTAAGTCTAGGCTAATATCGATAACGAGCTCGCTATAGCTATCTCTAGTATATATATCTTACTTATCGCTTACGCTTCGTATACTAATCGTATATAGCTATTAAGCTAACCCTCTATACCTTCTACTATAATAAGAATAAGGTCTCCTCTAATAGTATCCTACTTAAGAATAAGTATACTAGTAGCGCTATAGCTATACTTAGCGGCCTCGATACTATTAGTATACTTAAGCGTATTAATACCTCCCTTACCGCTCTCGTCGAGATTAGTCGCTACGTAAGTTACTACTCCGTATCGTATACGCTTCGTATACTAACCGCTCTAGCGTCTAGCCGACGACGGCTTTACTAAGGCTATCGACGCTATCGACGAGATTATAAGCCGTACTATTACTCCTAGTAACGACTCTAACTAAATACGCGCCTACGCGGCGTATACGTATAACCTCCTTTCCTACTACTTAGTACCTATAGGCCGCTAAGCCCTATATAGTTTTTTAATAGTAAAATAAGTATATACTATTAACTTATCTTAGTCTTATTTTATTTCTATCTACTCTTCGCTTACGCCTCGAAGGTATTAAGCGCTATAGTATCTTTAACGTACTTAGCTAGTTCCTATATATTATACTTATCTAGCTATTCTACCTATTTAATAAGGTAATATACCTTCTATTTCTATATCCTCTTCTTTATAATCTCTTCTACTCGCTACTTATCTACTTCCTCTACGGTAGGTATACTTACTTTATATTCCTTACCCTTACGGCCCTTCTAAGGCTCTAGTAGTAATATATAAAAGATATTATAGATCTTCGTACTTAACGGTAGCGCTAGGCGATACGTCTACGTATCTACTATATCGATAATACGAAACGGTCTAAGAAACTTTAGTCTAAGTTTCTTCTTTAGTATATCTAGCTTAATATTCTTAGATACTAGTAGTACTAGGTTATCTATACTATACTTCTTTACTTTATAATAAGCGTTATAGTACTTCGCTTAATACTTAGCTATAGTTTTCTAGCGTTACGTAAGTATCTTATATACTTATCGTAACCTATCTATAGTATCGATTACCGCTAGTATCCTTCTCTTAGATAGCTCGTCCTAAGCTATAGAAGTCGCTAGAGTTAATATAGATACTATATCTAGATCGTATCCGTATAATATCCTAAAGGGACTTATACGTAGTATAGGGTATATACTATTATTATATATAAACTCCGCTTACGCTAGCTAAGACGCCTAGTCTTCTTAGTCCTCTAAGTAGTAGTACCGTAGGTACTACTCTAGCGTCTAGTTTACTCTCTCCGTCTAACCGTTAGTCTATAGATAGAATATAGTACTAAGCTTACGCTTTATATACGTCTTATAGTAGAAGTCGCTCTAAAACTAGCTAGTAAATAGCGATCCTCGATCGCTAATAATACCGCTTAGTACTCTAAACCTCCTAATTACCTTCCTTTATAGGATCTCTATAAGCTCTATAGCTATATACTTCTTCGTTATTAGGATAAAGAGGCTTATCTTTATATAGCGGTCGACTATTACGAGTATCGTAGTATAGATATAGGAGCTAAGCTTACTTAGCGGAAGATTAGTAATAAAGTCTATTATTAATTCTTACTACGGTCTTATTAGTATTAGTAGCGTAGATAGTTCGCTATAGGGACGGTACTACTTCGCCTTCGACTACTAATAGATACTATAAATAGAGATATACTCGGCTATCTTCTAAGATATATTAGGCTAGTAGTACTTCCTATATATTAACTCTACTATCTTTATATAGCCGAAATGCCCTACTAAGACGTCGTCGTAATATATATATATAACCTACGCTCTTAATACGTAATCCTTTAGTATATAAATTATATCATCCTAAAAAAGGATATTATCGCGAAGCGAATATCCTTTAAATATACTACTATTACTCTTCGTAGCCTTATATAAATCTTTAGCTAATAGCTCTAATTACTAGAGTATCCGTATAAAGCTAAGTAATAGATCTAGTATATAGTAGTAAGGGCTATTATCTTTAACGACTATAGCCGCTATTCTTACTAGATAGTAAACGAAGTTATTATACTATACTTATATTATTCCTAATCCTCTTATAGAGATATATATTATCGAGATACGTTTTACTACTAGTTCTATACTTCTAGTTAGGTCTAACTATACTAAAAGCTTAGCTTAGAGTATAGATAGTAGGTTACTTATCGCTTACGTTTCGCCTTTATAGTCGCTTCTCCTTAATAGTATATTAGTAGGATTCTTCTTTTCTATCTAGTACTTAATCGTAAAGTCGAAGAGTACTAGGAATATAGCCTACCTTACCTACCTACTAACTAGTTACTTTATAGTTGTAAATCCTTTAAAATTAGTATAATCGACGAGTATACGTACTATATACTATAAGCCGTCGAAGTACGGTCTCTAATACTTAAAGGATTCTACTACTACTAGTAGTTCTTAGTTATAGATCTTATAGTTAGTCTCTATAGGGATTATCTTCCTTAACTAGAAAGTAATAGAGTACTAGTAGCCTTCTTCTCCTTATTATAAAAGGATACCTACTACTACGAATATAGATACGTCGATCTCGAGATATAAGAGCTTTATAGAGTCGAAATATCGAAGTATCGATATAGAATAGAAGGTATCCTTTAGGCTCTTAAAAGCCTACTCCTTAGCTATATCCTATTTAATCTAATCTAGCTTCTTACTATTCTTAGCTCTCTTAGAGAGAGCTATTAGAGGTATAACTATCTAAGAATAGTTAGAGATAAACCTACGATAGAAGTTATAGAATCCTAGAAAGGACTAGACTTTAGTAAGTATAGTAGGTCGCGGCTACTCTATAATTACGTTTACCCTATTCTAATCTATCGATACGCCTTTAGTACTAACGATATATCCTAGAAACTCTATCTATTTCTTCTAAAACGAGTATTTCTTCTAGTTCGTATATAGAGAGAATATCCGAAGACGCTTAAGTATAGCGTATACGTTACGTATATAATCCTCCTATATCTTACTATAGACTAGAATATTATTAAAGTAGACTATATAGTAGATATTAACTAACCCGGCTAGGGCTCTATTAATATATCCTTAAAACGTTATAGGTATATTAGTTAAGCCGAAAGGTATAATACGGTACTCGAAGTATCTATAGTATATACGAAATATAGTCTTCTACTCGTCGCCTCGCTTAATCTAGATACGATAGTAGATATCCTATAGATCTAAGGACGTATACTATTTAGCGTCCTTAAACCTATTAAGTATCTCGCTTATAAGGGGTAGAGGATAACGATTCTTAATAGTAATTTCGTTTAACCCTCTATAATCGACGTAGAGTTAGAGACTACTATCTTTCTTTAGTACGAATAGGATCGGCGTATCCGCTTCGCTTATACTAGGCTAGATCTAGTTATTATCTAATATCTTAACTAGATACTTACGGAGCTTACGAAGTTCTCGCTTAGACTAGTAGTAGAGGGCTTTATATAGTAGCTTTTTTCTATCGATAAGGTCGATCGTATACTCTATATCTACGTATAGCTAGCGTCGAGCCTCTAGAGTTATAGTAAAGATATCTATAAAGTCCTTAAACTCTTCTAGTAGGTCTATATTATTACTAACTATAATACTATATAGGTTAATTATATATATATAAGGTACGTTATATATATCTTTCTAAAACTACTATAGTTCCTATACCGTTATCGAGGTTACTATACTAAGCTTACCGTACGTCTATATATCGGTTATACTATCTATAATAACCTTCTAATCCCTTCTCTAAGGCCGATCTAAGATAATATCTAGGTTAGGTATCTCGAATATATAGAAGATTCCGCTCGTAACCTATTCTTATCTAGTCGTATCTATAATACGTAGACTTAGGTAGTACGCTCTATAGTAGTATCCTCTTTCTCCTTAAAAGCCGTCTATAGAGGGAAGCGTAGCGTCTATAATTTACTAAGGTTAATACTAAAGGATAAATTCTCGAGAGATAATATTAATATCGGTAGTATTATCGAGTAAGTATTCGACTTATACGTTATCCTCCTATATAACTATTACGCTATATACTCGCTTCGATAGTATATAGACTACTAAGCTACTAGAATTAGTTATAGTACTTACCCTTAGCTCTTAGGTAGTACTTTATCTTTTCCCTCTTCGACTACTTTAATCTTATATATACTATACGAGTCGTTATCTTTCTATAAGTAGCGGTTAGGGTAGTCGGTTTTATAATAGCCCTTCCTATAGTACCTATAATATTCGACCTTATTAATATCCTAGTTGCCTTTCTTATTATTACTTCGCGACTACTTATCGCTTACTTTTCGATCGCGAGTAGACTACTCCTTACTATCGCTACTACTACTACTATAGTTATCGAAGCGACGCTTCTTCTTACTCTTACTATAGTTATCGTCGTTATACTCTCGTCGCTTACTATATACCTTATCTAGTATCTTAATATAAGCTATAAGCTCTACGAGCTCTTATCGTAATACTAGGATAGTATAGTACTTAACGATTATACTACGTAGCGTAGGCTATAGCTTTATAAGTAGGTATCGTACTCGTTACGCTTTAGTATAGTCGCTTAGCTAATCTTCTAGTATTATAAGCTCGAGGGCAAAGTTCTAAACCGACTAGTTCTTACGCTAACGAATACTCTTATACTCGAGAGTTACGTTAAGTATACGGTTTATAGGATCGCTAATATAGTCGTAGTAGAAGTCCTTAAAATCCTAATATATATATATATCTAGGTTCTCGATATTATAGTTATTATACTACTTCTTATACGTATCGCCTACGAGATATATAATACTATAAAGTATCTTACTATTATTTATATAATAGATATCCCTAGATAATATAAAGATTAAGGCTAGTTCCTATAGAAACCTCCTTACCTCCTTAATAGTATTACCTCTAAAAGGCTTAGATTCCTTTAGTCGTAGCTTACTACTCGTAAGGCCCGCGACTATATCTACTATACTTAGCTTATCTATATTACTTAGGGTATATACTAGTATAGAATATAGACTTAGTCGATATAGAAGGGTATAAGGTATAGTCTCTATAGACTTAGAGTCGGAAGAGTTAGAGTTATTAGTAGTAACGGGCCCTATAGGCTCTTACTCTAGTTACTCGTTACCTACTTCTCGACTAGCTCTTACCTACGCTCTTCTAGTATCGCGCTATATACGAAGATATATATTTTTACGCTCGATCTCCTAAGCTTAGACTTCTTATTTTAGTAGTTTCTATTCTACCTTTTCGCGTACGAGGCGCTCGTTTAGTATAGCCTATCGCTTATTAAGTATAGCTTATCGTTCGGTATCCCGTTAGACGCGTTCCTTATTAGTTATAGGTATATTATTATTATTAGTTTTACCGCCCGACGCGGTCGCTTCGCCTACGTCTATCGTACGAGATCCTATAGGCCGCTATAATAGATAGACTTATTAGAACTATAAGGGACTAGATATATAGTAACGTATAGGATATCCGTTAACCGATAAGTCGATAGAAGATAGAACTAATAAGTATATATTCGAGTATATATACTACGCTACGTAAAAAGCCTATACGTTACGTACGCGGCGTATATACTAAGGCAAGCCTTAGTAGGAGATATTACCTCCTCGAGGTCCTTATAAATTTCCCTAAAGCTAAATACTATAGAGCCTTTATCTATATAATAAAAGATCTAGACCTAAATATAGACTAAATAGATAAACTCTTAGAGTATATCTATAAGATTATATTCCCTATTTTTATACTAGAAATTATATAGAGATAGGAGGTTCTAATTCTAAGAACCTACTAAGAGGTAATATAAGATCTAAAATAGGATTATATATAGGAAAAGGCAATCTAGAAAGAACTAATTATACTTAGAAGTAACTATATCTAGAATTAGATAGTTCTACTAAAGAGAGTAAATCTAGTTACTTTAAAATAGGTATTTAATATAAAGAGACTAATTAGTAGAATAATTAATAAGTTTAAAGTAAGACTAGTTATAAGAGGATTCTCTTAAAAGTTTAGAATAGATTTCTAAGAGATCTTTATACTAATAGTTAGATATAATATACTAAGGATATTTATAGCTACTATATATAAGAAGAATCTAGAACTATACTAAGTAGATATAAATAATATATTTACTAAGAATATTCTATAAGAAGATATCTTTATAATTCCCCTACTAGAAGTAGAAATTCTTAAAGATATAGCCCTAAAAATTCTAAGGAGCTTATATAGCCTAAAATAAGTAGTAAGAGACTAGAATAAGCTATATATCTTAAAGTTAGAGAAAATAGGATTCTACTAATTAGAGATAGATCTATACTTACTTATCTATAAAGAAAGGAACCTAATAGTTTTAATCTATATAGATAATATCTCTATTATAGTACTAAAGCTAGAAGATATTCTTTAGTTTAAAAAGAAACTAGGTAAGATATTTAAAATTAAAGATCTAGATAAACTAACTAAAATTCTTAGGATAAAGCTTACTAGAGATAGAATAAATAGTACTCTAAAGCTTAACTAAGAATACTATATTTAGGAAAATCTTATAAAGTTTAGAATAACTAAGGAAATAGCCTACTTAATCTTATTACTACTAGATAGCTATAAAAGCTTTAAAAAAATCTAACTTAAGTAAAGAGAGATATAATAGGACTAAATACTAAAACTAGAATAGTATCTAGATATAGCTAATAACTATAATAAGACCTAATATTACCTTTACTTTTAGAAGACTTAGATTATATATATTAGATCTATCTAAGAGGTATCTAAAAGTACTTAGAAAACTAGCTAGATATCTAAGATTATTTCTAAGCTTAGGTTTAATATTTAGAAGGAGAGGAGAAAAGCTAATAGAATATTTAGACTCTAATTATATAATAGATAAGGCTAATAGAGTTTTAATTCTTAGAAGTATCTTCTTTCTCTATAGATTACTAGTTTCTTAGATAAGTAAGAAATAAAAGTTAGTTACTATATTAACTATAGAAGCTAAGTATATAGTAATAAATATATATATAAAGTAATCTTAGTTCCTAGTAGTACTCCTAAGGAAGATAGACTATATATAGTTAATAGGAGAATATTTATTTTAACTATTAATTAAAGGGAATTCTAATATAGTAAATAAGATTAGACCTATTTAGATTATAAGAGATAATTAGGTAGCTTTAACCTTAGTTAAAGATACCTATACCTATAAGAGATTAAAATATATTAATATTAGCTTTAATAAGGTTAGAAATCTCTAGTAGTAAAGGAAAATTATAGTAGAATATACTCTAATAAAAGAGATAGTAGCTAATAGCCTAACTAAGCTAAAGATAGGGCTATAGTTCTAGGAGTTTATTAGATAATTATAACTTATATAATAGTAAAAGGAGAGTATAAAAGGAACTAGAGGAATACTCTAAGAGAGTATTTCTCTATATTCTATACTAGGCCTAAGAATTAAACTTAGTAGATTAGATATACTATACTAATCTAGAAGCCATTACACCTAATTGGCTAACCTAGAATCTTTCCTAAATATAAATATAAGTAGGATATAGTAGTTTAAAAGGAAAGACAAAAGAATATAATAGAAATAGATTATTAGGATTTATTCTACTATATTAATTCTAGATTAAAGAATTGAACCTTACTAGTTAGATATACTATACTAACTAGAAGACTACTACATCTAATTAGCTAATTGAAATTCTAAATTATATATATTTATTCGGATTAGACTTAGAGACTAACTATTCTAAGTAGGAGTATTAGAATATATAGTCTAGTTAGTAACCTAGTAAGGGATGCTAAGGCAGACTAGATTACATAATAATAGTTATATAACTAGTCTAAGCTAACATCTTTTAGGTTTAGCTCTAACCTATAGATAATAATAATATACTTACTATTCCTACTTTAGCCCCTACTATTCCTTATAGCTTCTATTATAGTTTATAATCTATTTATACCTATCGGCCCTCCTTAGCTCGATAGTATTATCTATTAGTATAATACGGCTATATTTATAAAGTAGTTTAATATTCTCTTTAGAAGCGAATATAAAGCCTCTTCTAAGGCTATCTTTAGTCTAGACTCTAAAGCTATAGAAGTATAGATTTAGCTTAATTACCTTATTATAAGCCTTTTATAACTATACTAGAATATTACCTTTTAATTATTATATAATCTATCTCTTATCGTAGTTATAGTATAGTAAGCTACGACCTAGATTATAGATATCTTAGTATACTATTTAGCTACTAAATAATTGTTTTCTATTAAGTTATCTATTTAGTATACTACTAATATAGTCTATAATATACCTAGCTCTTAGAGAGTTATTTATCTTATTCTTAATTAAGTTATATATATATTTATTTAACTTATAGCTATTAAGAAAGTCTAGATTATATATATATTTACCCTTAAATTAGCCTCTCGAGATATAGATAGGTTCTTACTAAATATCTTCTAATCGATAGATTATTACTATAAAAGATACTTTATATAGCTCTATAGACTTAAACTTAGGTTTCTAGTACTATCTAATAAAGATTTCTTCTTTAGAAGATATACTATCGTCCTTCTTATCCTTACTATTACGTCGTCGTTCTATATAACTAAAGTACTACTTTTTAGTTTACCTTCTATAAGAATCTAAGCTCTATTCTACTTATAGTATAATTATATAGATATATATATTACTTAAAATAACCTATATTATATCCTATTATAATAGTAAAAGTTCGAAGGATTTACTAAGGTCGAAGAATAGTTTCTATAGTCGTTCTAGCTCGTTAATACTATCTATTATTATAGTATATAGTATATTATAAATTAGGTAGTTTAGGATTCTTACTTATTTAGTATAGATACTAAGCTTTATAATATTATATTAATTAAGGAAGGTATATAAAAATTGAATTAGGTTTAGTTAAGTGGACCCTCGCTAATCGAGGTGTTGGCAGAATACAGACTACTGAGTTAGACAAGATGAGGCGTCTCGGCTCTCAGGCGAGCAACGCTAGGCTGCTTTCGTCTGGACGCGCTGAGGTGACCACAGCCATACCAAGTCCGATTCTTCACCTGCACGTCCTCATTGGATCAGCAGCGACCTGTGAGCACCTTGAGAACGAAGTGCTATTGTACATCTGACCGCATTGGAGGTCAGCCAGATGTTCCCCATCTTCAGCAGCGCTCGAAGCAGGTTTTGCTGAAGAAGGCTATCTCTGCCATCATGGTGGCGAGAAAACCACTAGGCACTGCATAATCTCGAACATGACTTAGTCACATTCACCGTCTTTGCTTCTGCCAGTGCTCACAGCAACATAGGGACCTCGAGGTGACAATGGGTCGAGCGCAGCCTTCTTACGCGCCTATCGCCCAACAGGGCTTTCGGAAGGACCAAAGAGCAAAACAAGCACGCGCTATCATCAACAAGACAATTCCACAGATTCTGAATTCTGATGCAAAAGCGCGACAAGGCGTCGCAAATGCCGAGTTGATCTCGAGCAGTCCAGCTAGCAAGAGTCGAAGCAAGAAAGCCGCGAGGCGTGCAAGCCGAGGAGGTGATGATTCTTCTCAAACATCCCTGGACCAGGACTCAGCCTCTCACTCTTTGCAGGTTCGGATCCGAGTCGCAGACACACTCGTGGTTGCACAAGATCTGCATAAGAGTACGAAGTCGAAGAAGAATGTCGCCATTCTCAATATGGCCTCGCCTTTGAGACCTGGTGGCGGTGTTCTGAATGGTGCGACATCACAAGAAGAATTACTTTGTTCGCGTACGACACTTCTACCCTCTTTGAAAGAAGAGTGGTATCGTTTGCCTGAGCTCGGCGGAATATGGTCACCAGATGTTCTTGTGTTCCGTCTACACGAAGACAATCTCCCAAAGGCGCAGAGATTTTACGTCAATGTGATCTCGGCGGGCATGCTACGTTTCCCGGATTTGACAGATGATGGAGACTATGCGAGTCAGAAGGATCGAGCACTTGTCTTGGAGAAAATGCGAAGTGTGCTGCAGATTCTAACAGAGAAGAAAGCGGATCGCGTTGTTCTGGGTGCTTGGGGCTGTGGTGCTTATGCCAATCCTGTACACGAGATCGCTCAAGCGTGGAAGCAGGCGCTGAGTGGAGACCTTGGCAGTATCAAGGAAGTCGTTTTCGCTATCAAAGATTCTCGGATGGCAAGAGATTTTGCTGAGGCATGGGGCGATGAGATTGGGGTCCTGCAGGACGAAAAGGGCGGAACGGTGGGCGAGAGTATAGATGAGGACCAAGAAAATGCCGAGCTCTTGCAGAAGATCGAGACGCTCGAATCGCAGATCAAGGAAGTCAAGACGCCAATGTTGAAGGAGAGTCTGGAGGGCACTTTGCGCGCTTTGAAGCTGGAGCTGGCGAAGGCTGATCAGGATGCAAGCGATGAAGATGAAGACGAGGGCTAGACTGAAGGCTTCTGGATATGGGACCAATGACGCAGACTCCCAGGCTCCGATGCAATTTCTAGTGATCTAAGTACAAGTGACCCCGATCTCAAGCAGCGACCCCAGCCTTGACCATCTCTTCCGCATACCGCTGATACTGTCCGGCCCATCGTCTTCTCGGTGCCTTACCATACCGGATCATGATCAGAAATGTAGCCATCTGCGCAACACCAGCAAATGCCCCAGTGATGAACATATTCTTGATTCCCATACCCGTCATCCAGGGGCTGAACCCATAGTTGAATCCGAAGTTCATCGTGTTGCGAATCAGTATTACTGTCACCAATGCCTCAGCTCCCAAGTCCTTGTATGAATCTAGACAATACGAAATATTGATCTGCAGAAGGAACACAATTCCGATCCCTAGACAGAAAAGCGCAACCATGAGACCAAACCAGTGGACATGCTGACTCGATCCAACGCCCCAAAGCAACAGGCTCGAAGGCACGAAAATTATAGGGATGACGTTGATCCAGAGACGATGCTCAGGTTCCGAGATCCCGTGGTTACGGCGAGCCATCCAGAGGATGAATCTATCGCCAAGGATTCCGCAGAGGAAGAAGGCTAGGATTGTACCAAGCAGGACAGGCACAAACGAGAGTCCGACTATGGATGGTGACCAAGAGTAGGGTGGTGGAGAGAGAATTGCAGATGCGGTATTGACCAGGATGTTCCACCAGATTATGCCTGCGCCGTACGAGAATCCGGAGTAGAAGACCACAGGATAGGTCAGGAAGATAAGCGGTCGAATCATCATTCCCATAAGACGATTCGGCTTTCTCAGATCTGCTGGGCGCCACAGCTTGAGTCGGCTCAGACATGGCTTCGCTGGCGGTATCTCTGCGAGAGATTCAAAGGTGACCTTGGCTTCCTTGGCACCTTCATCCTTCGTAGAAACAGAGCTCGAGGCAATAGTGCTTTCCGTTGCTTCGTCCGATCGTCCTCGTGAGTAATTCGTCTCCTCCATGAACAAGAAGAGAAACACGAGGCCAATTGCGTTGAAGATCGCAGACCAGTACTGCCATTGATCAGTGCTACTTCCCTCAATGCAAGAAAGCTATACTCACCATCACCCAATGCCATCCCTGCCCATCATAAATAAACCCAGAAATGATCGTCATGACATAAATCCCACCAAACAAAAACAGTCCATAGTAAGCTACAAAACTCCCTCGCATATGCTGAAACCAGATCTCAGTCAAGCTAATCTCAGCAAGGCTTTCAACAGGCGCACCAAAAAATCCTTGCATCACAGATCGAGCCGTCCAGCTAGATTTATCTTTCACATAAGCAGTCCAGACCATGATTGCTACTGTTCCGCCGATGGAAAGGAGATACATCGGTCGCTTTCCATACTGAATGGCTAAGGGCTGCCATATGAGACAGCCCCAGCCGAATGAGAGGAAGGCATAGCCGAAGGCTACCGAGAGGTCGTTTGGTGTCAATCCTGTGTCGCGAGAAAGGGGTGCGATGATTGTGGGTGTTGCTCCGAAGGCGGAGGCTACAAGGCCTGTGTAGAGAAGTGTGCAGAAGGTTGACAGTCTTTTGCGTTTTAGAGACCAGTTCAGTGGGTCTTCCGGGTCCTTGGATGGAGCTGGAATCAAGAGTACATCTGTGTTTCCTGCGTGTTTGGCGAGTGATGTGCCGTCTAGATCGGTGAGGTGAACTGTGCCTGGGACATGATCAGTTCCTGGTGATGGTGTTGTCGTAGTCATTGTGGGAGTAGCCACGATCCTGATGTATCTGATTCGTGTTTGCTCAAATCACTGAGATAAGCGCATAGTGAGCATTGAAGCTGTATTTGAGTAGTTAGTCCAGTCATATCACACTTTGAGCGAACTGTCTACCCGCACGGTGTTCCTCGTAGCTCTAACAACTTTGCGATCACCCAAACAGGAAGGTTGTGCATAAAGACGCGTGCCTGAGTAGAAGAGCATGGTTGGCTGCAACCCTGGCAAACCCTCAGCCAAAAGCCAATTCCTCGAGACGTTTCAGGACCAGTGTCGGCCAAATGGCCGTTCTCTGTAAGATGCGTGAAGTCAGCCCTCGGCTGTTGTACCGGTCGAAGAAATGGTTATCACAAAGTCTGTACAACGTGCCGCCTCTGAGCCCGTCTCACTCCACCATAACCGGCTGCGGCACGGAAAGGTCGGTCTATCCTGTCTGCAATGAAGGCCACTGAGGAAACACTGTGCAACTTCGTGGCTGCGGTCTCGACGGTTTCTTTGCACCTCTCGGCTTATATCTTTCTGCGGCTTGTGAGTATGGAGCAGTGATCGATACTATCAGCAAATACTGAAGTTTCGCCAGCTGCCATGGAGTCAGCAACTTACGAGGATCATCGTAACCAGTAGCGTCCTCTACTTGGTAGCATTTCTAGTACGGCAGCGGTCAGTAAGCCCTCGCTTCACCATATTTGGGCTTCGCAAGAGGAAGAGCGAAACGCTATGGATCATATTTGCCTCGTCAAATCTGGCTTGCGTGCTCTTCGTCCTTGATTTCATGTACCGCGCGCATTTGTTACATTCAGTGGAGGGTCTTTCGTTTACTCGAGTGGGCTGGATAGACGCGACTTCCGCTCGCATTGTCGTTCGAGCACCTCAACACCCTTTGGTGACTCTTGAGTATGCCGACTTGAGCGATACTGCAGACACAGAGGACGCAGCTTGGATCAGCACATCCTCTCAAACGTCCACCGCTGACAACGACTATGTCCTGAACTTCATCTTGGAAGGCCTTGCACCTGAAACAACGTACAGATATCGCACTGGTCATGGATACCTTGGATCGTTCAGCACGCCATCGGAGTATCCCAAGCATGGGTCTATGGTGTCGAGCAGCTGCATGAAAAGCTTCTTCCCATACAATCCGTTTCAGCATTCACTAAGCATTCCTGGCATGCGGCATCTCCAAGATCATCTGCAAATCCGCAAGATTGACTTCGTGCTGTTTCTCGGTGACTTCATATACATCGATCTTCCAGTGCGGCACGGGTGGTCCAAAGAGCATTACAGGAAGGCGTATCGACAAGTGTATGCGTCGCCCAGCTGGGACAGAACCCTGAGCAGTATACCTTGGATTCATGCGTACGATGACCACGAGATCTCGAATAACTGGTCTGCCAATGAGTCTGGGGTCTTTCAGATGCAATAAACGCATTTGATCTCTATCAGCATCGCAGCAATCCGCCGCCGCATCGCAGAAATGGAGCATACTATTCCTTTAATCATGGCGATGTATCGTTTTTCGTCCTTGATACCAGGCGATACCGATCAGCGGAGGATCTGCCAGACGGACCCGAAAAGACCATGCTTGGGACTAGGCAGCTTGCAGACCTGCAAGAATGGCTGCAGAGCACGCCTGGTTGGAAAGTCGTAGCAAGTAGCGTGCCATTCACTCGCAACTTCCGCAGCCCTGATGCCAACGATAGCTGGGCCGGGTATCTTTGGGAGCGAGAGCAAATCTTGGAAACCATGTGGTCAACTGGTGGAGCATTGATACTCAGTGGCGTAGGTCTCCTGTCGCTCTTATCGGCTTTCAATGCTAAGGTAGAAAGGACCGCCATGAGTACGCGACCACCGACCTTGGCGGAGGTGTAATAGAACTCTCAACATCGCCATTGAGCCAATTTTACGAGCCTTTTCGACGCGATTATCAGCAAGTCGAAGATTCAGACGAGCTCATCTTCCACCGCCGCGAAGGGCAGTCCAAGTTCGCCAGTTTTACGTTCGACACGCGGAATGACAGCGAATGGCGGCTGGACGTGGAGCTCATTGTTGATGGCGCATCAGTCTGGAGCTATACAATCCGTAAGTCTGTAGGTGGCTGATGATGGATGGGATGATTGATGGAAGGGGATGGATGATGCTCTTGGCGCCTCGCGCGAGGACGTGTCGGAACAAGCTCACGCTAGCATGGGGCTAATCCTAGTCGAGTTAGCGCCAATCAAGAGAGGACATCGAAGAACGTGCTTCTGTTTCTTTCCTTCCCTCCCTCTACACACGATAAACCACTCTTCTCTCGCTGACTAGGGGCTTTGTGAGCTATGGAGGCGGCCAAGTCTTCTGCAGAAGCAGCCTACCAACATCGCTCCTTGAGGCTTGATGTCACCTAGATGAGCACATCGAAAGAAAGCCGCGGCCGAAACAGTGCGTGTGTAGCGTGTAGAAGGCTCAAGGCAAGTTCATGGGCTCGTAGTCCCTTATATCCGACCAAGATGCTGACAGGTCTAGGTTCGCTGCGACGTCGATACTAGAAATCCATTATCAACATGCTCTCGCTGTCGAAGTCGCAATCTAGTCTGCCGAACAGATTCAACATTGGCGAAGCTGCGGCGAGATAGTCACAAGTAAGCTCTGAGAGTTCAGCGCAAGGCATACTTATCTGACCCCTGGACGTCCTGTTCCAGTCTGCAGAGTCGAACTGAGAGGCAATTGCGCCAGCTGCACGATGCGATCAACGCCATTGCAAAGCACCTATCGATTCCTGAATTTGTGTTAGATGTCGACGTGAGCGACCAGCATGAAGTCGATGGTTCTCAACCTCTTGGCCATGGCTCAGAAGCACATATTACGATAGTCATGAACCTAGATTCCAGTGCCGCCGAGCTGCCAGGAGCATGCGTTGTGCAAGAAGTCCGTGTGGAGCCGCTGAACTCATTGCCTGAATCCGAAGATCCTATCACAGGTGGTCTCATATCGGAGGAGCGCGCTGCCTCTTTCACAGCGACATATCAAAATCGATTGGACCACTTCGTGTATCGAATTCTAGGAGACCAGATCTCGCTGTCCCTTGGGAGACTCCGAGCGCTTTCTCCGTTCTTGGTCTCGGCAATTTGTACTGTCGGATCACTGCATAACAATGCAGATGAGTTCGATAGACTGTATGCCCACTTCGTCACGCTGGCAACAAGGTGCTCCGCCAAGACGAAGGGTCTTGCCATCCACGACGTTCAGGCATTATTGGTGGGAGCTTTCTGGTTGCCAGAATTATCATGGTGCCTTTCTGGCGCTGCAACTCGCATTGCCACGGAACTTATGCTTCACCTAAGTGTTTTCGAGAACTTAGACCATGACCGCGACCACTACCTACGGCTTCGATTATACTATCTGGTGTATATCTGCGACCACCAAAGCTCAATTTTGTATGGAAGGCCCCCAATGACGCAGCAGTGCGAAGCCATACAGATGGCCTATCGGCTCACCGAATGTCGCTATGCCATTGAGGATGATTCTCGAATGTTATTCAACGTGGAGCTCTGGTCGATCTGGACCAGCATTTATCAGACCTTTGGCTTCAATACATCTAAGCCGCTGAACAACCTCAAAATGGCTCAGATTAAACGTCTGCATGCCCAACTGGATATGCATGAGGAGAGATGGACCACACCTTTCAGCTTCAACACATTCGTGGGCCACTACCCTAACAAAGGTCAGATACTGTCTTACAACTTTGCCAAGCTTTTCCTGTATTCGCATGGTCTTCGTGGCCTTCAGCAGGACAAAATTGCTGGCAACGGGGGCTCTGATGATGAGCAAGTTGCGGCGTTGGGCAAGTCTGCCATCCTCTACGCACTCTCTGTCCTTCGAACAATCATCGACGATGCCGATATACAGTCTTACTTCAATGGTCTGCCCGTCTACTTCAACGTCATGCTCGCATTTACGTCAGTGTTCCTGCTCAAGATCATAACACATTACTCAAACTTTCTCCCGACAGATGCCGAGGACACGCGAGCGCTAATCTTTGAGTTTTCCGATGCACTGGAAAATGTTGTAGCCGGAATGCACCGACGACATCTGCTGGTGAACATTGTCGAGAGTCTTCGTGGGCTTGCACTCCAATCAGTCGCGCCAAAGCAGCCTTCGGACGCACGGGCGAACAACGAGGAATCGAGCACGACAGCAGCACAGCAACCACACATCTGGTCTGACACAAATCTCGAATACCTCTCAGCCGCAGACATGGACCTTCTGTCCGCGCTCGAATCATCCTATGACTTTTCGGACATGCTGGACATCACAAATACGTGAACAGGACCACACCAGGCTGTTTGCCACTTGGTCCCCATTTTTGGTGGTGTATGCGCTTGCGGCATCGATGTTCGCAGCTATTCTTCATTGCACTGCATTCCGACTCACATTGTACTTCGATCGCTCATCGCTCACCCAGCCACAGCTCGTCTGCAAGTTCTCTTACGAGTTTCAGCTTCGCAGCCTGATCATCCTTGGACACTAAGTTGCCGATCGCGGCGCTAGCGAAACCACATTGAGGGCTGACTGAAATCCTTTCCATGGCTTGGGCTTGAGTCTGGCCCGCACCCTTTGCCATGTACCTAGCAGCTTCCAAGACCCGCGATTTGAGCTCCTTCTTATCCTCCAGCTTGGCAAATTTCGTCGTGACCAGACCAAGAACGACAGACTTTTCTGCTGGAAGACATCTCAAAGGCTCGAAACCGCCAGCACGTTCCGTATCAAATTCAAGGTAGAATGTATCGACCTTGGATCGGGTGAACAGCTCCCTCGCAATGGCCAAATATCCGCCGGAAGCCCAGTGACGGCTCATGAAGTTGCCGCGACACAAATGTACACCAGTATGTGCATCTGACGGCAAGCCGGCAAAGCAATAATTCATCACCTCGATATACTCGATCACTTGCTCGATCAAAGATAAGTCATTTGAGTCATCTGCTGCCCATCCATCAGCAAAGCTCTGATCACAGCAAACTGCGGACACGTCAGCTCCGAGATCGTGCGAGAAATAGGCAGTACTCACAGCCCAAATTGGGGTTGTCGATGACGAAGTTCCTGCACCCGGCTTCGTACAACACTCGTATCTCCTCTCGGAATGCAGCAGCAATGTCGTCAAAGCACTCTCTCGAGTTGGCGTACACGTCTTTTGGGAACGCCTTGCCGGGCTTGTATCGCATATGGTACCATTCGGGAGAGGCTAAAGTCATCTTGATGCATTTGACTTGATCTGGTGGCACCAAATTTTTTAAGAACATAAAGTGGTCCAGGTAAGAGCTTTTGACCCATTTGATCTTGCCGACACAGATGACTGTATTACCACCTTTGCTACCTTCCTCTGTGAAGAGTTTGACATCGCAGCCATAGGGTCGGAAGAGCTCGTTTGCGTCTGCTGATGTCACTGTGATCTCTTGCTTGCCTTCGAGATCGGTGAAGAAAGAGCCCCAATACACTGGACATCATGCTTGTCAGTCGAAAAGATTGGCTGGATTTTGGAAGCCAGACGTACGAGCTCTTCTGAACTCTCCATCAGTGACAGCATAGTATCCGAGACGTTGCTGTAGCTCCACAGCTTCGCCAATCTCTTCATCCTCGATCTGTCTAAGCACTTCCTCCTTGTCCTGTGCTCCTGCGGCAATCTCATTCCGTTTCTGAAGGAGCCTTTGGGATCGAAGTAGTGAGCCAATGTGCTCGGCTCGAAAGGGCGGTGGTCGTGGAGCCATGTGAAGTGCAGTAGTAGTATTGTGATCTTGACATTGTTGGCCGTGAACGAGATGCTCTCAGCGAGCTTGAGGACGGACTCAATGCTCCAGCGCCGTATCGAGCAGCTCGGCCAAAAGGCCGACGGGTTGAGCAAGCTTTCTGAGCTTGCCCTCTCTGTCCTCAATCCAATCACTCTTCACATCGTGAGCTCGTGTGCTACCACGAAGAAGTTCTGGTGGCAGTGTCTTGCATGGTTCATCCTTGCTGTAGGTGATGCTCGATCGTCGCTTAAGTAGGCCCACGTTTCTGGTGTCGATTCTGCATTCATGCCGCTGTTGACAAGATATCGATGAATTGTAATCCTGACCTTCTTGCATGTGTGAACACCTACCTGAAGACTGCAGTGGTTACCATTCGTCCTTGCAATTTCACAAATGTGCAGCGACTACGAAAAGAGACGGCAGAGGATGTTTACGTCCACTGCCCACGTCTCAGTTGGAGACATATTTCGAAAACGTCGCAATTCCGATGAATGTCAATTGTCCACCACAGTGGGATCAAAACAACCTCAATATCCACAAAACATCTCTTCACCCACTCGCCGAGCTCTCCTTGAGGTATGGAGGTCTGGAACGCATTTTGGTAACCTCGTCACCCTCTACCCTAAGCAAATTTACCCTAGCTAGATTCGGCCACTTCAATGCCTGATGGTCGCCATCGACATAGTTCCTGCAAAATCTCAACTCGTGAGGGATCTATAGATCAGAGTCGCGATGTGAACTTACGTCAAACATAACCTTTACTATTGATGTTCATGGCAATGATGTTGTGCAAAAGTGGAAGGAGGAGTGGGAGGGAAAGTGGCAGGGGTGGAGGCCGGCGCCGAGGATCGGCCAACGCCATGAACGATATCATCAACATCACTATCCTCGAACAGTCATGCTGATTGAATAATGGCGACATTAAGAACGAGAGATGAGCTGCTGGTATGCGTAGCATGCGGCACACAATTCGACATCCCGGCATCCAATCCACCGAAAGGATGTCGAATCTGCGATGTAGTCTACACTACTTCCGAGTAAGACACTCAATACTAACATATCTCAGGA
The DNA here is from genome assembly GCA_014298035.1 of Pseudocercospora fuligena. NCBI lineage: Eukaryota > Fungi > Ascomycota > Dothideomycetes > Mycosphaerellales > Mycosphaerellaceae > Pseudocercospora > Pseudocercospora fuligena. The sequence goes on along the minus strand of JABCIY010000082.1, from coordinate 91,015 downwards.
TCCACGCCAATTCGTCCCTCCAACCGGTCAAGCATGGACAAGTCTAGCCGAGATGCGAAGCAGCGGTAAATACAAAAACACCGTAAAACGAGATGAAGTCGAAACCAGGATGTTTTCCATCTTCTCAGAGCCTAAATTCGCCATTGGCCAACGCTGCATTCTTCTTTGGACGCCTTACGGCAATGTTCTGTGGGACTGCATCACATATCTCGATCAGGAAACTGTGGACTTCATCAAATCCAAGGGCGGACTTAAAGCCATCGTGATTTCGCATCCGCACTATTATACCACGCATCTCGACTGGGCCAACACATTCGATTGTCCCGTGTACTTCGCTGAGGATGATGTTGAGTGGGTCAGTCAGCCTGATCCTGAAGGGAGGAGGAAATTGATTGGGAAGGAGAAGATTGAGGAGGAAATTTTGGGTAGTGGAAGTGAGGTTGTCAAAGCCATTAAGGTGGGCGGCCATTTCCCGGGATCTTTGTGTCTGCTTTGGGATTCGAAGTTGATGATTGCTGATACATTGGTTACTACACCGGTAAGTATGATCATCCTTGAGGTGAGAAAGGACTGCTGACTAGGGGATAGTCCGGGCTCTATCATATCGACCGCCCGCCTGGAACGAACTCTTATGTCTTTATGTGGTCGATTCCAAATATGATACCTCTGCCACCCGACATTATTTACGAGATGTGGGAAAGACTGAAGCCTCACGACTTTGTGAGCACGCACGGTGCCTTTGCTGGCATTGATGTTCGAGATAAAAATGTGAAAGCTCGTGTTCTGGAGAGCATGAAAATCCAGGTATCGAGTGCAGGATGGGACGATCTTGCAATTCTGAGGGAGACTTTATGATCTGGTACAAGAAATTCGTACTATTCACAATTATCAAACGCTAAGTGCTAGCACGCCGAGGAGTCGAGGGACTGCAGTCACAATCAATATGAGCTTCCGGAAGAATAGGTAGGGTCGATCCAACTCACGCCATCTTTCGCCTTCGCAGCATGACTTCCTCATTCCGCTTGAGATCCTCTCTGCTGCGCTCTACAGCTCGATCGATGCTTGCCTGAACACGACCAGCGATCTCCTCGATTGGTGTCTCCATACCCACGAGTCCAATGAACTTGCCTACTTTCCTCCTCTTGATGCGTATGCGCTCTTTGTCGCTGAGATTGGCATACGGATTGCGGCTGCTACCTTGTATCTCATCTGCTTGGCTTGGGACGACCGGCGTCTGAAGGTCCTCGACTGTGTTCATGAGGTCCTCTAACCACAGTGCTTCGTCATGAGACAGTGCTCTGCTGTGCCGTCGTTGTTGCTTGCCGTCTTTGCTCACAGCAGAAGTTGGTGTACTGGCTCTTGGTTTTGCGAGAAACTCTTTGTCCCAGTTCATGGACGCCGGATAGTGATGTGTGTACTTGTGTGGCGTAGATTGGTGATAGTAGTGTGCGATACTGTCGAGCTGGTCTTCTGTGAGCAGATGGAAGGCCATTAGCGTCTTTGGAAAGTCTGGATGTGGTGGGCCTTCTGGGAGAGGCACGAGCGGCGCGAGACGAAGCTGCAGCGTCGCGATCTTCTTTGTCAGGACTGTATTGTTGCGGGTAGATGGCGCCATTGCGGAGAGCTTTTCGGTGCGTTATGAAAATGAAAATCGGTGAGTGGTAGTTCCTGCGACCTGCGGAGGATGAAGAAAAGGCAAGTAGTGATTCACACAGCCAGTAGATGGGAAGGTGTGCTGTTGATGTCAGTATAGGACGGTCATTTCGAGGTGTTTCCCTGCTGCTATTAAGGTCTTCTTTGTCCGAAACGGAAATGAGACTTCTTCATGCGTGTCCGCGAGATGGCCTTGCCCGTCGAGACAAAGGACTGTCGGCAGACCACATCATTGGACGCGTGCTTTCTTTGTCTTGGCTGATCTGGCAGAGACAGTGATCTTATGTGAAGCATTGTCTAAACATGTATCAAAAATAGCTCCTCTGAGCAGGCGTCTCTGCCAGTACGGCTACTCTTGTTCTGAGGAGCACGGCTTTACTGTATCGTGAAATGAACCATCGGCCAAGTCTTTCGCAAGAAATGCATTGCAGTCCTGCAGCTCTTTCAATGTTGATCGCCTGTGAACTGGCGCAGGCTTCGAAGCTGCTGGTTGAACCGCGTCGTACACGCGAGACAGGCGGCGGACGTGAGGTCGGCGGAGGCATACGCTGGACTCGCGCTCGACAACAGGCTGTAGACATGAGCATTCTACTGACTCAGTCAAGAGCGGCGCATTGCGTCGCAGTCGTGAATTGTAAGACAGTGTCAGACAATTGAGGATGCAGAGTCGTTGCCGAAGAGATGTTTCGGCAACGGCATTGAGAATGTGGTCCACGGCTTCCCTGTTGAGGCAATCCGGGTTTGTCACTTGTGAAGGAGTAGTCGGTCGATTATCTTCAACGTCTCTCATATGGATACTCCCTTGCTCCCATATACGGGAAGACGATACTATGATTTCCATCACCTCCGAGAGTCGCACGCAGGTAGACTGTGATCAACGGCTCAATGCCCAACTCTAAAGCTCTCGTGAGCCACTCTTCCAACTCCAGCTCCACGAACTGCTTCTCGTAAAATCGTTCCATATAGGCCTTGAACTCGTTCGGTGGCACTTTGACACCTCCACTATAGTGACGGAACCGAAGATGTTGTGGCTGCGGGCTCGCAAGCACATCACTCGCGATATCTGCCGCAACTTTCTCAATCGGCGCAAAATCGAAGAAACCTTGTACGTTGATCTGGGAGACTCGCGGGATTGCACCCATCTCGGCGGAGAATTTGAGGATTGCATTCAGCGCGTCTTCTGAAGGAGCTTCCGATCCGATCAGTGCACAAGGACGATGAATGGTGATTGGGAATGCACCTCCTCCTGCTGCTTCTGCGAAGCGTTCTAGAAAGACCTCGCTGGTCCATTTAGATGCCGTGAAGCCCTCTGATGCGTCGCTTGGTGGCTGATGATCTTTCACGCTGACCGGTGGTAGCGCAGCCTGTGAGTCTTTGTGAAGCAGTGTTACTCGACTGGAAGAGATGTAGTGCAGCGGCACACGATGACGAGCAGCCAACTTTGCCAGGAATTTCGTGCTGGCCACATTCGTTTGTCGAAGTGAGAAATAATTGTTCAAGCAGTGGCCAGTGCTTCCAGCCATGATGATCCGGTCCACGCTCCCCATGAGGCTCGCAATGAGGTCTTCGCTCAAACCAAGATTCTGTTGACGCAGACTATTGCTGGTTTCGTAGACAACGACCCGCTTGGGATCGATATTGGCAGGGACGGTTGCTACTGCTATACAGTGAATCCGTTGAATCGCGGGATCGCGAAGTAGAGCCCGCAGGATATGGCCGCCTAAGTAGCTGTCTGCACCGGTCAGAAGAATTTCAGCTGCATCCCGCGTCAGGGCCTGGCAAATGGTTTGATGAGAGCTCAATGCCGGTGCCAGATCTTCAGGGATCCTTGTCTCCTGGTCCCAGTCTATTCGATCAGGCGCAGGTAGATCAGAAACGCGATTCTCGATCAGCTCCGCCATAGTCCCTAGCGTGCTGTGCATGAACATGTCCCGGATGGACAAATTGACGAGCAGGTCGGTTCGAATCGCTGCCTGAAGCTTCACCAGATGCAGAGATGAGCCTCCCATTGCCAAAAAGTCAACGTCAGCACGGCGAGGTATATCGGAACGTCCAAGGACTCTTGCCCACAGCATGTGCAGCTCCACTTGCGTCAGCGTAGCCATACCAGCGGTTGCACCATCGTAATGTTCAGCACTGACCTTCCGTGGAGGCAGTGGAGTGCGAGCCAATGATCCACGGTCAGCTTTACCATTAGCACTCATCGGCAGCTTCGTGTGAACGACTACGCGAGTAGGCTTCATGTGTCGCGGAAGCGGTAGCTGTTGCATGAAGTCCTCAAGCGGCGTCTCGAGGTCGTGATAATTGTTACCGACCGGGCTGACATGCGCCACAAGTAAGACATCGTCGTTGTCCTGCTGTAGGGTGACCACAGCGTCGGAAATGAGGTGTGATCCTTGTGATAAGATAGCATGTTCAACATCACTCAAGTCGACTCTGATCCCACGAATCTTCACGACTGTGTCGCTGCTGAGTCGACCCAGGAACCCAAGTGTGCCGTCAGAGCGCCAAACGCCACGATCGCCAGTTTTGTACATCGTTCCTTCCTGAAGCATGATGCCTTTTCCGGAGTCAATAGCATAGCTACTGCTATCGACAAAGGACTTCGTAGTGGCAACTGGATCCACATAGCCGAGTGCGAGTCCGTCTCCAGTGATGCCTATTTCACCTGGAATGCCTGGTGGACAGACGTGGCCTTTAGAGTCGATGACGAAGATGCCAGTATTCGCGAGAGGATGACCAATCGATGTTGCGCCTATTGTTAGCGGGTCTTCAGCAATCTTATTCATATCGCGAGGCATCGTAGACGAGACAGAAGTCTCAGCAGGTCCGTAGCAATCAGCGAAATATGGCCGATGGGGAAGACTTTCGAACTCCTTCCGAAGGGTTGAAGGAACCTTCTCTCCACCACTGATTGCCAGACGCCAGCGATCGAGTTGAGACGGAACATCACCGCTGTAACACAGCCACATGAGATACTCTGTGGGAGTAGCGAAGGTTAGGCTCACATTTTCCTTCAGCATCAAATTGGTCAAAGCCACCGGATCTCCGCGGGTTGCCTGCGGTGCAATGATCAGTGTACCTCCGTGGCAAACAGCAAACAAAAGCTGCGCAATAGCCAAGTCGAAGCCGAGATTGCTCTGCTGAAGTATGATCTCGCCTGGCTTCACACCCAGCAGGTCGTGCTGGTTTGCAGCGTAGTTGAGCAGACCTCGAGAAGTGAGCAAGATCGCCTTCGGAACGCCGGTCGTTCCACTCGTGCAAAGGATGGTAGACGCTGTGCTAGGATCTTCCAGATTGACGACCACTTGACCTGGGCCGCAGACTAACGTGTCTTCTAGCAACAATACCTGGACTGTTGACTCCAATTCCGACACAACCTGAGAGGCGAGCTCACTAGTTGCGGCATGACACAGGACTGTGTCAGCTTGAGATGCTCGTAGCATGGTCACGAGTCTCTGGGAAGGTAGTGTTGCATCCAGTGGAACAAAAGTTGCACCAGCTCGCCAGATGGCGAGCATACTGATTGCCCACGCTCGCTGGGGCTCACAAATGACCGCAATGCGCCGACCCCGATATGGGAGGATACGAGCCGCCAAGGACGTGATGTCTTGTGCCAATTCAGCGTAGGACAAGGACCCGTCGACATCCTTAATAGCCGTAACAGTAGAATTGGCTTTCAGGGTTTGATCGAATCTTGCTGTTATGGTCGATGGCCAATCATCGAATGCTTTGCGGCCAGGTTTACCAATTTCGAGGGCTTTCTTAACCCTAGCACCAGGATAAACTTGAAGTTTTCCGAGCGGGGAGTCGACCATGGACTGGTGCATCGCGTTGCTTAAGAATGTTATGTACATCTGAGCCAGGAGCTCAGTGGCCTCCCGCGAGTACAGATCTGTCCTCGTGATGACTTGAACGAAAGAGGGTCCAGACACAGGCATTGGAACGACGAGGAAAGTGATATCGTATGACATCGTGGAGTCGATAGAGTCGAGAATGTTCAGCTTGCAGTTTCCAAGCGGTATGGCAGCGGACTGTCCAGGACGAACATCAAAGCCGACTTGGAAGAGAGGCGTGCATGTGGGATCACGTCTGACGCCAACTTTGTCCAGAATTGCATCGAAGGGAACATTGGCATGAGCTCGTGCTTCGCGATATGTGGCATTCACCTCTTTTACCAGTTCTCCAAAACGTCCTGAGGTCGATGTTCGAAGTCGTACAGGGAGCATATTGACGAAGAAACCCATGCTCTCGGCGGTCTCAGCGTCACGACCAGAATCTGTGACTCCAATGCAGATATCATCAATTTCAGCCAGGCGTGAAAGGAGACCTTGAACAGCGGCCAGATAGAAGTTGACAGATGTAACGCCTAGTGATCGACTGATGACATTGATGCGGTCGGCTATGTTTCCCTCGAGCTCGACAAGCACAGTATGGTTGGCGGTTCGTTCAAGACCTGGCCGCGTTTTGACAGACGCGAAGGGTAGAAGTGGGAATGGCTCAGGAGGTGTTGAGAACTGTTGGGACCAGAACGTGCCCAGACCATCAGAGGCAGTATCATGTGTGGCTTCTTCGATGGCAAGGGAGATCGGAGATTTGCCAGGAGCTGGTAAAGCTGCGCCTTGGTAGGCCATGTGTAGATCTCGGAAGAAGGTGCGCCAAGCAGATCCATCCATTGCGATGTGGTGATAGCCGAGCAGTAGAGTATGCTCATCAATCGCGTGAGAGATCAGCACAACCTCGAGAGCTTGGCCATGCTGCAGACGCCACTTTCGTGCACGCAGCTCATTTTGTGCAGTTCGCACAGCGTCTCTGCTGTCTGTGGATGCGGGAACGTGCTTGAAACAATCCAAAGGGGTCTCGAGAAGGCCTTGCCGAGGCACATCCGTGCCGTCCTGGAAGAAACAGGTATGCAGTCCGGGATGATGGGCCACGAGTGCCGCCACTGCTCGACGAAGACGAGGAATATGAACGTAGCCTTTCACGTCATAGATAAGAATATTGTTATTCTGCGTGTGATCCGCTGACATCTGGTCAGCAACGAACATTCTACGCCCCGAAAAGCAGAAACGTCAGCGATGGGCCAACACATGAAAGCAGGAGATGGGTATTGGATAGAGGTAAATAGAGGCCTAGAAAGACTCACCTTGTCTGAGCATGCGTCATGGGCGCGGTGCTTTTCAGAGTCGGCAGTGTTGATGTATCATCTGCTTCCGCCTCTTTGTGCTCAGCTTCGCCGTCGCTCATTCTCATTTCTACAGCTGAGTCGCCGGTGTCACTGGTACCCGATGGCGAGAGCGATTGATCGACAACTGAAGATGACATGCTTGCGATCCCATCATGTTCCGAATCTGTCTCGGGAGTAGCAGAATCTGTAGGTTCTGCTTGTGGTCTGGCTTTGCTCCTCTCGGCAAGGTATTGAGACGCGGCAAAGGCACATATGGACTCGCCACTCTCTCCACTCAACAGCTTGAGAACAGGAACATCTACGTGTACCTCCTTCAAGAACCAGGTACGCAGCTCGACTGCCAGCAGCGAGTCGATACCAACATCCAGAAGAGGAATGTCGATCTTGAAGCTACCTGGAGACATCTGAAGCATTGTTTCCACTCTAGCTGCCAATGCTTGAGTCAAGACTGCGGCGGCAGAGTCTTCGGATGTCGTCTCTTCCAGACGAGCAGTGACCGAAAGAGGGTCAGCATCCGCGCCACCAGTCAAAGTGCTGGACACCTGCTCCTCCCGAACGTAGTGAGAGGCAAGAATGTTCTTGTACCACTGTGGGTGTGCCTCGCTAGGCGTATTGCTGTCGTACACGTATGGTCCCATGCCCGTTATGATATCTGCGGTAGTGGAAGTCACAGTCTCGCCTTCTCGAACAGGGCTCGCTGCCACAGCTTCGGCGAAAATCTGGTGCACATCGATCTCAGAAAGAGGTAGCTTCATGGTGCGTGCAAGCTTGTCAAACATTGCTTGGCCACGTTCAGCAACGTATCCGACGTCAGCCACGGCTCCCACGTCGATGACCGACGAAGCTAGTCCTTGTTGCCGACGATGCTTGGTCAGCATGACTTGGTAGAGAGAAGCGGCGTCGTAATTGGATTGACCAGCATTGCCAATGATACACGATAGAGTGGAAAAGAGAATGAAGAAGTCGAGGGTCGGATCACTGAACTCCTCGTGAAGGTACAGTGACCCATTGACCTTTGGCCCAAGGACCTCATTCATATCGGAAGCTTGCATGTCGAGGAAGAGTCGATCTCGAAGCACGAGCGCGGCATTCGCTACACCAGCAATGGATGGCATTTCAGCACGTATCTTGGCAACAGTCTTTTGTACGCTGGTCTTATCGGAAACGTCCATGGCGTAGACCATAACCTTGGCACCGAGCTGAGACACTTCTTCCAGCCATTGGGAATCGATTTTGGCGCTTCGACTTGCCAATGCAATATGACGAGCTCCATTCTCGACCATCCATCTGCAGATCGAACGACCAAGAGTTGAGACCAGACCGACCAGGAAGTATGTTTTGTCGGGATTGAATAGTCCTTGGCCGCGGACGGGCTTAATGGTAACCTGCAGCGAGCTTTCATGAGGAATGGTCCAATCGACAACAGCAGGATAATCCAGCGAAGCACTTGGAAGACCGGGTAAGTGGTGTACTGGTACCGGCGTTGAATGCTCAATGGCATCGTTCATGTCTGCTAGGGCTTGCGAGATGACAGGACCGAGTTCTCCGGTCGGCAAAAGCTTCCCCTCTAGCAGGAGCGCGTCAGTATTGAACGTGATGCCTGGAAATACCGACAGCAGCTTCGTGGTGACCGGATCGTCTCTGGCAATTGCAACAACGTAGCCGATGTTGGGAGGCAGAGATCTTTGTAGGTTGTAAGTCGATGCTCGAGGATGTAGAGGAAGGATGTGGGCATTGGACGTTTTGACATTGGCCGTTGACTGGGTGAACACCAGTTCCAACTGCTCCCCGGAAAGCTTTGCGATAGCTTGAGCCAGATCAGGAGAAGCGCCATGTATGACCACCTTAGATTCTTGTGAAGAGGCGCGAGGAATGGTGGTAAGGACTTGTTTGGCCAATATCGAGAGAGCGCAGGCTCTCAGCTGCTGTGCGTTGCACGGAGTCTTTGCATCTAGCGCCAGTGACAAAGCCGGCGCAGATGAGACTATCGACGAGTGAGCGCCAGTGAGGACAAGCACGGGTCTATTCTCCTCATCCATGCCTGTAGTGAGGACTGTCGTTGAGGACCATGGCAAAGTGACAGAAAGCGCCGTTCTGATTGTAGTGTTCCCTGCGAGTTCTTGGTGGCGACCGCTCACACCGAAAAGCCAGGGCTCTGCTTCTTCAAAACTGATGGAGCCATCACGAGACACAGCAGTATATTTGTGTTTAGTGACGTCGCCGGATTCGACAGCCTTGATGATCTGCCGTCCAGCGGAATTGAGGCGGTCGTTTCGCTCCAGATCTGGTTTCAACCGTGTGATCAGCATCTCACCCTCAGGCGTAAGGGTGAGCTCAGGCTCGGTTGACCATAGAACTGGCTGGAGCCGGAAGTTGTCTGAAGCACCCAACTTCAGGCGAACGAACGCCTCAACGATCGGACGAGCATCTACTGAACGAGAGCCCTTCGTAGCCATGTTCAAGAACTGAAGATTGAGCTGCTCCAATTCGATCACCACACTCCGGCATAGACCAACCATCATGGCTGCGTGTGAATCATGGTCGTCGAGATGGCCGGTCGTCACCCATAGCATATCAGTGGCTTGTGCGAAGAGAGCTTGCAACTTCTGAAGCCGTGTCTCGGTGATGGCGTCGGCGAAGAAGGGCCGCTCCAGGTCGCACAAGGCGATGACAGCAGTCGGTCCCTTCGTGTGAATCTCTGGATCAATCTTGTCGATGCTCTGAACCACTTGAACACGTCCCGCAAAGCGTGCTACGTATTGCGAGATGCTTCGAACAGTCTTTGCCATAGCCAATGATTGTCCACCTATGATCAGCACTTGATCACACAGCGGCACATCATCCAGGAACTCCAAAGGCTCGCGAAGGATCTCCACACGCGAGTCTGTGGCCTGCGTGACGACCACTGAGATTGCGTGAGTTTCCAAGTCTGGCACATCACTCTGATGCTTATCGACTCCCGTGAAGCCTGTTGACCTGAAAAGATCGTCCCAACCTTGCAGTGACAATCCGGGTTGACTGGCCGTTCCCTCACGATTTCCGAGCCACCAGCCTTCTAGCGGACCCATGAGTAGCAGACCCTCAAGGAATTCGCCTGTCACCTCCAGCATAAACAAGTATCCTCCGGGCTTCAGGATGCGGCGTACGTTCTGCACAGCCTTCGTCAGATCGGTTGTGGCGTGGAGCACATTTGCGGCGATAACCACATCTTGGGACTCAGCCTCGAAACCTTGCTCGACAGGATCTCGTTCCACATCGAAGACTTTGTAAACCACTCGACCTGCGGCTTCAGCCTCCGTATGGGCTAAGCGCTCTCGTGTCTTCTCGAAGAAGCCTGCCGAGACGTCTGTGAAGGTGTACTGGCCAACAGCGTCTCCAAGCGCAGCGAGTACACTCTGTGTTGTGCCACCACTGCCACCGCCAACCTCACAGTATTTCGCACGCGGGTATCGATGAGAGAAGGTGCGGACGAGATCAGCAATGGTGCGATTCAGCCGTACTTGATAGCGGCCATGCGAGTATAGCTTCGCCCAGACATTCTGGCGAAGGTAGACTTCCAGAGGTCTCTCCTCCCCTGCCATGACCTTGGCCAAGTGTTCTCCTGCCACGTGTACAGCTCTCATATCGATCTGATCTTTGAAGGCTGGTGTCTGCTTGTAGCTTTCCATCAAATCGGCCGTATCATCAAGCCACGATTTCTGTAGGTTCGGATGCCTGCCGTCAGAGGTATGCTGCAAGACAAGTTTTACTGAGTTATAAAATGCCTGACGATCCCAGGTCCAGCCAGCGACCTGCGCATCGGAGGCGGAAGAGAAGTAACTGCGCAGATAGTACAAGCAAGATCTATTGATCGCTTCAATGAGCCTCTGTTCGGCTTCGTCTGGGAAGAGCTCGGGGAGATTGCTGCCATTCGCATGGAATAAGTCTGGTTGGTAGTCCAAATAAGAAAAGACCGGGCGATCTTCTTTCGCGCTCAACTGCGTCCAGTTGTCCATCCGGAAGCCCTCACCTTGGAGTATGCATTGGCCTGAAGGTCCGAAAACATGAATGTCGCCTTCGCAGGAGCGAGCAGTGTTCTTCGTCAACACGCAGTCTGTCTCAAACACCACATGGGTGCCATAATCAGACAGGCTGCGGGCGTGAGGGTTGACAACCATGCGGGACAATGCTGAAGGCAAAAACGATCCTTGAATGGGAATGCGAGTAGGGTTGACCATTGCGGCGAGAAGTCCCTGTAGAGCAACATCTAACAGGCCTGGATGGGCGATGTATTGATCTCCCACATCTTCGGCAGGCCACGATGCCCTGGCGCTAGAGAAGCCGAGCGTTCGACGAACATGCTTCATGCCTCGGAAGAGTCCTGTATAATCTAATCCTGTGGTCTTGAGAAGGGCCTGGTAATATGCTTCACCTTCGATAGATGTAGTGCCAGAACGAGACGGACGGCGTTCTGGCAGTACAGAGCTGTCGCTATCGTCGTCTTTCGCATCAGGAGAGGAGAATAGCTCAATGATGAGGCGTCCGCTGACATTCTTCTCCAGCGTGCCACCCTGCACGCTCGAATGGCAAGCAAAATCTGTGTCGATAGTGAAGGCGTCGTTGCTTGCTGGTTGTCGACGCCGCACAGAGAATACTATCTCCACTCCAGCGTGGTTATCTTCAAGGACCAAGGCACGAGGAATGACCAAGTCGTGGACCTCGATCAATTTGATCCGATCAAGGCCAGCAATCTCTGCTGCTGCCTCGACAGCTAAAGCCACATAGCCCACGGTGGGGAAGAGTATCGCCTTTTGGAACACATGTCCCCTTGTCCATGGCAACTCGCTGACTTTCAAAACGTTTCGCCATCGCATTTCGTTGTCTGAATCATCAGCGACCCGTCTGCCCAGTAGCTCGTGCGGTCTTCGGTCTGCCAAGCGGTATCGGCTGGACAGGCGGCTCTCTTTCCAATAGATCTGGTCGTGTGACCAACTGTAGCTCGGGATGGACTTGACGACTGCTGCGGAGGCCGCAGAGTCAGGCCCTAAGTATCCTCGCCTCCAGCCGTCAAGATCAACCCAGTTGCCGAGAGTAGCCCATAAGGATCCGAGCGAAGCAGAGAATGCCGAAACATCGTTCTGACCGCGTTGAAGAGTTGCTACGTAAGGAAGTAGCGAATTGGGACCCAAGGCTGTTGTGATCGTCTGCGTCGCAGGGCCCTTCAATGCAGGGTGAGCGCCAGCCTCGACGGCAAGATCGAATGGTCCTGCACGCCATAAGGAGCACTCTACAGCATCCGAGAACAAGACTGGCTGGCACATGTTCGCGACCCAATACTCATCCGCGAGCACTTTGAGATCTGCTGGGTCGTCCAAGACCTCAGCGTGGCCATGGACTGAGGAGATCCAGATGCATTCATTGTTCTGAGGCCGCACTTGGATATCACATGCTTTCAGCGAAGCCAGATAAGGTGCGGCGCAAGGAAGCATATGGGCCGAATGATAGGCTGTGTCAACCTTCAGCAGTCTGGCAAACGTCTTTCGCTCATCCAGCAACTGCTTGGCTGAGAGGACCGCGTCTTCGTCACCAGAGAGCGTGGTTGATGTAGGAGAGTTGCTAGCCGCAACGCTCAGACGGCCGTCAAAGCTCGCGCAGAAAGCCTCAGCATCGTCGATGCCCAACCCAACCGCCAGCATGGCTCCATTTTGACCTCCCTCTCCTCGCGCTAGGTGGGCATGCAGGCCGCGATAGAAGGCCACACGCATGGCGTCTTCGGCCGATAGCAGACCGGCAGCATAAGTGGCAGCGATCTCACCAGACGAGTGTCCCACAACGCCGCGGAAGCGTATACCGGCAGCAGCTAGAGTGTCCACCAAAGCGATCTGGATCGCGGTGCAGAGAGGCTGAGCAAGTTCTGCTTCACTGAGACGCGATTCCGGTTGCTCTTTGGCCAGCTCTGCCACGAGGGACCAATTTGGGGCATCAGGTAGTGATGCAAGAGCAGCTTCGCAAGCCTGGAGACTCTTCCTGAAGACAAAGCACTTGCCCGCCAGATCACGGCCCATTGTTGCCCATTGCGCGCCCTGACCTGTGAAGATGCCGAGAATCCCAGGGTTGTGCCATTTCAGCTTTGATGGGGCTCGCACGCCAACATTCTCGGGCGCCACGCCCGCTGTTGACGATCGCAGCGCATCGATCAACGATTTTTTCGATCTAACTCCCGAGATTGAAATGCGCTGTGGAAATATGGTTCGGCGGCTCTGTGTGAAGAAGGCAAGGTCTTCTATGCTGACAGGATTGCTGCTTTCGTCCTCGCATTGGGCTTCGAGCATGTCTGCTAAGCCATTGATGCTTGCAGCAAGAGACGATCCAGTGGATGCTGAAAGTAGCAATGGCCCAGCGAAGAAATCTTGTTGATAGGGTGCTGCTTCAAGCTTTTCGGCCGAGGGAGCTGAAGAGGGTATATATTGCTCAATGATTGCATGACAGTTGGTACCACCGAATCCAAAGCTATTCAAACTGGCACGACGTGGTGAAGATCCAGAAGGCCACGGCATTGGTTTTGTAGGCACTTCCAGACGATGATAATATGGTGCGATGTCCGGATTCAAGCTCCGGAACAGAAGATTAGGCGGAATGGTTCCATGTTGCACCGCCAATGATGCTTTCAGGAGTCCAGCCAGGCCAGCACAACCCTCGAGGTGACCTATGACAGTCTTGATCGATCCACAGAACAGCTTTCCATTAATCTCACCATCGGATTCGTCATTCGTATCGTAGTTAAAGAATGCGTCGTAAATGCCACGAGCCTCCTGTGGATCGCCTGCCATAGTACCAGTACCGTGTGCCTCGAAATACTGTGGTCGATCGCTTTTCTGTCGGAGGTCTAGGCCAGCACGAGCATATGTCTCGCGAATAAGAGATGCTTGCGCTTCGCCGCTTGGCATTGTCATGCCTGTCGTCCTGCCATCCTGTCCCATTCCCGTCTCGCGGATAATGCATTCGATGTGATCGCCATCTGTAAGGGCCTGCGACAGCGTCTTCAACATCAATGCTGAGACACCCTCGCCACGCGCGTAGCCATCCGCAGACGCATCCCACATGGAGCTTCGCGATGTCGGAGACAGCATGTGCAGTTTGGACTCTGAGATGTATGGAGTACAGTCGAAGATCAGATTGACCCCGCCGACAATTGAACTGGTTGATTCGCCATTTCGCAAGGACTGGACTGCGAAGTGGAGGGCAGCCAGAGATGACGAACATGCCGTATCTAGAGTTACTGAAGGGCCGCGAAAGTCGAAGAAGTAACTGATACGATTTGAGAGAATGCTGAAGGTGGAACCCGTTCCATGATAGCGATTGATTGTCTCTAAATCTCTTCCTTGGATGTCACGATAATCGTTCGTCATGCAGCCCACATATACTGATGTTGCGCTTCCTTGCAACCGATCGATGGGATACCCAGCGCTCTCAATGCATTCATAGACGCTTTCGAGGACCAGGCGCTGCTGCGGGTCCATGGCGTCTGCTTCCATTGGGTTAATGTTGAAGAAGGGGGCATCAAATAATCGCGGGTCTTCTTCAAGCAGATACCCCTTGGCGACAACATTGGTAGATCCGTGATGCTCGCCATCTTCATGATAAAATGCTCCTAGGCCCAGACGGTCCTTGGGTATTGTGGAAAGAACGTCTCTTGGATTTTTGAGTAGTCGCCACAGCTTGGATGGAGATGAAGCGCCTCCTGGGAAGCGACAGGAGGATCCGACTACCGCAATAGGCTCAATCATATTGTCGTGGTGCGCTTCTGTGTATTCTGTTAGAGGTAGAGCAGCTGTCGAAAGTTCAGATGAATGATTGTAAAAAGAGCCTCCTTCAATCTTTGTACTCAACATTACTAGAACGACCCGATGATCGTACTGTCCTCCGACTTGTGCTCGTAGCCTTTGCTGGCTATCATTGAGGGGATAGTGGCACCAGGCCTCTCCGCATCGCCATTCCGATAGAGAGGAGCTAGCAAGGCTATCGCAGGGCACCGCAGAGAGGCGCAAACATGGCCTGCAATCTTGACACCTGCTAGTCAAAAGCACGATTAAAACTTCCGAACACGGCGCGCTTGCACCTGGACTGCGTTGTCCCCTTGTCCGAAGCGCAGTACATACTATACCAAGCGCGTAGAGTCCATTTCGCGCATGTGATCACACGACCAGACTGTGGAGAGCTCGAAGTGCAGACTGGCCAGGAGGCTTGCACTGTTGTTTCTGCCCTATCCTCGTTAGCATCGAAACATCGTCGGCTCGTCGCTTCACGCATGACAACGACGCAGAACTGTCCTAGTCGTGCCTCTGGTATGGCACAAGCGAGAGCAGATACGCGAAGCTCTCGTAGGGCATCGGCAGTCCACAGTTCCAGTCCACCAGGCCTCTGACCCTCCACTAGTGGTGTGATTGGAGATAGATAACGGGCTATCATGCCGAAGACAAGCTGGCAGCCATGCTGACGCTGTTGTCCGAGGAGATGAGCAAGCTAAACTGCATATTGAAGAAGAGCTAGCTTATTAGTTATTAGTATAACCGCCTTCTGTAGGCGTTATTAGGACATAAGCCGCCTTTAGGACCCAAAGTAGACCTTACTACTCCGATAAAGGATCTAGCCTATAGTAGTTGCTTAGCTATAACTACTATTCCCTACCTAACCTACTAGTACTTTAGCTACTACGTAATCGAGACTATAATAAGTATTTAACTAACTCTAAAGAGCTATATACGTACGATTCTTAATAACGTCTATAATACTTTATATAGTAATATTATAGTAAATACCTTCTCGTACTATACTCTTATAGTTCTACTATACTATAGTAAGCTAATAATATAATAAAGATTTATATATAATATTAAAGGTTACTCTTAAGACTCGATAGAGTAACTATCTATAAATATAAAAATTATCTAGAAGGATACTATCTCGTTAAGGCTAGTAACCTAGCTATAAGTTTAAAAAAAATAACCTTTTTAATACTAGACCCTAACTTAGGGCTCTAGACTTCTTAACCCTTAAGATTACTCTATCTATAAACTATATCCTAGATCTAATTTTTTAGTTATATAGTAGACTTATCGTATAATAAACTATTATAAAAGTATACTAGGATTTAGGTACCTTCGTTATATAGGAACGACTAGACTATACTCTAAAAGAGACTTTTAATAGCCGCTAAGCTATAGTTAGAAATATAGGTTTTAGGCTAGCGATTAGTAGATATTAACCCTCCTATCGATAGCCGAGTATACTACTTTAAGATAATCTAAGAGATAACTTAGCGCTCTTACGACGAGCTAGAAAGAAGTATACTATAAGCCTAGTCTATAGTTATAAGACTATCTTATTCCCGTATTAAAAAAAATCTATATTACTTATTTATATACCTCCCTTCTTTCGAGTAAGCGAATCTTAATCCTACTTTTCTCCTAATAAGCTCTTTTCGATAGACGTAAAGATACTATTAATAATATTATTCTCTAGAATTCTAGAATAGTACGCCTTCTTATAACTCGGCTCCGTAATAATACTTATACTTAGTACTTCTCGAGTACTACTATTAAACCCTCTATCCTCGTAACGATTTAATAAGAGTAATTTTATAATAGATAATAACCCTTCCGCTAGTATCTTAATCTCGTATATTATAGAGACGTATTTTTAATAAATCTATATACTAACTTTTCGTAGACCTTTAAGACCCTTAAGTACTTTATAATCGATACTATATTTATTCGTAACGCTATAAAGACTAATATATTAAAGATATTATACTCGAGATATACCGATCTAGTATAGAAATATTAGTAGTAATTTAACGAATATATCGCGATTAATACTAATAATATTCTAGCTATATAGAATTAGTATAGCTTCTTAATCGATTTATCGATATATTAATAGTATCGTAGGCGTAAGGCTCTTACGTAATTCGATAGATCTTTTATCTAGAGTATATCGCTATCCTAAACGAAGTACTCCTAACTTTAGTATTTAGACTAAAGTAAAGTATATAATATCTAGCTTAGCGCTTAATACGACCTCGTATATTTAATTTCTTAATTCGGCGGATAATTAAAGGAAGGAGGTTCTCGATTATATAATATTTTATAGGTAGCTTAGATAAACTTTCGGGTTTTAATTAATAATTAGTACTCTAGAGCGTTATTATAACCGCTAATACGTATCTATCTATATCGAGCTTACTTTAATTATACTTCCGGCTTTCTAATCTAACTACGAAAGAACGAGTTAAAAGTAATTAGTAGCGTAACTAAAGGCTAAGGAGAGGAAGCTAAAGTTAATATAGTAGTATCTTATATCTTAGCGAAGTAAGGAAGTAGATACTCCGAAGTATTAGAATATCTTATTTTATATAATTCGGCTATTAACGACTTAGTATCTTCCTTTCGATAGAGTCGTTCGCTTATCTAATATTAGTATTAATTATACTTTACCTCTTACTTTCTTCTTAGCTCTCTTATATATATCCGCTATATACTCGCTCCCTAAGCTTAGAGTATAGGATCGATTAGTAAGGAAGGGATAGCTTAAAGTACTATAATAATCTATTCTAATATCGTACTATACTTTATTAAGGACTAGAGATAGGGAGAGTTTATTTATATTACGATAGATAGTAATTATATTTAAAATCTCTAGCTTATATAGCTACGATATATATATAGGAGTTAAGTACTCTATAGAATTAGTATATTTTCCTTCGTATAAATATATATCCTATAAAACTCCTTTTCGAAAGGACGCTCTATAGTAAGATTATAAACCTTAACGGGATCTTACCCTTTATAACGTCTCGTAGTATTAGTACTACTCTACTTAAATCTCGTACTCGCCCTTAAACGCCTATTTTAGTTTCGATATATTCCGTATACTATCCTATACTAGAGTTAGAAGTCTCTAGAGATTATCGAATATATTCTTTTTATACTACTATATAGTATAGGCTTTACTTTTACTAGGAAGAATAAATACGTCTAGCTATAATAGATTCTCTATATTTATACTCTTTCCTTCCTCTATATAATAAGCGGTTATAGAGTCTAGTATTAGTAGTAGGGCTATAATTAATACTCTCTTCTCTAAAATAAGATCTAGAGACTCGAGACTAAAAGGACCGAAAGAAAGCTTTAAAGAGCGAAGACCGCCGAGCCTACTTAGGCTAAATAGTCGAGCTAGGTACTAAGATAGATAATCTCGAAGAAGTATAAGGTATCGAATACGCTTTATATTATCTCTAATCTAGCGCTAGAATTCCGGTATAAAGCGTATCGGTATCTCGATAGTATTTAAACTATAGAGTACTAGTAGTATCTCGTTATAGATCTAGCGATAAAGGCGGAGGATAATCGCGGAAAGTAGTCTCGATTATATACTATATATAATTCGGAGCGTAGAAATTCCTAAGAGACGTCTAGAGCCTTTAAAGATAGAGATATAATTAGCGTCGGCGTAGAGTATAAAGTTATAGATACTATTTCTTAGCTTAGCGGATAAGTCGAGGAATCCGACTCGAAGTTACGACTAGACTTATATTATTATAGACTATAAGTAGCGGGTTAGCGTTAAGCTATATATAAATTATATAGTAAGAATACCCGATATATACCTATAGCGCGAGTATTAATCGCTAGTAGGTTTTCGAGCGTCGTACTTTAATTCTATAGTAGTAGTTATTATATATAAGAGTTAAAGTAAAAGTAGGAGCGGTATAGTAAGATATAGTTATACGCGAGGAAGCTTTAGCTACTATACGCGCTAATATATATAAAGCTACTAGCTTATCGTACGTAAATAAAGCCGTATCCGTTATATACTATATTAAGTTAACTTATAACGAGTAGGTTAGTATTACGGATAGCTCGCTTACTATATATACTAGTTATATTATAGTATACGCTAGTCTTTCCGATCCGTAGTCCGACTACTATAGTACTAGGTTATATTATACTAGCTCTATATAACTTAGATTCTAGAGCGTATCCTAGCTTTACTCTCCTAAATACTAAGTTAAGCTAGAGAGTAAAACTCTTTCTTAATATCCTTATATATCTTATCCTCTACTTTCTACTCCGCCTAACGCGGGATAAGGTTATACTACTAGGTAAGTAGATACTAAGGCTAGTTAGATCTAGTAATAAAGAACTAAAAGATTAGTATATCTCTTAGCTTATTCTTTTTACTAGTAGAAATCTTTATAGCCCGAATCGACTTATAAACTAACGTAAGCGTACTTACGACGTTCTTAAGTATATCGGTAGTAACTATTAAGCTTCTAAGATTCGGTAGATCCTTAAGAGTACTTAATCTAGAACCTAGAGTATATAGTCTTATAATTCTTAGATACCGAATATACTTCTTCCGCTCTCTATATACTTTAAGAAATCTAGATAAATTATAGTAATTAAGGCTAATAATATTACTACTATAGAGAATCGGTATAGTTTCCTCGTTAAGTTAGCGACTAACGCGAAGTAGAGCGGTAGAGAGTAGTAGAGGTCGATCTTCGTTATAGTACTAGATCTTTAGTATAGAGCGGCTATAGTAGCGAAGGCCTTTTAAACGACTAAGGATAGTTAGGAATAGAGCGGTAGTATTCTTTATAATATAGTAATAGTTTTCGTAGATCCTATTACGAAGTTCGGCTAGAAGATCGAGTAAGGTAGTATATAGCTTCGAGATAGATAGGAATATTACCTACTTTTAGATATTAGTATATAAGTCTATAATAGATAATAGATAAGCGGTATACCTTCTAGCGTATAGAATAGCTAATAGCGCCGAATACTATTACTATATATTCTACCGATACTATACGCTAGATAAGTAGTCGCGATATTCGTATATAGGGAGATAAAGAAGAATTATAGGTTATATTCTAAATAATATTTACGAGAAGTCGCGATAAGATATACTCTATATTACTATAAAATTAGCGCGCTTCTTAGATAGGAAGGCCTAAATCGACTATATAATTAATACTACTTTCTATCGAGCTAAGGAGGGCCGATAGGTATAAATAGATTATAAAGTATAATAGAAGCTATAAGGAGTAGTAGGGGCTAAAGTAGGAATAGTAAGTGTATTATTATTTTCTATAGGTTAGAGCTAAACCTAAAAGGTATTAGCTTAGACTAGTTATATAACTATTATTATATAATCTAGTCTGCCTTAGTATCCCTTACTAGGTTACTAACTAGACTGTATATTCTAACACTCCTACTTAGAACAGTTAGTCTCTAAGTCCAATCCGAATAAATATATACAATTCAGAATTTCAATTAGCTAATTAGATATAGTAGTCTCCTAGTTGGTATAGTATATCTAACTAGTAAGGTTTAATTCTTTAATCTAGAATCAATATAGTAGAATAAATCCTAATAATCTATTTCTATTATATTCTTTTATCTTTCCTTTTAAACTACTATATCCTACTTGCATTTATATTTAGGAAAGATTCTAGGTTAGCTAATTAGGTATAATAGCTTCTAGATTAGTATAGTATATCTAATCTACTAAGTTCAATTCTTAGGCCTAGTATCTTATTTGCTTAACGGCGTTGATCGCCTTTAAGTAGGCACTTTTGTTGCCTTTTATATAAGTTATAATTGCCTTATAAATTGCTAGAACTATAGCCCTATCTTTGGCTTAGTTAGGCTATTAGCTACTATCTCTTTTGTTAGAGTATATTCTACTATAATCTTTCTTTACTACTAAAGATTTCTAACCTTATTAAAGCTAATATTAATATATTTTGATCTCTTATAGGTATAAGTATCTTTAATAAGAGTTAAAGCTACCTAGTTGTTACCTATAATCTAAATAGGTCTAATCTTATTTACTATATTAGAATTTCCTTTAATTAGTAGTTAAAATAAATATTCTCCTACTAACTATATATAGTCTATCTCCCTTAGGAGTACTATAAGGAACTAAGATTGCTTTATATATATATTTATTACTATATACTTAGCTTCTATAGTTAATATAGTAACTAACTTTTGCTTCTTACTTATCTAAGAAACTAGTAATCTATAGAGAAAGAAGATACTTCTAAGGATTAAGACTCTATTAGCTTTATCTATTATATAATTAGAGTCTAAATATCTAATTAGCTTTCCTCCTCCCCTTCTAAATATCAAACCTAGGCTTAGGAATAATCTTAGGTATCTAGCTAGTTTCCTAAGTGCTTTTAGGTATCTCTTAGATAGATCTAATATATATAATCTAAGTCTTCTAAAGGTAAAAGCAATGTTAGGTCTTGTTATAGTTATTAGCTATATCTATATACTATTTTGGCTTTAGTACTCTATCTTATTATATCTCTCTTTATCTAAGTTAGATTTCCTTAGACTCTTATAGTTATTAAGAGGTAACAAGGTTAGGTAGGCCATTTCTTTAGTTATTCTAAACTTTATAAGGCTTTCCTAAATATAATATTCTTAGTCGAGCTTTAGAGTACTATTCTTTCTATCTCTAGTAAGCTTTATCCTAAGAATTTTAGTTAGTTTACCTAGGTCTTTAATTTTGAATACCTTACCTAGTTCTTTCTTAAACTAAAGAATATCTTCTAGTTTTAGTACTATAATAGGAATGTTATCTATATAGGTTAAAACTATTAGGTTCCTATCCTTATAAATAAGTAAGTATAGGTCTACCTCTAATTAGTAAAACCCTATTTTCTCTAGCTTTAAGATATATAGCTTATTCTAGTCTCTTACTACTTGTTTTAGGCTATATAAGCTCCTTAGGATTTTTAGAGCTATACCTTATAGGATTTCTACTCCTAGTAGGGGAATTATAAAGATATCTTCCTATAGGGTACTTTTAGTAAATATATTGTTTACATCTACTTAGTACAATTCTAGGTCTTTCTTATATATAGTAGCTATAAACATCCTAAGTATATTATGCCTTACTATTAGTATAAATGTCTCCTAAAAATCTACCCTAAATTTCTAGGAAAAATTCCTTATAACTAGTCTTACTTTGAATTTATTAATTGCTCTACTAATTAGTCTCTTTATATTAAATATCTATTTTAAGGTAACTAGGTTTGCTCCTTTTAGTAGAACTACCTAATCCTAGGTATAATTGCTTCTAAGTATAATTAGCTCTTTCTAGATTGCCTCTTCCTATATATAGCCCTATTTTAGATCTTATATTGCCTCTTAGTAGGTTCTTAGAATTAGAACCTCCTATCTTTATATAATCCCTAGTATAAAAGTAGGGAATGCAACCTTATAGATATATCCTAGAAGTTCTTCTATCTAGTTTATACTTAGATCTAGGTCTTTTATTATATAGATAAAGGCTCTATAATATTTTGCTTTAGGGAGTTCTTTATCCTCTAATTCTCTTAGTCTTTTCTATATAGTTAATCTTATAATTATACTATAAACTCTTTCTTCTCTTAATCCTTTATTAGAGATTAATCTTCTTCTCTTTAAATTCCCCTTCTAAGTATAAACATTCTAGTTGTCTTACTAAGGTTCCTCTTAGCTCTAATTTAGAGCCTACTATTTATATTTTTCTTTTTCTTCTTCTAGATTATCTATTACCTAATATTGGTCCTTATTCTTTAGTAGTAGAGGTAGCTAAACTTGTAGTAGTTTTAGATCTAGTTTCTCCTTTCTTACTAGTCTACTAACTAGGTTTCTAGCTAGAGTATAGCTTAGCTAGTTAAGTCTAGGAATATTTAAAGTTATATCCCCTCCTTTCTTATCCTTAAACTAGATAGTATTATTATATACTCTTATAGCCTTTATATTAGGCTCCTAGAATAGCTATATCTTAGATATATTAGGTATATATCTAATAAACATAGCATCCTTTCCTCTATTTATTAGTTTGTCTAACCTTATCCTAATTAGCTAAGATTTAGTATCTATATATATAACTACTCTATATCCCTAAACCTTAAAGTATAATATAGAAGGTTTCTTTCTAGTAAAGGCTTTATTAGGTAAAACCTTAAGTCTATCTATATCTAGCCTATTTAGAAGGGCATTTCTTATAATAGTATAGGTATCTAATACTTCTAGCTAGAATTTAACTAGTATGTTTGATTCCTTAAGCATTGCCCTAATATATTCCTTAGATGTCTAGATTAACCTTTCTATAACTCTATTTTAGATTAAGTTATATACTTTAGTTATATAGTAGGAGATTCTAGATTCCTTCTCCTACTACTTAAGTAATATAAGCAATTCTCTTACCCTATTACTTCTTACTACCTAAAGCGGATTCCCTAATTATAGTTTAGCTTTTCTTTTCTATTCCTATAGTATATCTACTATATCTTCTCTTAACTTTAATAGGAATACCTACTTCTTTCTTAAGAAGTTATTAATAATCTTAAGCTACTATTTGAAACCTAGCCTTAAGATAGGTAAAGGTCTATAGATATTAATTGAAATAAGGGAAAGTCTAGCTAGCTTTCTCTCTATTTCCTTTCCTTTATATTTCTTTATTTTAGCTAAAGAATATACTCTATAGGGCTAGTATCTTATAGGAATAGGAATTTTTTCCTTTAGGTTAGTAACTTTATAAAGGTCTCTTAGAAGTCCTTCTCTAAAGTATCTAACTCTTCTATACTATAGCTCCTACTAATCCTAATTAGTCTAAGCTATAAAGGCATAGGTATTATTTTTTATTAAATCCTAGGAAATATACTAGTATACAAATTTATCTAGGTCTTAGCTAATTTCTTTAATAAATAGTACTCCTCCTAAAAGCCTTGTCTAGATAACTAGCTTCCTATTAGGTAAATAAAGTATGAATTTTAGTAGTTAAATACTAAACTACTTACTAAATTAGTTCTAAGAAATAAGATTGACTCTAAGCCTAGGTATAAAGAGAATACCTTTTAATATAATCTATTTTCCTCTCCTCCTACCTATAACTATACTCCTAATATATATAGCTATTAGATAGCTACCTCTAACCTTAATCTACTTCTTCCTTTTAAGAGGTTTTATATCTCTAAAGAGTAATTCTTAGTTAGTTATATAGGTAGAAGTATAAGAGTTAAGTAGCTATTTAGATAGCCTATACTTGCCTTTTACTTTAATAGTTAAATAAGCTACCTTATCTATATCTTCCTCCTTAGAGGGAGAAGATAGTTTAGAGGGTACCTCTATATCTTATACTATATAGGCCTTTTTAGAAGATAGTTTCCTAGTCCTCTTTTCTAGGAATTGTATTCTTAGGCTTAGTTTCTTTACTATTTCTTTAAGTTGCTCTTTGTCTAGTAAAGATCCCCTCCTAGCTCTAGATAGGGATTGTTTCTTTACTACCCTATAGCTCTACTTTAGCTTAATAGCTACTTTTGCCTTGTCTAGGTTAGGGCATTCTCTAATCTAGTACTTTCCTTTATATAGGAAATATAATAAATCCCTACCTACCTAATTTCTTTTCTTAGTAAACATAGTTATCTCCTATCTTATTATCTATTCCTATTTTTCTCTTAGGATATTAAGAATATCTTATAGGCTTAGGTCCTATCTTAGATCTATTCTATCCCTAATAGTACTAAATAATTCTAGAAGGGCTACTAGAAGCTATTAAATCCTTCTCTCCTTAGTCTTAATTTCCTTAAACTATAGAGAGATTAATACTACCTTCCTAGCTATACTACTTAGGCTTTACTATACTTTATTAACTATTTAGCCTTCTTCTATACTAAAATTAGTATACTATTAAAGCAAGCTTCTTCCTATTACCTAAAGCTTCCTCTTATATTTTCCTTTTACCTATATCTATAGATACCTTATATATTTAAGCTCTTAATATTTATCCTAGTTATCTTCTAAAATGTAGATAAATATTTTATATAATACTATTATATTATAAACCTTGTAACTTACTCTTCTAATTGACTAGTCTAGTAATTCTAATAATATTATTAAGATATACTTAGATAGTATAGATACTAGGGTACTAAGGACTGTTTTATCTAGTACCTATTTAACCTTTAGCTTTATTAGGTATATCCTAATTATCTTAAACTATAATTTATAATTCTCTCTTATTAAGATTAGTATAGCCCTTCTTTTACTAATTCCTCCTTCTTAATCTATAATTTCTTCTATAAATTAAATCTAAATAAACTCTAGAAACAAGCTCTTTCTTTAGTCTAAAAATAATAGTTTCTAGATAGCTATCTTCCTTAGTTATAGATCCCTAGCTCTACTAAGCCTCTTAGTTTTAAAGGTTACTAAAAACTTAGTATAGATTCCTACTCTATAGGGCTAATAACTTCCTTAAGTCCTTCCTAACTATTACAACCTATAGGTTAGGGTATTAGTAGTACTAAGTACTAAATCTAAGGCTTATCTAATAGTACTTAAGACCTAGGCTTATCTATTCCCTTTATACTCTAAGCGATCTAATACGCTTTAAGTAAGTATACCTTACTAGGTTCTTTTATAGCTTATATATATAGAGCTTCTTTATATAATATATATAGGTCTACCTCGAGTCTCCCTCTCCTATTTTGCCTCTTCCTTCTAGGACTAGACTTATAGGTTTAGAAGTAACCTATACTACTTTAGTCTTCTACCTTATAGTTACAAACCCGGGCTTATAACCTATCGAGCTAAGGAGGGCCGATAGGTATAAATAGATTATAAAGTGTAATAGAAGCTATAAGGAGTAGTAGGGGCCAAAGTAGGAATAGTAAGTATATTATTATTTTCTATAGGTTAGAGCTAAACCTAAAAGGTATTAGCTTAGACTAGTTATATAACTATTATTATATAATCTAGTCTGCCTTAGTATCCCTTACTAGGTTACTAACTAGACTATATATTCTAATACTTTCTAACTTAATTTTCAACCTATATACGTATTTCTAGTATTCTATATCTTCTATACTCGCTAACTACTCGCTATCTACTCGTAAGAATAGGTCTACGTATAGATCTATCGCCCTAGAAGGATTAGGTTATAATATAGATCTATAATAGTACTTCGAAGGAAGAGATTATCCGATACCTAGAGCGAGAGACTAGCTATACTATATCTCTAATAATACTATAATAAAGACTAAGAGAGTAGGAAGTCTACTACGACCGCCGTAAAGACTATCGTAAAGTTAATAATATCGAGGCCTTAAAGCTTAGCGTTACTTATACCTTCTACGTTCTACGATTAACTAATACGGATACGATTATAATACTATAGGTAGATAGATTCGATATTAGGTAGTATAGTTATATACGTCTATATAAAGAGCTTAGTCTATATAAGAAGATATTATCTAATAGGGTTAAAGAGGTAATAGAATATATAGAAGTAGTACTAAAAGAGGAATTAGAAAGGTCCGTAGTAGAGGTATACGGCCGAAGAAATCTATATACTTATATCCGATCGAAATATAATATTATAGGTAGATAGATCTACTCGTAGTAGACTCGCTAGTAGTAGTCGATCTATAAGCTATTTCTAGGTACTTCTACTTACTACTAATACTACTAATAGAGACCGAATATATCGGATTACTAGTAAGCTAAATCCTAATAGGCTACGAGTCCGCTACGAGTATACGCGAGAGTATTATAGTATAATTATAACTCCGGATCTAGGCTACGTAATATCTATAGATACTTACTATAAGCTTAAGTATTAGGGTATATAGATCTACGCTACTATCGACGTCTATTTACGCTATATCGTCTAGATATATATAGATATTACTAGTCGGATAGCTATCTCTATACTCGCTTAGTATATTATAATACTTCGTAATACTAGTATAGTACTCTAAATTGTTCGATCGGACCGTAGAGTAGAAATAATTCTAGCTACGGACGCTTACTATAAGATTCGCTATACGACTCGCGGTAATAAAGATCTACCGCTTATATTTCGAGAGATCTTTAAATATAGTACTAGTAAGATAAACTAACGGATTAAGGTATAGTAGAACTAGTAAGTACCTACTATTACTAGATAGCGTAGTTACTTCTACGAGCTCCTACGCGAGTTACTATATAATACTAACGATCTAGCCGATATTATTACCTTCCTTATAATCTATATACTAATTATCCGTATAGAAGTTCTAGACTTCGTTTACCTCTAGAATAGCTATCGTATCCGGAAGTAGGCTAATCGACTATACTCTATTCTAGATATTCCGTATATCCTATACTATTATCCGTAAATAAGTAGGTATTCTTAGTAAGGTATTCCTATACTAGAAGGCGTACTTAATAAGATTAAAGAAGACCTATAAGGATTTAGTACGTACGAGACTTATTAGTACTCGCTATAGACTCGCTAACTAATTATACTATAGATCTCGAAGCCTTTCTACCTAAGGAAACGCTTATTTAGTATTAATAAATACTACTTACTAATAATATAATATAGCTAGTTAGTACTAGTAGAAATAACGTCTATAGAGACCGCCTTTACCGAGAGGTATACTTACTTCTTCGGTAAGTAGCGAATCTATATATAGCTAGTAGTAATTAGCCGCTATTAATAGAGCTAGAAAAGCTATTAGTAGCTCGGAGTTAGTCGGTACGGTAATAAGAGGGGCTTATTAATAAGGATACTAGATTAATCGAGTTTACGAATAACGAATAATTAGGTAAAATAGTTAGTTAGGCGGCGAGTCGCCGCGAGTTATATCTCGTATAATTCCTATAGTTCCTACCTTAGCTTATTAATAACCTCCGAGGGTTACTAAGGATACTAGATTAATTAGTCTATAAATAACGCTTATTAGGTAAAATAGTTAGTTAGGCGGCGAGTCGCTACGAGTTATATCTCGCCTAATTCCTACCGTTCCTTATTTTCTTCCTTTATATACTAATCTTCCTATTCTTCCTATTCTTTACTATACTAACTATAATAATAACGATACCTCCTTCTACCTACTAGTAGATATATTACCCTAAGACTAGCGCTAACTATACTAGCTTATATACCGATTATCGCTTCTATAGAGAATACGGCCTTTAAAACCCTTATCTACTAACTACTTAATTTATTCGCGAGCGATCGGCGGCTTTATAAGATACGAGTCTACTAGCTAGCGAGTCTATAGCGAGTAGCCGTAGATTTAATATATTTACTTCTTTACCGAGTTATACTAATACTATACGTAATACTATAGGCTATTAGCTTTAGTAATAGTAACCTCGTAGACCTAATACTAGATCTCGGAGTCTCTCGTAGCGAGTACTAATACTATTAGCTCTACTATAGCCTATCGCGAAAGCAGAATCTCCGATATAATTCTAATACCGTTATAAGGTCTTTATCTAGCGAGTTAATATTATTATTAATAAGTACGACGTTAAAACCTAGATATATACCGAGCTAGTTAGCTATAGCGCTATATACGATACCTAGACTAATTATAGCTTTAACGATACTAGAATACCGGTAATAGACTTTATCTTAGACCGGATTAATTATAAGTACTTACCTTATATATCTATCTATAAGATAGACGATTACTATAGCTATTTTTTCTATAGCGGATTCGATCTAGATACTAACTAACCGGTTAAAGTATTAAGTAAGGTAGTTAATACGCTATTAATTATATAGGCTATATATATCTTTAGAGTAATATATAAGAATAAGCTTAGATACGAAATAAATATATATATCTATATCCGGAAACGATAGAAGTAATAGAAGCGGAAATACCGATTAAGTACTCCTAACGCGAGTCGTAGTACGAAGTATACTCTAGTAGATAGAAATATAACTCCGAGTATAGAGATTAAGGAAGAAAAGGTAATATAGACTAAGAAGGTAATTAATATAGGTAAACCGCTAGAGTTTATTAATTTAAGCGGCGAGTCGGTAGCGAGTATAACGAGTATAAAGCAAGATTAAAAGCAAGATTAAAAGGATACTAAGGTAGTAATTAAGTAGTCTAAATTTATAGATATTAGTAGCGAGTCGACCGCGAGTCTATAACGAGATAAATCTATAGTAAAGGATTAGGAACCTAAATAGCTAAAGGGTATAAGAATATAGTTAAAGAAGGATTAGAAGGAGTAATTAAAGGAATAAGTAGGTATAGACTCGCGGCGACTCGCGCCGTACTTATAGTATAATTTTATTTATCTAAATACCCTTAGCTAGCGGAGCTCTATCGCTATCCGGCTATAATCCTTTCTATAGCGTATATATATCCTTAGACTTAATAATAGCCTTATTCTTAAGCTATAAGAACTACTATTAATAATATAACTTAAGTCTAACTATCTTACTATCGAGAGTAGTTAACTTAGTCTCTAGTATAATAATACGCTCTTTAAGAGCTATATTTTTAATCTCTATAGCCTCGACTCGCGCCCGTATCGCTACTAACTCGCTAATATCCTTATCTATTTCTTCGTCTTCTTATATAGCGCTAGTAATATATTCTAACTTATCCTTATACTTATAGTAGGTATAGACTATTTTACCCTTAGTATCTTTTATACGGTACTTATACGTATCGCTATCCCTTATATAGTAGTAGTATAGCGATAGGCTATCCTTACTAGTAGATATTTCTATAATTATACTAGTAGCCTTATACTTATAAAGTATATTTAACGCTACCTTCCTCTTCTTCTTATCGCTAGTATTATCTAATAGCTCTTACTATCTCTTCTTACTATAGTACTAGAAGTCTAAAGTATTCGTAGTTTATAGACGGTAGAGAGATCTAAATTTTAGGAAAATTAGCTACGAGTCCTTAGCGATATACTATAAATAAGCTTACGAAAATAATAATTCTATCTCTTTAGTCTTCTAAGGATCTATCTTAATAGCTCCTAAAGCTACTATAAGAATGTCTACGCGCTAGACGCCGTTATAATCGTTAGATATTATAGTAGAGTACGCTAGCGTTAAGTTAGCTCTTAGAGTATAATATAGCTAGAAGAAAGTATAGTAGATTAAGCGCTAAAGATATAGCGAGCGTAGGTAAGCTTCGCGGCTATTATTAAGGTTATTATTATCGTATATAGAGTAAGAAGTAAAGAAGAAACAATAGCAAGTAATGCTAAGTGCTATTGATTATATGGTCGATTTGGAGCTCCGTCCTTGGGCATCTTGGCGCTGCGCCATTTTGGCCGCGGCGTACCAAAATTCCGCCGACAGACTTCACCTCTTCTTCACATCCACCTGGGAAGAACGCCGGCACCTCACCAGACTGCTGGCGGCTAGTGGCGACTGAACACGAAACGATAAACGATACCATGGAGATCTGCGCGCGGCAATTGACATGCGAGCAGCCTATCCTGCCGGCTGGCATAACTTACCCTGCGTAACCACGCCCATCCAAGACCCCGGCCATCCCTACCACAAGCTGCCTTCGGCAGCGCGAGAATGATACATGTGCTGCAGATCGGCTCTAGATGCCGACTTTCGCGTACATGATGCCGACCTTTGGCTATCTGAGATTCTGTATAGACTTGAAGGGCTGCCCTTCCGCACATTGGAGACTTATGCACAACGCCGTGTAACTGACCTTTCATGTCACTAGTATCGTCGAAGTGGCTTGTTCGAGTCTAGGCGACCGAATAGACCAGCTTTCGCCCTTCCGTCTTGCCTTTTCGCAGCATGTCGATTCCTTCAGGAACCGCTCCCAAACCGCCGCTTCGCAAGTCCATCGGATGCGTGGCCAATAGGCCCGAATCTAGCAGTTTCTGGACCACAGGTTGCCACTTTTCCGCAAACATCTTGTGTTTCGGCCTGGGCGCTTTTGCGTATGGTCTTTTCCATCGTATAGCTTCTCCGAACACAGTCCATGCTAGGATCCATTCCGGAAGCACATCACGTCTGGTATGTGACCGGATTGGAAACTGATCAAGTCCCACGTATCGGCCGCCCTGGTTGCCAAGGGCTTCGTAGCAGATGCTCATGCTCGCGCTGTCAGTAATGCAATCGAGTGCCTTGGTCAGCCGACCATTGGTGAACTTTCGCACGTCTTCTCCGACTGTCGCCGAATGGTAGTCGAAGCATGCGGCTGCGCCCAATAGCTTCAATCTCTCGAAATGGCGCGGCGAGGAAGCACACACTACTTGCATGCCAGAGCTGCAGGACGATTAGCAAGTGCGACAACGGCATTCCAGATCTTGGCTTACAGTGCAGCAGTCTGAATTGCCAAAGTGGCTGTGGCAGTCCCTCCGCCGTATATGAAAACATAGTCACCGGGACTGTCTGGCTCTGCGGAAGCAAGCGGAAGTTGGACATGCAGCATGTAATGAAGCGCAAGGCCAACGGTCATCAGAGAAAGACCTAATGTCGCTGCTTGGGCGAAGGGCATTCCTTCTGGCACATGCCATACCATCAATTGGTGAATCGCAGCGAATTGAGCGAATCCGCCATTCTCTAACCCATCAGAGAAGTTGCCTTTCACAGGTCCGAGAACTCGATCGCCGACTCGTAGGTCCTGGCGGCACCTGCTCCCAACTGCAACGATTTCGCCCGAAACATCGCACCCATGAGTGCTTCCTGCAGCTGGTGAGAGGTCCAAAGATTTCCTGTGCCACAAGAGAAATTCAGCTTGGGCCTCGCGCAAGTTATGTCTTCAGAATCGAGTGGAAACATACCAATCGAAAGGATTGAGTGCAACACAATGCACTCGTACAAGAACGTCTTCCTCTCCAACAGGTGGCAAAGGTATATTCTTTTCCAGCCGGATCACTCCAGCCTCGATCACCTTGATCGCTTGCTGTGCTTTAGGAAGGAATAAAGGTGGATCAACAGCCATGATGGTAGTGGTTGGTCTAGCTCGAGATGATGTGGTGTGTCCAAAGAATGTCACAGCAATATGCTGTATGCGATATTGCGAGCAGACATCTGGAAGATCGCCACCATGCTTTGACGTAAGTCCCTAGCTGCTTATCAGGCTCACTGTTAGCCGAGAAGGTACCGCCGACTGGTTTTCAAGCTTCACTACATTGTTCCGACGAGAAGTCCGAGCCATGTGGAGGTGAAGCACACGTTGCTCGTGATTGCTGAGTTGTGCATTGCTATGTCGATTCTGGTGAACACAAGCTAAAGCTTAGTAGGGGCCGCCCATCAAGAAAGCACTACATATGCAGGCATATGCCGTACCTGGGCCTCATGCTGCGCCGACAATTGCCAGCCCGGATTTGGTTTGGACTCGTGCCGCATTGACCACGTGTGAGACAAGGGCAATCATCCTTGGCCCGTAGATAAGCCTCGCGTGCACACTTACCGAAAGTGGGGCAATGAGCTTGTGATTGACTTCGGAATGGGCTATCGCAAGGCTGCGGGATGGAAAGTATGACTACAGCTTTGCTCTGAAGAGAGGTCATTCTCGATGAGCATCGTACTGCCATCTCTGCGGACTGCAACTTGCTCAGGTATCGATCTCGACCACAATACTGCCATGGAGCTGTTCTTGCTGGGAGTCATCGTTGCCTTTTTAGGCCTTCTATACAAAGTACTGCAGGTAAGGTTACTTTCAGCCTCTATTGCGAGAAGACATTGTACATTCTGACAACTGAGACAAAAGATTCTTATACAAGGCCGGAACGCACTACCCCATATCCCAGGACCTTGGTACACAAGGTACACCTCACTTGGATTCTACATCAATGGCATCATACCGCGAGTGCACATATGGGTTGACCATCTGCATCACCAATATGGACCCGTCGTCAGAATTGCACCCAACATGGTGGCGGTGGCAGACCCTGACGGAGTAGCCGACATCTTTCGGTCCAGTCGTGGATACCTGAAAGGCCCGATATATGACTCTTTCCTACGCAGCTTCTTCGCAGAGAGGAATCCCGCATTACATGGTCAGCGTCGTCGATTGTTTGCTCGACCACTGGCGAATTCGTCTCTTCAAGCGTCCTGGGCACCTGAGATTCGCCAACGAGTTGCTTTGGCTGTGAAGCGGATCAAGGCTGATGCGTTGGCCACAGGCGAAGGTGATGCGTATAAATGGTACAACATCATGACTAATGATGTGGTTACGAGGATTTCATTTGGAGAGTCCCTCAATCTTCTTGAGTCTGACGAGGTAACTCAAATTCCTGGCCATGTCTTCTTGACAGAGGTATACTTACACTCCTCTTTCTCTTATAGCATTTACCCTACATCGAAGCCGTGAAGAAGACGATCAGATGCGTATCACTCCATCGAAACTTCCCCAGAATCATGCCACTCGCCAAGTATCTGCCGATCCCTCGACTGCAAGAAATCCTCAACGCAAGGCCGAAGGTGGAGAAGTACACAGCCAAAGCGGTGCAAAACTTCCGAGCACGTATCGACAAAGACCAGGACAACACAGCTGGCACGAGCCGTAACATCTTCACGCAAATTGTAGCGCAGGCTGAAGACCAGGATGCTAAGGCTATTTTGGCCATCACCGACGAAGATGTGCACGAAGAAGCCCTCACCTTGATGCTCGGCGGTACTGACAGTACTTCTTCCACTTTGACATATGCCACTTGGGCTGTTCTTCGTCACCCTGAAATACGTGAAGAGCTGGAAAAGGAAGTCGCCGCTTTATCCGACGAGCTGTCAAGCAAGGAACTCGAGCAGGCCCGGCTTCTGAATGCTGTCATTCACGAAACAATGCGTCTGTACGGCGCTGTCTCGGTTGGCCTGCAACGTGTGGTTCCTCCTAGTGGTGCTCACATAGCGGGCTTCGACCTTGCGCCAGGGACATTGGTCTGGCCACAGATGTAAGTGCAGGCAAGCCCAATGTTCTTGAAAGTGGAAGCTGATCGCGACAGGTACACGACACGTTACGATCCCTCAATCTGGCCAGACCCGCTCAAATTCGATCCAAGCCGTTTCTTAGATGTCAAGCTGCCTTCCATGGCCGAAGGTAATTTGACGCCTACACAAAAGAAAGTCTATGTACCGTTCGGAGGCGGGACACGCATGTGTCTTGGTATCAATTTGGCGTATTTGGAACTGCGTCTTGGTCTTGCCCTGTTCTTCAGAGAATGTAAAGGAGCACGGTTGTCGAAGAGCATGTCTGCTGAAGAGATGGTACATGACAACTTCTTTGTGAGCTCTCCGAAGGGACGACGATGTATGATCACTTTGGAATAGTTGAGGTATCAGTGTTCATCTATTATTGTCACCCATTCGTGGTCTTCCTTGCCGTTCATGATGCCGACCAGCCAATCCTTAAGGATCTGGGAGCACAAGACTCCATTCACAGGCTCACAGTTGATCCTGATGTCTCTTCCCTCATGCCGAATCGTGTTCACTGACGTAACCGAGACAGCAGTACCGACAGCAAAAGCCTCAATGATCTGTGCTTTGGACAAACCTGCCATGGTCAACTTCCTTTCCGAAATTTCTACACGATCTACAGCTCCTGCAACAGCATTCTGCAATCTTTCTCGTGCTAGCTCCAGAATGCTCGCACGTGTGATGCCTGGGAGAATCAAGCCACTACCACCGTCATCGACTAGTGGCGGTGTGACGAGCTCCCAAGTCTTCTCGTCGAGCTTCAGCACGACAAAGAAGTTACTTGCTCCAGCCTCCGTAACCAGTCTCTCAGGTCCGAACAGCCAGAGTATCTGATCGCATCCTTGAGCCTTTGCCTCATCATGCAATGGCAGTCCAGGTCCATAATTAGCCCCAACCTTACAATTCCCAAACCCTCCTGGCCAAGCGCGAATTTGATCATCCGAAGAAGCAAGCAACTTCATTACCCTGCGCGGAGGATTGGGGATGGTAGCTCTTGGGAATACTGCCAAGATGATGAATAGCAATGCCGAGCGAGGCCGCACCGTGGCCAGAGCAGTATCCGTTCCGATCAATGTTGGCCGAATATACAACGCACTTTCTCCTTCGCTTTTCGGTAGCCATTTCGGAGCTTCGTGTGCGCAGAGCGCGATTATCAGCTTTTCTAGCTCTGCGGCCTCAAAACTTGGTAGCGCCACTCGAGTCGCTGAGCGTCGCATCCGCTCGCAATTCTCGCGGGCACGAAACAGTCGTAGTCGTCCATCAGCGCCGCGGTAGACTTTCATGCCTTCGAAGCATTCTGTAGCGTAATGTAGGGCTGAAGCAGATGGTGGTATGGGTATGGGTCCGTACGACTGTAAAGCCGGAGTCGACCAGCCTGTGCGTACATTCCAAGGCACGAGTATCATGTGGTCGGTATGATACTCCAGCAGCCGGACCTCGGGAGAGCTTGGCGATGAAGGTAAAGGCCGTGGATTGGTGGTCCATTCTGATCTCAGAAGACGGGCATCCAGTTTTGCTGCAATCTTGTCCTCTGCCATAATATCTATTGAGTCGTCCAGGGTCTTCTTGCTTTCCAAGCTTGGCATGGGGCTTTCAAGCAGATCTGCTGTTGTCTCGATTTCTCAGATCGTCGTTCTGGTAAAGCTGACTTCTGTAGAAGCTCTCTTCCTATCCCCTCTCTCTCGTACACGCGTGAGCTGGGATTCCTGTTTCTTCCGCGCATGTTCGAACGAGGTACGAGATCCTATCACCAAACGACGATAGACATGGGTCAGCGATGCAGATTCCTCACGCGTGTGACCCAATTTAGTGGGGGCCGCCCGCCATAACTACGCCGCCTTAGGCACAGAGAAGCTATACAGGGTCAGCCGGAAGGATGAACAAAGGTCTGGGGTCTGGGGCAGTAGCCTTGCAGGGCCACGTCCAGCCTTGCACGTGCCCAACACTAATTTATACGCCGGAGTGCTTGTGAGGCAGTGCTCGAATAGGCATTAGAGCGTCCATATTTCACCCGGTATCGCGTGACCTGTCAGTTGATAATGGATTCTGTCAGGATCTTTGGCCGTTCCAGACCCAGTGCATTGTCTAATCGACCAAGTGCTTAGCGAGCTGGGCGAAAAGTGGTGTGCAAGTGCGCAAGTGCTGGTGAAGATCTGGACCCCTTGTCGTTCGGCACTTCTGGCGCCAAGCCGGCAATGACGTGTGGCCCCTGCACCTAGCCTGTCCTTATCAGAAACAAGAACCTCCTCTCTATCAATTTTTGGTGGAGCCGCATGGTATATGGACCGAAGATGCATCACTGTTTGGCCGCTCAGCAAGCTGCAGTAGACTGTCGACCGAGTCAGCTACGATGCATACCGTCGTTTGGAACCCAGCGGCCCCGGCAGAGGGAAAGAAGTCAGGCCCGGGAGCGCATTCGTACGACCGTTCACGAGCCTAACGCGAGATTACATGCTGGACGCTTGTGTTTGCAACGTACGGCATGCTCCACGCCGGCGAAGCACTACAGCGTGCCTTGATGGAAGAAGTGTTGTCGGAGAATGATGGTCGCAACCATTCTCTCACGCATCAAGCAGGCCGTACACTTAAATGATAAGGCAGAGGTCTCACGGGAAGCTGAGAAAGAGAACACCAACACGAATCCATTTCCAAAGTTGTCTGAGAATGAAGCTGCGATTCTACGAAAGCAAGTCGAAATTCCAGCAGCAGCGTCTGTCACATGGAAGTCACTTTTCCGCTTTGCCTCACGCCAAGACATTCTGATCATCGCCGTAAGCTCACTGTGTGCTATTGCTGCAGGAACGGCAGTACCTCTCAATACTGTGATTCTGAGTTCACTAGCTGGTGCCTTCCAAGACTTCACCAATGGGCTGCCCAGAACCGAGTTCGACGAGCGGGTCAAGCGTCAGACACTGTACTTTGTCTATCTAGCTATCGGCGAATGTGAGTACATGATAATCATATGAAAGCTGGTGCACGTCGACAAGACAATGCTGAATGCTTTCACAGTTGTCACAATCTATGTTGCTACGCTTGGCTTCAGGCACACAGGAGAGAGCATTACCCGCAAGATCAGAGAAGAATACCTCAAAGCTGTGCTAAGTCAGAATGGAGCATACTTTGACAAGCTTGGCTCCGGCGAGGTCATCTCCCGCATCACAGCCGATACTAATATCATTCAAGAGGGTCTGTCGGAGAAGATCGAGCTTGCGCTCTCTGCCCTCTCCACGTTCGTGTCGGCGTACATTGTTGGCTTTATCAAGTACTGGAAGCTTACATTGATCATGACATCCATGACACCGGTCCTCTTTTGCTCTATGTACGGGTTCACTCAGCTGATCGTCAAGTACACTAAGCTGTCATTAGCTGCACACGGGCAGGGTGTGGTCTTCGTGGAAGAGGCCGTCAGTGCCATCCGAACTGTCACAAGCTTTGGGGCGCAGGAGAATCTTGCCAAGGAATACGATTCGACCTTGGGTCGGGCAGCGTCTTTTGGGCTACGCGCGAAATCTATCATGGGATGTGCGGTTGGTTTCACGGTATGTATATTCAATCTTGGCCATGCTCTGGCATCTTGGCTCGGCAGCAAGTATATAATTGCCGGCGTTTCCGATCTCTCAGCCGTGGTGACCATTCTGCTTGTCATGATGCTTGGAGCCTTTTCTTTAGGGAAAGTAGCACAGCACGTTCAAGCATTTACAAACACTATCGCTGCTGCCACTGCGATCTATGCAACGATTGATCGCATCTCGCCAGGGAATGAAGAGTCCAAAAGTGGCCTCACGCCAGAGCATGTGGAAGGCCGCATTGAGTTTCGAAATGTAAGTCGGTATATCCCTCAGAAAATCTGGCTAGGAATTGGAAACACTTACAATGACCGACAGGTAAAACACATTTACCCTTCTCGGCCAGAGGTGGTAGTCCTCCAAGATTTAAACCTAGTTGTCCCGGCTGGAAGCACGATAGCAGTCACCGGAGCATCGGGCTCTGGCAAAAGCACGCTCATCGCCCTTTTGGAGCGGCTGTACTTCCCCGTAGCCGGCGAAGTGCTTCTGGACGGTCAGAACATTGAAAGCTTAAATCTTCGATGGCTGCGTCAACAGATTGGACTAGTCTCACAAGATCCGTCATTATTTACAGGTACCGTGGAGGCCAACATCTTGCACGGACTCAGAGGTTCGACAGGCGAGAAAACACCTGGTTGTCGCAGCCACAGGGCAGCGGTGGAAAAAGCTGCGAAGCTCGCGAACGCACACGACTTCATCATGCAGCTCCCTCATGATTACGATACGTACATTGGTGAGCGTGGGTCCTTCCTCAGTGGCGGCCAGAAACAGCGAATCGCTATCGCGCGAGCAGTGATAGGAGATCCAAAAATTCTGCTGTTCGACGAGGCAACGAGTGCACTGGACAGCAAGACTGAAGAAGTGGTTAGTGCCAGATCTCATGCGATGTGACGCTCACCGGACTGAGTCAGTAATGTTTGATTGATAGGTTCAAGCCGCTCTGGAGAGAGCCGCTCGTGGTCGCACGACGATCATGATTGCCCATCGTTTGAGCACGATCAAGAAAGCCGATAATATTGTTGTCATGGGCCCTGGTGGCAAGATCTTGGAGCAAGGTCCATACGTTCAGCTATTGGCGTTGAAAGGCGCATTTGCCGATCTGATCAGAGGCCAAGAAGTTCCTCAAGATGTCAACGAGATGCTGGAGCAGCAACAGAGCTTCGATGAGAAGGACGCTCTGATCTCATCGCATGAGAATGAAATTATTGCTGAGAAGACAACTGCGCTACAGAAAGTCATTACAACCAGCAGTCGAGAAGACGAAGTCAAAGCGACGACTGCATCCTCACACTCTAAGCAATCTGGTGCCGAGATATCGCTGTGGTCGTTGATCAAATTCGTTGCTTCCTTGAACCGATCAGA
Source organism: Pseudocercospora fuligena (assembly GCA_014298035.1). Lineage (NCBI taxonomy): Eukaryota > Fungi > Ascomycota > Dothideomycetes > Mycosphaerellales > Mycosphaerellaceae > Pseudocercospora > Pseudocercospora fuligena. Next base: position 52,498 of record JABCIY010000082.1, on the reverse strand, counting down.
ATGGAAGTCAATGGTTGTTGGCATCGTCGCATCCATTCTCGCTGGAGCTGGAGAACCTGTTCAGTGTGTCATTCTAGCAAAGACCATCGCCACTCTTTCACTTCCTCCAAGTCAATACCAGCAGATGCGCTCTCAAACTCAGCTCTGGAGTGGCATGTTTGTTATGATCGCTGGTGTGGTGCTGGCATGCTTTTTGGTGCTCGGTATCTCGCTTGCACACTGCAGCGAACGTTTGATCCATCGTTGTCGGCAACTTGCTTTCCGATCGATACTCAGACAAGACATCCAGTTCTTCGATCGTCCTGAGAACACGGTTGGAGCTTTGACGTCTTTCATTGGTATCCAGACGACGAGTTTGGCAGGTAAGTCGATTTCAGCAAGCACCAGAAACTATATGCACAAGCTCACAGATTGCGATCTAGGCATTACTGGCCTTGCGCTATCGACCATATTTCAGTTGCTGGCGACCTTGATCATCGGATACGTCGTCGCTCTGGCAGTCGGCTGGAAGCTCGCCCTCGTATGCATAGCTACAGTGCCGGTGCTACTCTTCGCAGGATTCGTCAGCGTCTGGAGCCAGTCGAAGTTCGAGATGTACCTGAAAGATGCCTATCGAGAAAGCGCTTCGCATGCTTGCGAAGCCATGTCTTCTGCCCGGACCGTCGCCGCATTTACACTCGAGGATCGCATCTGCAGACGATACCACGATCTTCTTGCTGCACAAGAGGCAAAAAGCTTACGCTTCAATATCAAGTGGAGCATCTACTACGCAGCAGGTCAGAGTCTCGGCTTCCTCTGCGTCGCGCTCTGCTTCTGGTACGGCAGTACTTTGCTCGGCGATGGCGGATACTCGCTTACACAATTCTACCTGGTCTTCTTTACTGTAATCTACGGGACCAGATCGGCTGCTAATATGTTCGCACTTGCACCGAACATTGCAAAGGCAAAAGTTGCGGCTGCTGAACTCAAGACGTTCTTCGAACAAACGCCGAAAATCGACGTGTGGAGTCGGACTGGGACTATCTTGCCACGCATTGGAGGTTCAATCGAGTTCCGAAATGTACATTTCGCCTATCAAGACACCGGAGAATCGGGAGTCGTGGTGCTCAATGATCTCAACTTCACAGTACTGCCAGGCCAATTCGTCGCTCTGGTTGGTGCTTCCGGCTGTGGCAAGTCTACGTCCATCGCCTTGCTGGAACGCTTTTACGACCCATTAAGCGGAGCGATTTATGTCGATGGTCAAGACATCTCGACTTTGAACCTCGAAGCATATCGGAAGCACCTAACGTTAGTCTCGCAAGAACCGACGCTGTTCCAAGGCACGATTCGAGACAACATCGTCTTTGGCGTAGAAGGAGACGACATCTCGGAAGACCAAATCATCAAGGTGTGCAAAGAAGCAAATATCTACGATTTTATCACTTCTCTGCCTGCTGGATTCGACACTGTAGTTGGTGGTAAAGGTATTATGCTTTCTGGGGGTCAGAAGCAGAGGATCGCGATAGCACGAGCTTTGTTGCGAGACCCCAAGATTCTGCTTCTTGATGAGGCGACGTCTGCGTTGGATAGCGAGTCGGAGAGAGTGGTTCAAGCTGCTTTGGACTCTGCGGCTAAAGGCCGTACGACCATCGCGGTCGCGCATCGGCTTTCGACTGTGCGTAATGCTGATGCTATATATGTTCTGGATGATGGTAAAATTGTTGAAAGTGGGACTCACAGTGAGTTGATGGCGGTGCGTGGGAGGTACTTCGAGATGGTTCAGTTGCAGAGTCTGGAGAAGCACGAGAAGTGACCACGAAATGATGGGACAGCATGTTGAGGATATGATCAAGAGTATCAAGTAGTCTTATCATTCACTTTCGGTGCCATGAGGCGCTTCCATTCCGTTTCTGCAGCGCCGCTAGCGTCAACAATGCCGATACGCAGAGCTAATATACGGACCCATGCAGCCCTTCGTCTTGCTCAAAGTAGTGATCTTAAGCTTTTCGTATGCAAAAAGAATCAAGTTTTCCTTCGATCGTGGAATAGCCTCCTCGAAACCACACTTCTTCCGCGCAGTCACACCACGTGCCTCGCATGAGCACAGTTGTGCTGCCAACACCAATGATACATCAATTCCAACACTAACGCCTGCGCTCTGCGACTTCTCTTCGCTTGCTATGATCGGCAAATGTCTTTCAATGCCACTTCGGAACACCTCTGCGCGAGTAGTCTGGCTCGGTGTCGTTCTCATCCTTCGGCCCAGCCAGATCCCGCATCATAGCCTCAACCTTCGCGACTGCCTGCGTGCCTAAAGTATTGCGCAGCTCGCTCCCTACGCTCTTGAGCATGTGCTGCACGAATTCCTGGTCGAAGTCGACTTTCCACAATTCGGCCTCCTCAGCTTCCTTAACCTTGGCCAAGATGACTTCCGCTTCAGCCTTGTAGGAAGATGACAGCTTGTGCCACTGCTGCCCTCCAATGACTTCGCCCGCCTTTAGCTTCTGCCAGTTGAGGAGGATGGGATTAATGCCAGCTTTAAGCTCTTTTGCCATTTCGAATGGGTTTTGAGGGCGGCCGAAAGTGACATCGGAATTGATCCCAAGGTCCGAGTCGGGCGTCAGACCTAGCCATTCTGCTTCGGCGTTGAAGGCCAGGACATGGTCGAAAGCCTTGGAGCAGAAGTCTGTACTGTTGGCATAGCCAGAGTTGACGTAATCGTCACTGACCTTACAGAGCTTCGCCGACCACTTCTCTGCGAAGATGGCTACTGTAGGGGCCTGTGATATCAGTCAATTGTGATGTCTCAATTTATAGAACGCGCAACTTACCGGACCAAAGATCTTTGGCTGCATATTGGCTTCTTGACAAGAGTCTGGTTCTCGAGGCTTGCAGAGCGGGTGTAATGACAGTGTAATCGCGATGCTAATTGTGGAAGAGCTCTCGGTGAGCGTTGCGGAAGAAGCGATGGGTAAATTCTCGCGCGATAGATGCTTGCTATTCGAGTCCTTGAGGTGTTTGTTCTTGCAATGATACAGGATGGGTTAGGTGTCGATTTATATAAGGGACATGCCCGAAGCACGTACGTGATGCGTAGGACCAGGCAACAGGTAGCCGTTCACTCGCGAGGCACAGAGAACAGAATGCGTAAGTCTGAAGTCGTTCACCTCGCAAGTGGGTGTCAATCGCCTTCTCATCGTTGCAGATATTGCAGTAGCTTCTTGCGCAACGACCAGGCCGCACAGGCATGCATAGCTCAGCTGCGCTTTCGAGGCGGATATTCCGACCGCTTGAAGTGCTAGGTCACCGCCGACGTCTAGCAAGGACCGGAATCTCCTTAGCCTTAGAGCATTGCTTTGCTTGATGGAACGATTTCTCGTGCCTTCATTTGTGCATTGCGCTGGTCAGTCGCGAACCTATGCGCGACCTCGCAGGCGGTGCTTTGTGGCAGCCAACACAGATCAAAGCGGCGTGGGATCCGTAGCGAAAACAATGCAGCTTGAGTAGCCTAACCCGTGCGCCAGGTGTAGCCATCGCCGCGCGGTCTCGAGATCGGACGTCGTCCAGTCTGGCTGTAGAACACGGTGCAGCAGCCATAGTCATAGCCGTAGACTGCAACCCAACAGCCAAGCTCTTTGGTGTCCACCAACTCTTGTCCAAACTGTCCTGCCCACTACCATCGTTCTTTGCACGATTTCCAAGTGTCCAAGAAGAATGCCGCCGACATGTCGCCTTAGCCATCCATCCGCAATCATCTCTTCAGCACAATGGAAGACGATTGCATGTATCAGTATTCTGATGCCCAGCACGCCGCAATGCATCGACGCATTTCTGTCGCAGTCAACTCAGACAGTTCAAACCGTACTTCGTTATGAGATCGGCTCGGCTTGGCGGCGTTCTCGGTGGTGTTGCGGAGCGCTGTGCGAAATTTTCGGTGGCACGCAGAGCTTTCATCACGACGGCGATATGGTTGCGGCGGCAAGTGTGCATTGTTGTGTGGGTGTGCCATCTCTTCTCCAAAACTCAGTCGCAACCGAGGCATGATGAAAAAATGAGTCGCGTCAGCTGGAGGTAGTGCAATACCAGCGACACGGTGACAGGCGACATAGGCAAGCCCAGCGGCCGCCTATCGAAGGCCAAAAATAAGTATAATCATTGAAGTGGCCGTAGCCACGTTTCAGAGATTACTGCAGAAGATTAGAAGACTGCAAGAGTGATTGATGATGGGCCAACTTACAACTGAAAAGAACAGATCTGGTGGATGTCAGTCCAGGTCGCCGGCGAGTGTGTGTGGACGGGAGATAACGCACACTACACTTGATCTAAGCCAAAAGGCTGCGATAATAGTCAGCAGGAGGTCGTTGATGGTTGATGGAGTGTGTGGGTGGGTGTTGACATACCAAAGAGAGCTGAAGAAAAAAAGAAGAAGAAGAGAGCACCTCGAAATTGGAACTTTTATGCTCGCTGGAGGAGCTTGGACCTCACCGGCGCGGGCCTTCGCGCGTCGTGCTCAGTTATTTCGTGCTATGCTCAGAATTGCCTGATTCGGAAGTGAGGATTTGAAGGAAGGTGCGGAGTGAAGTGAACCAAATCTTCGAGTGAGGCGACTCAAGCGCTAATTTAGCAGCAAAATCCAATCAATACACATCAATTCATGCTTCATCTATGCTCATAACTGGGCACACTGCTCTCACTTCTACCACTCTCGACTTTACCTCCTTCATCCAAAACCCAAGCAACACTATCAAATTCGATGTCAATTCGATGAGCCTTGAACTCACCCGGTCCATCATCTCTATCAACACTGAACATCGTGAAACCTCTCGCCGGATACTCTCCCTTCTCTCCAACAGAATCAAATCGCCAATGCCAAATGATCCTCGACTCGCCATCATCGCAAGCAGCAAGTGCAGACAAAGTCTCAATCCCTTTTGGTGGTCTGCGTAGCATGAGCTCATCGGCCTCAATCAAAAGCAATGTCTGAAAGACTGACAGGTTCGGATTGTGAAGCACATTCTCCATAAACTTCTCCTTCCCACTCTGAATCAATCCAGCATCGGAGTCATTCCCGTTCGTCACAGATTGTCCTCGGACAGAAGAGATCGAAAACGAGTATTGTTGGATGTCATCTGCAATCAATGCATCACCCGTAGCCTTTGCGTCACCCAGGTCTGAACAATTCCGGCTAAGAAATCCAATGTAGCGCTCGACGAACTTTTGAGCTTCGGGAGGTTTCACACATTTGCCTTTCTTTGGCTCGTCTTTCTTCTTGTCTTTGACTTTGTCCTTGTCTCCGTCTTCAGGGCCATCACCGGGCGTTGGAAGTGCTAGAGAGAAAGTGAGGAGGAAGGTCAGAAGTAGGAGATGGGACTTCATAATTGTGGATGTTCTGGTAGCACTAAGCTGACTGTCGCATGCCGATTCCCTTCCTCCATCGTCATTCTTATAGTAATGCATTCAGTTCACCGCAATGTCAGTGCGATGTTCTATATTCAGTCCGGCACCGAATCGAGCAATTCCGTAGACAATGCATCCTGGACTTTGCCTCAGCAATTGAGTTTATGCGTTTTCATGCAGTCAGGTACGCACACGATGACAGCTCGTGGTAACACGAACTAGTCCCGTTCATTCGAACATGTGGGTTTGCTCTTGTCGCCTCTTCCACCAACTTCGCAATTTCGACACAGCCTCTTATGCGCTCAACAATTGTCGAAACCGCTATGCTTTGATAACTGAGTTTCGCTTCCCTTTGAGCCGCAGACAAGCACATGGGTGCAGCGTGTCACCCATGCCCTGATCCCCCAAGAAAGCAAGTTCGTCCAATACTCCATGATCTCTGTACAGCTGCCGGGCATCCGCGATTTGCAACGTTGGAGAAAGCAATTGCTTGACGTATCATGCTGGCCTACTACTGAGCACAGAAGATAGAAGCAATATTCGGCGTGGATATCCTTGTCACACTTGCCTCAATGAACCAGATGCGTGTGTTGCCGAACCCAAAGGTCTTGGAGAGGCTTTATTCGAGCTTGCTTGGCAAGAATTTTGCTTCAATGTAAGCCTCATGCCCAAGCGGCCCTGTAAGCGGTGATTGAGCGCTTGGAATGGATACTCTGCGAGCGAGAAGGTCCTTCTTCTGGTGGACCTCAATGCCGAAGAAGCCGTGCTGTCATGAGTCCGAACTCTCTTCATTATTATTTTGTTACATCGCCCTCTCCTACGGCAGCCGCAACAGCACTGTTCTGCGCGGATGTTGGCTCAGCCAGGTCCCCAGCACTGGCTGCTTTCGCCTTCTCTTCTTCTGCAAACAGCTCTTTCCAGTGATTCTCGTCGAAGCCATCCATGTACTGAATGAATTGCGGACCACCCTTTACCCAGCCTTTCACGCCTCCTTCAAGCACCATAACGTTCATATCATCATCTCCAGCAGTCTCGCGAACGTGTTGTAGGAACCATGAGGCACATCTTGGTCCTCTACCATTAGAAGAGCCACATGTGAAGACGACCCACTCCATGCCCGCTTTATACGCCAACTCGTACAGCATGCCTCTATTCCACCAGAAGCCTTGAGCAGGAATGTTCAGAGACCCTCTAATGGCGCCGCCTTCGTAGTCCGTACGTCGGACGTCTACGATCAGCATGCTTGCAATCTTCATGGCATTGATCATGAGCGCTCGCTGCTTCGGCATCACAGGCAGATTCTCGCCGGAGTACTCGGGCTTCGGCGCTGGGAACGCGGTATGCCATGGCTGTGAGGCTGCCATGCTTTCGATATGGAAAGAGTATTCAATGCGTAGGAAATGTTTGGCGGGATGGCTATAGATGGCTGTGACGAATCGCAACCACAACGCAAGCTTGGCGAGATTGAGTTTCAGGAGCTCGACCTCGGCCATACAACTTCGTCTTGATGTACATCAGCATCACCACGAAATGAATCCTTCTCGTATACAATGATTATGGCGGCGCGATAGACTACGACCTACGACACAAGCTTTATGCTCTGACATGTCTGATTAAGGCATCGATGCTTGTGATTATGCTGGACGGGCTATCGGACTCTACAAATCTCTCCCTACATGTACCGCCCTCCTGGACACTACCACAGCCACGGCCTCCTGTGAGCTTCATCTTACGCACTGGTCGAGGACAAAACAAGATGCCGGAAAACCTAGCCGCAGTGACTTGCGAAACGTAGATTGTCTACGCTGATGCCCATTCTGCTCAGCTCACCAGTCCACATACCGAGACCATCGACTTCATGTACGCAATCAGCTCCGGTCCGTACGAGCTGCGAAATGTTCAAATCCTGGATCGCAAGAACTGGCTCTTGCTTGTGGAGAACCTCATCAGTATCAAGTAGAGGTTTCGGGTTGCACGCATTGCGTACAATACTACTCAGACACGCTGTATTGCAACCGTCTTGGACTAGGACGATTCTTCCCGACCTTCAGTCGATCTTTCCCTTTCACAGATCGTGCTGCACCTCATAATGTTCTTCGCAGGCACGCGTAGTATGCTCGGCCGATGCTTCTCGAGCGGTGCCGTTCAGACCGCTTCTTCACACGAGTCGCAACACGGATTCCGAATGCTGCACTGGAGTATTGGAAGGAGTACCTGCCTTCCTTGTCTCCACCAGGCTATCGAAAAGACACGAGGCGGATATGCCGGACGACCACTTCGCCTACGTTCTCAGCAGAATTTTGTTCCGAATAAGCGGTTGTTTGTGCGCAACACGTGCGAGCCGCGGGTCGTCAGCGTGTCCGCCCTACCACATGCAGACGGATCTTGTATCGTCTATTCTGGAAGGTCGCAAACCCCATGATATGCCATGTTCGGAAGCAAGCAGCCGATATCGACGAAGTCAGGATTCAGCAAATGTGGTGTGCGGTGGTGTGGAAGAACGCCCAAATGTGGGTCACGCAGGGAGCCCTTGCAAATGCCAGCCCCTAGCGCGATCTTAGATCTGTGACTTGGCAGGATTATCGAACAGCAGCAAGTATTCTCCGAGAAGTGCAACACTCCATCAACGAATGTAAGAAGGCCATTTGCATGGAAACTACAAACAGATGACGGGATCACGACCTTGGAAAGAATTGAAAATGTGTCCAGGACTCGGTCACGGCCCGAATACGGCAGCATCATGACTCCGTCCACCTTACATCTCTCCTGAGCTCGTGCATAAGTTTAGAAGCGAGTGTCAAGGATGTAGAGTGCATCTGCACTGAAGCGAAATTTTCTGTCGACTTCCGGAGACATCAACGTCGCACTGCTTCTATCTTGAGCGCCACCTCGCAGACTGTCGTATCACGAACAGTGCAGCCGGACGAACATCTCCACTAAATGCCTCGCGCCCACGCAGACCGCATGGCAAGCACGGTGGCGATAGAACGGAAGGGCTCAACCTCTTCCGGTATCAGGATCTTTCTGATACGCGCCGCAACAATCGATATTCTCCACCCAATCTGCTGAATATGTTAGGCTTTGCGGTATAGATTGAAGGCCCTCGCATCGCAAACGGAGGCTGGCGAATTTCTTGGAGTAGGTTCACTTTGTCTCAGAATTTCATACCTTCCTTCACTCGCTCGTGCTTTCTACTTTGCGGGAGGCATATTTGATCTGCGGAACATTTAATTGTTTCTCTTTTGCAGCACTTCTTCTTAGGTCAACAATATGCGGTTGCACTACTACTCTATCTTTAATTTGGTAGCTTGGGCAACTGCCTCGGTCATTCCTACGGAGAGGTTACACGAGAATGGAGCAGCGAGACGACAAGCGACGCAATTCATACCAGCGCGACCAATCTCGATAAGCAGAAGAGGAGGTGCAGACCTCAGACCGAGACAAGCAGACACTGTCTCAATAACATTCGATGAGCTGGTGACCACATCATGGGGCGAGTCTGTCTTGCTTTGCGGCTCGATCGAAGCGCTAGGAAATTGGGACACAAGCAGCTGTCCGAGTCTCGATGCAAGCGGCTACACAAGTGACAACCCATTGTGGTCTACGACGTTGGACTTGACAGTTGGGACAGACTTCCAGTACAAATATGTTAAGGTCGGCACAGATGGGACATTTACGTGGGAAGAAGACCCAAACCACAGCTATACCGTACCCAGCAGCGGCAGCAGAATTAGCGACACTTGGCAGCAAGCCTCGACTGCGACTACAACGACGCAACCCGTACGTGCAGTGACTTCGACTGCAGCTCCGACATCCACCTGCACGAATGGACCGAGTTCGCGGAATTGCTGGAGCCAGGGCTTCTCGATCGAGACCGATTTCGATGATGACTGGCCCGTGACTGGCAACACAGTCTCTTACGAACTCACGATCAGAAATACCACGATCTCTCCTGATGGCTACGAACGCCAGGGCTTCACAATCAACGGGCAATATCCAGGTCCTACAATCTACGCCAATTGGGGTGACACCATTCAGGTGACCGTGAACAACGAGATGGAAGATAATGGCACAACAATTCATTGGCATGGCATGCGTCTATATCACAACAACGGACAAGATGGAGTTCCTGGAGTCACCGAGTGTCCGATCGCGCCAGGATCAAGCAAGACCTATACTTTGACCGCCACGCAGTACGGGACGAGCTGGTACCACTCACACTTTTCTACGCAGTATGGCGATGGTGTTTGGGGGCCAATCGTCGTTCATGGACCTGCTTCAGCAAACTATGACGAGGACCTCGGACCGCTTCCAATTACTGACTGGTACTACCCTGGCGTCTTTGTAGTCTCTGCACGAGCTCAGCACCAGAATGCCTTGGCACCTACCGCAGACAACGGCTTGATCAATGGCACAATGGTGTCAACTTCAGGCGGCTCGTACGCACGCTCAACACTGAAGGCTGGCAAGAAGCACCGAGTCCGCTTCATCAACACAGCAGTAGACAACCACTTTCAAGTCTCGCTCGACGACCACACCATGACAGTAATCTCAGCAGACTTCGTCCCCATCAAGCCTTACAACGCATCCTGGATCTTCATCGGCATCGGCGAGCGCTACGACGTAATCATAACCGCCAACCAATCCCCAGGAAGCTACTGGTTCCGCGCCGAAGTCCAAGACACCGCAGGCTGTGGCTCAAACTTCCAAAACGGAAACATAAAATCCATATTCTCCTACGAAGGCTTCGAAGACGAAGAACCAACCAGTTCCGCAACATCCTACACTCAACGCTGCACCGATGAGACTAACCTCGTACCATACTGGAACTCCTACGTCCCATCCGGCGGAATCGTAAGCAGCGGCGACTTCACCCACCTCGACACAGCAATAAACCAATCCACCGCCGCCGACGGCTCTCTTACCCTCTATTGGCAAGTAAACGGCACTCCTCTACGCGTAAATTGGTCTGAACCTACAGTCGGCACAATAAGCGAAGACTCATCCTATGATTCCTGGTCCGCACGAGCAGGCGTCATCTCTTTGCCTACTGAATCGAAATGGACGTATTGGGTCATCACCGAGGGCATCGGATCACCTTTCACAGTCAATATCCCACATCCGATACATCTTCATGGACATGACTTTTATGTCTTGGGTTGGGGAAGTACGGCTTGGACAGACTCTGATGCTGAGAGTTTGAATTATGAGAATCCGCCGAGGAGGGATGTGGCGATGTTGCCGACGAATGGATGGTTGGCGTTGGCTTTTGAGACGAATAATCCGGGGGCTTGGTTGATGCATTGTCATATCGTGAGTTCATGTTCAGAGAGTGATGTGTTTCGTGTATGGTTTTACTGACTTTTGATACAGGCTTGGCATGCGGATGAAGGTTTCGCTGTTCAGTTCGTTGAGTCGCAGTCGACGATGTTGGATGTTGATCCTCTGCCTTCGGATTACGATTCGCAGTGTGATGCTTGGAAGGAGTACTATCCGACCTCTGCGGCTTTCTTGCAGAGTGATTCCGGGATATAATGGGAGTCAATGATGCGAAGATAATGTGTAATGTACAAATTGATATGTAAAATCTGTTGCCAAACGGTGCAGCTTACCGCAGCTGGATGACGGCGGTCTCTCTTTTTCCTTGAGAGCTCAAGTGGACGAGATGGCTTTTCTCGGGCGGTCTCAGGACTGCAAATTTCAGTCGGCCAAATTGGGCCTCTGTGTCTGCCATCAAAGGCCGCAGTTTACCAAAATGCGATGACCGAATCTTCGTCTGCTTGCAGACTCAGATGGACGAAGCGCTGCACATGAACTTCGACTGCATGAAAAGGCAAGTAGAACTGGAGCTAAAGTTCCGTCCATTAGCATTACTCCGACGATCTGGGGAAGTCTCAGCCTTGGTCGACTCATACGAAGGTGATAGTGTCCAACTTGATCCCTCTTGCTTCCACTGCTTCTGCATCCAACTGTGGGCCTGTCCTGTGGCATCGTCTTTCTTCAGTCTTAGTGTTCTCAAAAGCCAAGCCTCGAGGATCGTCCAGACTTCCTATGTAGCGCCACTCATGCGAAAGTCCGGGAAGTCGAGGATCTCTAAGTCGAATACTGCCATCTGATTTGGCACGAAATGCAGGATAGTGTTGTCCCTTGTGCTCGTACCAAACGAAGTCGTATTGCGGAAGAAGTGGGCCTAGAAATGCTTGCCCTTCCATTAAGCCACTCACATACGCCGCTCCAATAACATGATATTCGCCATCCGCGATTAGTCGTTGGACCATAGGAGTACCGCAGCCTAGAAGAATGGAGACAGAGTCTCCAGGCTGAGTGTGTGAAGGACCAAGTCCAAAATTTCCGTCTGCCATCAGCAGCAATGATCGACCCCAGCAGCGACTCGCTATATGGATCATGGCGTCTTCGAGTCTCGACGGAGTCCTGGACGAAGTAGCAAGCGTCCGAACTACCTCTATGAGTTCCTCGATTTTGGGCAAGTGATGATTGGCAGGATGATATGCTTCTCGCATTTCACCGATTGTCAGCACATGTGAGAGAGCAGAGATGTCCACAGAGTCAATGTTCATGCCGAGCTCGATGAGTGTAGACTGTAGAAGCCTAGAGAGTCCTTCCTGAAGTGCACCTGTTGCGCTGTCCCCCCAATTCCCTCGCAGTGTGCTGCGCACAACATTTTGAACTGTCGTGACCAATCGTCCCTTGACCGACAATCGTCTACCACTGAATTTCAAAGCCTTATCCGTGGTGTATTCCGCAGCTCGACCGTCAATCGTGACGTTCACGTCACTTGGGGTCCAATCTGGCACCCAGCTAGGCAGCTCATGCTCTTTGTGCTCTGTCACGAAGCGAAGAAAGTCGAGAGTCCCGCTGCGAACGCACAGACCAGTGTATACGGCATGCCAATGCTTGGAGTAATCAGGCTGTCCTAAGCGTTCTTTCGAATCGGGGTAGACCATGTCACGGACTGCGAACAGTCGATCTCTACGATCTCTACATTTGCTTGATCTCATAAAGTCAAGTAGGGGTAGGATCGAGCGGGGTCGTATGTCACGAAGCCGTCGGACGTATGTATCAGAGCGACTGAGAAGGGTCTTGTGTGAAGGACCCTTGAACGTTTTGCCTATGCCGTACCTATCAGCGGCACAGAATGCGGCCCAAGCAATCTCAAATTTGCCACATTTCAACACCGCTCTACTATAGCCGAGTCGTATCTCCTGCCATATCCATACGCGCTCGAACCATGGATGTGAGAGTAGCCTAGCAAGAGCGCATACTTCGTCTTCGTCAATCAAGGCATACCCTCCGGGTTGCATCCAACGACAATCATCTGACAGTGGACTTAGCTCATTGGTTTGTGGATTCAAGGATACATGAGTGTTGACTTTTCGAATCCAGTCAAATGCCACTTTTGTATCCTCCAATGCTGGACCAAGCCAGGCGGTCACACGAAAGGCATCGCGGTAGATGGAAGCCATCAAAGAAACTTGTGCTGACTTCTCCTTCTCGTCTTTCTGATTGATGCACATAGCATCTATCCAAAGCAGCCGTGGCCGGTCACGCAGCCGCAGAGCGTCCAAGGCTTCCGCGCAATTCCGAGTAACTTTGACAGTCCTGTAATAGTCTTCTTGGGCGACGGCAATGGCGATGGGATTCTTTGGGCTGCCCCAAGTGTATGAGAGTGCCTCGTAGTCCAGACCCGGATCCAGTGGCACCTTGACTGTCTCCAGTTCCACCACGATTGGGGTACCAGGTCGTCCAGGCATGAGATCCAGCAGCCGGATCTGTGCATTTCTGAGGCGATGATAGGTATAGGGGCCTCGGTACTTTAGAGTATCCCTCCGTGAAGACATGACATTTCAGTGGCCGCTTGACCAAGGTTGATCAGAAAGAACTTCCGTATGCGAATGCAAGAGCATCGAGGATAATGCTCTGCTTGAGAGATAGATTTGGTACGGAAGTCATATCTGGCCTGGTGAAGCAAGAAGATGGCGAAGCTGTTCCGGGAGTTGATGTTCGCCAGCCTTGCGGCACAGAGCTCCAAGCCCAAAAACGCCACCACGCACAGCCCCACGCCGCCAGCTCTCACAATATTTCTTACACCTTTCCGGATGCATCAACAACCCATGCCTGACTCTGTACAAGCTGACGAGCTCACTCCGACGTTTGACGCCGGTGGAAATTATCTGCCTGAGGCGACAGTTGCGTAAATAGGTATTTACCTCAGAGCGACTACGCATTGGTAGCGGAAGACGTGTTAAAGGCGGCTTCCAACCTCCGTACACTCTGGCCATCTTGCAGGAGACGACTTCGAGTATATGCTCTGCCGCTTTGCTACAACCGACCATCGTGCTTATTAAACTTCACTCGACACCACCAGCTTCGAATGAGCCAAATGCTTTGGCAAAGGATCTCTCCCAGCCATCTTAGTCTCAACAACACAATCATCCATTTTCGAATTCCTCACAACGCGAACAATGCTCGAGAAATTGGCAGTGAACGAAGCTCCGTTGCGATAAATCGTAACAAGCCCAAGGATTACATTCATTGTAGTTGCTCCAATTGCGATACCATAAGCGAGCCAAAGCTTTTTCGCATCGTAGCTGTAGACATTGCCATAGAGATTAAAAGTGACGTTGATGGGATCTGGGGCGTAAGGGTTCGAGTCCTTGTAGCGAAGCTGTTCCGAGCTGGCCATAGAGATGGTGATGTTGAAGAAGAGCTCTTCGAGAGCGTCTTTCAAGAACTTTGTCGGACCAGTGGTCTGAGTGTCTCCGAAGAGTGACGATAAGCTCGCTGTGTCGTTTGTCGCTTCTCCATTGCTTTGCCCAGTCTGCGAGTTTGGTATGCTCCAAAGCTCCTTCGTGCGGCTGAGAGAAGTGAAGAACACTTGCGTCGACGACAATGGCTTGCTCGCCAGTATTGGAGCAGACTCCTGAGATCCAATGGAAGCATATCCTAAAAGCTGTGATGTCCGGCAGCAAAGCCAATTCCAGTCACGAGTGCAAGAAGCATGACTGCCGGTGCTCGCCAATGGATGCTGTCACCCGCGAAAGAAACTTCGCTCTTGTTGCTTTTCATGGTATCGAAACTTCAGGTATTCTGCGGAAAGCGTAGAAACTGATGAGGTTCTTGAAGCTGTGCTTTTAGTTCCAGCGACAAATCTGCTGTGACACCTTGCCCAGCCTGAAGAGCTGCAGTGCAAGTCAACTCCAGCTGAAATGGTCTTGTGTTTCGTAGCACAGTGACTGCACCCTGGCATAAAGCGCAGCTCCAGTGTCTTGGCGGCGTCCGTCCTACAAGAAGGAATGGCACAGGGCCTGCGTTCACACTCCATGCATTCTTTTATATGAGCTTATGCTACTTCATGATCATCATTCATACCAGTCTTCCCCCATTCTCCTCACAATACCTCCAGCTTATAAGTAGCAATCTCAAAAGCCCTCAACTCAATCTCCACACCTTCCTCTCCAACCCTAACTTCCTCAATGACATCCTCAAGCACATTCACCTTCCAAGCCTTACCTACCTTGACACCTCCCAGACTGATCGTGCCTCGGCTAGTGCCACCAAGACTGTCATAAACTCTCAATACCACATGTCTGCCCTTCTCAGGCGGGAGATCGCCATTTGAGACGTCCTCATCATCTTCAGCGCGCTTGATAGTATCTACGACCAAGCTTGGAGAAGACTCCGAGGTAAGCTTGAAAGCACTCAGTAAGCTCTTAAGGCTGCTTGGGTTGGAGTGTCGATGCATCTTGAGAGGATGATTGAATTCGAAACCTGCTCGGACTGTGCGCTCATCGAGAGGTCCGGCGTGAGGAAGAATGGCCCACTTGATGTGGTGGCGGCCCATGTCTGCGTGGGCATCTGGTGCTTTTGGTGCGCGGAGAAGTGAAAGGCGCATGAGGCTACCGGTCGTGGCGAAGCCATACTTGGAGTCGTTGAGGATGGAAACGCCGTAGCCGTGCTCGCTCAGATCGGCAAATTTGTGACAGCAAACCTCAAACTTGGCCATATCCCAGCTGGTGTTGTAGTGTGTCGGTCGCTTGACAAGACCAAATTGTGTCTCGTAAGTAGCCTCGTTATTGCGGATGTTGGTAGGAAACTCGACCTTGAGGAACTTCATGGTCTCGTGCCATTCGACTTCCGCTTCCACTTCGACTTGGCTGGTCTGACAATCGTCAGAGCTGGCGTGGAGGCTGATCGTAGTCTTGATCCAACTCTTCTCGGAGATCTGAGTCTGAGTCGTCACTGCCACAGCGAAAGGAGAGTTTCTTGTGATCTCGGTCTTGCTCGATGCCTTGAGTTCTTTGCGCGACTCAAGATGGAAGACTTCCACGTCCCAAGCCTGCCAGTAGAGCGGCTTGTCGTCGAATATGACGAGCTGGTTGGCGCTCTTGCCTTCGGGCACGACCTCTCGCTTGGCCACCTTGTCGTACAGCGAGGTGATCACACCATCCGCCACCTTAACAGAAAGCTTGGAGTTCTCGAGCAAGAATGCGCCGTCTTCCATTTCCTTCACGGTTGCAAGTTTGAGGTCCTGGAATGGAGACAAGACCTCGCCTGCAGGCTGACCAATGACTGGAATGCTTATGCCATGCAGCTCTCTGTCCTTATATCCTGCAGCTTGTAGGCGGTACATAGGCTCTCGCTTCCAGCCAAGGGTGTTGAGGGCAACCATTTGCGCATTGCTGTTGTCATCGAACCCGAGTGCATCCATGGCGCCCCTGAGAGCTTTTCTGCCAATCTTGAACACCTTAGCATACTCCTTGTCCGAGTCATCGTAACACATTTCGATCGAAGAGCCAGGCAGGCAATCGTGGAACTGGCAGAGTAGCACACTCTCCCACATTTCGTCAATCTCCGCCTTTGGATACTTGTAGTCCTTGTTGTGAAGTGTGGCAAGTGTCGCGAGATATTCGATGTCGTGCAGCAGGATCTCTGACTTCCTGTTGTTCCTCTTGTTGTTCGCCTGCGTCGTGTATGTGCCGCGGTGCAGCTCAAAATATAGCTCGCCATACCAAGTGGTGAACTCAGTCTTCTTCGTTGCAGCGTTGTGCTCCAGCCTGTCGAAGAAGTCCTCCACACTCCAGCCCATGTGTACACGTGGCAGTGCATTGCCAATCTTGTCACTGATACCACGACAACGACGCAGTTTCTCAATGTGCCCCCATGTCGGTCCTCCACCGCCATCACCTTTGCCAAAGACTAGCAGCGAGGTCGGGTCTTGATCCATGCTCTTGTGTTGTGTCACAGACCTCTTGACATCGCCGAAGTGTGCTTCAGCGGTGTACGTCTCGGACGGCGCCATGTGGCAGATGACCTGACTACCATCCAAGCTGACCCAATTGAAGGTGGTGTGAGGGAAGTTGTTGATGTTGTTCCAGCTCAGCTTTTGGGTAAAGAAGCGATTCATGCCTGCTAAGCGGCATATCTGTGGGATCTGTGACGAGTAGCCAAAGGTGTCCGGCAGCCAAAAGGTCTTGCATCGTTCGCCAAATCGAGACTCGAAGAATCGTTGTCCGTACAAAAATTGTCGTACCAGCGACTCTCCAGAGGGCAGATTCGTATCATGCTCGACCCAGCTTCCGCCGATGGGCTGGAAGTTGCCCTTCTTCACATGTGCCTTCACCCGGTCAAAAGCATATGGGTACAGCTTCTCCAACCACTTGTATTGCTGTGCCTGCGATGCGCAAAAGCGGTGCTCAGCATATCTGTCCAGCAGATCACATTGGTTGCTCCAACTTCTTGCCACCTTTCTCTTCGTCTCATCCCAAGGCCACAGCCAGCACGTATCAATGTGACAATGTCCAATACCACTGACCAGTACCTCTCTCAACGGATCATCTTTCGTCAAGTCATAAACTTCAGGCCCATCCACCTTCTCACCAACATACTTCTTCGCCACCTTCCTACACTCCTTGATCGCCTCACGACTTCCATTCCCCTTGATGAAAATATCCATAATATCATTACAGATCTGCAGCGCATAATGTTCCTCCCAACTATCCTTTGAGAACTCCCTCGCCGCATCCCCAATAATCCAGAAGTCATAATATAAAGCCCTCGCATCCTCATTTACAGCCACAAGATCCGCAGTCTTGAGCTGAAAATACCGATTCGGGTCAGGAGGTTGAATGCTATCACCACCGGGCGCATTTCCAAACATGCCATTGCATGCCACCTCAATATAAATCGTCTCTTCCTGGCCACTCCGGTACGCCTTAGGCACAATCCATTCAACCCTCTCCCCATTTCCAGTCAAACCCTGCAAAGGCTTCCCATCTTCTGTCCAAACCATACCCTCCGAACTCGAATCCCAATGCAATTCCGCAAGATTCTCATCTTTCCAGTCAGAGGGCACGGTAAACTGGACTTTAAACCAATGTGTACTCCAACTAGGACCAAAGAATGCTCCTATCTCAGTTTTCTTATATTCGTTCTTGCTATCGGTAGCTTCCTCAAACGTGGGGCGTGTCAAGTCCGGAGCATCCCATACGGACAACTTGACATGATCGCCGCCTGAGACTCTACCATTGTAGAGCTTGGCAAGAAGACCTTGTTCTCGGTATTGACCTCCATCGGTGAATTGGCGTAGGCGGGAGGTGTAGATGTCGTGGATCAGCTTGCCTTTCGGGCGTTCCGCGAGCTGCGGGTATTTGGGCGTTGCGGAAGCCATGAGGTGGTGTGTTTCGCCGCCCATTCTTCTTGATACAGATTGTATATATCAAGATGTGCAGAGGGAAGGTGTTGTATGGAAGAGGTCAGGAGCTCTGGTCAGCTGCGAGCTGCCGTGAAACGTGGTCGAGCTTTCGATCGTTCCTGCAGCCGTGGGAGCTCCGGGCAGGGATGCCCCAGCCTCCACACAAGCTTGGACTGGCTGGGGTACTCGTCATCGCCAAGAATAGCAATGACACCGGTATGGTGGATGTTCATCAAATTCTGCTCCATCAAATCTATACTGCTTGAGTCAGGCGGGACTATTGTGAGAAGTGACAACAGGGCGCCGTCGGAACGCATTCATTTGCAAATAATCAAGTTTCCAAGTTCTCGACGTCTCGAGCACAACCGACCTCACCACGAAAGCCATTGTCCTCCCATTCCTAGATCATGCTTACGACTGCGTGCTATCGTCACCACTAGGCACATGCACAGCGGTCAAGACATCGCCCTGCTGCCTCTTCCTAAAGATGTGTCGTGCATTTAGCCCATTCGCGCACACCGTGTTCTTGACACAAATTGAGAAACCGCAGCAGCTCCTGGAATCTAGACAGACTGAGCCACTACCACACTGAGCGTTGGTCGAGCATGTCTGGCCAGAGCATGAAGCATCTTGGAAGCAGACGACTTGCTTCTGAGTGACATCGTAACCGCAGTAGCAATTCTGACCTGGGTTGCATTGCCTGTAGCTGCCGCATGTGCCAGGTGTCTTGCAGGTGGTGTATTGCTGCTTGACACATGGGAGGCCATCGCTGACGCTGTTGGTGAAGCTGTAGCTGTAGGAGATGTCGTAGCTTGCGCCGTTGTAGGTCGTTGAGGAGACCGTGGCGTAGCTGTCATCCCAGGCTTGCTTGTACATAGCACAGTACTGTCCATATGCCTGTCCATTCTTGCTGATCACGTATGTATTGAAGAAGTTGCATGGTGAGCTTGGGTTGGCTTTGGATTGAGCACTGCAGGCCGCGGCACATCGTCTCGTGTCAAATGGCTTGCCGTCATTCCAGTACTGGTTACCAACATAGGTGCTCTGATTGTTGCAGTCATTCGGAGCTGAGATGGCACGACCGCCTAAGAAGCTTGGTCCGTTGTAGCCTTCGCAGTAGTCGACAGTCTGGTTGACATAGCCGTTGGAGCCGGCAATCACAACATGGTAGTCATTGCGATACTGGCCATCATTTACGGCATTTCTGGCAGTGACCGGACCACCCCAGAAGACACACTTAATGAGGGTTGTAGTCGGAGGCTGGTCACAAGCACCTCCAGATGGAGACGGATCTTTCGAAGGAGATCGCTCGAAAGCTGGATATCGTCAGCTTGGACGAAGGATATTGAAGCTTATTCTCCAAACTCACCAACATTGAAAGCAGCGCAGCCATTGATTGCGTCGCACTTCTGAGAACACAGTTGGACGTCATATGTGTCGAGTAGTGTATATCCCATCTGTTCATGTTAGTCAATGCTAGAAAGAGAGACCATTTTCAGCCAACTCACATAGCCGAGAGCATTGTTCATGGCCTTCAGATTCTTGAAAGTGTTGGTGTATCCAGCAGGCGTAGGTGCGGCATTGGCAGCGTCAGAGAAGGCTGAATAGCTCAAGAAAGCTTGATCCGTATCTGGTGAAGGTACAGTTCCTTTGCCAGCCCATTGAGGATCGCAGGCGGCACGCTTGACTGGCGTGGCTCGCTTGCTGTCAGGATGAGCGCTTTGCTCAGCAGCAGCAGACTGCGAGGCTCCAGCGGCATTGTATACTACGGTCTGCGCAGGAGCATTGGTTGCAATCGATGGAGATGGAGGTGGTCCAGCTGCTGCAATGGCCGCTATATCAAGTTGGGGCTCCTGAGCTGAGACAAGGCCAAGGGCAGATGCGAGCAAAGCGGTGGTGAAGAGGTGGGTGAAAGGCATATTGTAGTTTGTGGTATCGAGTTCGTGTTTGTTGATGTGCAGTCTTCCTGGTCTTCGTCGCTCTTCTTTATACCTCTGACTTCCACCATCTCCCATCCTCCTCACCACCACATGTGACTCTCTCCAGGGCCTGGACTCTGGTGAACCGAGTCTATCTGTAGGTAGACGAGCGCCATAGCCATATCATGGGTCTTCTAGGCGTGTAGTCAGCGAAAATGCAGTAAGTAAGGCTGTACTTGGAGCTGGAAAGGGAAACAGTATGCTTGGCATCATTAACGATTAGAGCATAGTAGAGCTGTGGCTGCCACGTTTCGGGGTCTCCTTGCTCGTGGATCACGTCTGGCGCACTTGCAGCTGTCACGTTCATGCAAGACCAGTAGTTTGTTTTCGCTCAACCAATGCTCCAGGGCGGGGTGTTTGAAGCTAAAGCTGATGTCCCGTCAGATGCCTTGCTGCGAAATGGATGTGGCTTATCGTATCACGAATAGTGGTAGTCTGGTGGTATTGAAGCGAACTGAGGCGCGCTGAGCAGTGGAAGCTCAAGGAACTTCGCTAAAGGAGCACTGACACTCGCGGTGATAGATCAAGTGGGGGCCATTTTCTATGCTGCTACCAGGTGAGTTTTCTAAGGCGGCGCCCACCGTACTTGGATGCGAAGTGACGCTCGTGAGGTTCGATTTAAATGCAGATACGGCTTGATATGCACGGAAGAGGGTAAAAGTAGACAGTGCTCGCTTTCCTGTCACTATATCAAGGGCGCAGGCCGTCTCACAGATGGAAGACCTGAATCTCGAGGTCGCTGAGTTGCTGGCTCATGATCTCTTGAGAATTGCTTAGGAGGGCGGAGTGTCCGGTAGTGCCAGTAGTAGGCCTGCCAATGTAAGGGCCGGACTGAACGCCGTTTCGTGAGAAAGGTTGGGGCGGTGCGCTTGACCACGTGTGCTCAGAGTTCGTGGGTGCAAGTCAGACGGTGTGTGAGTCTGTATACAACCAGCAATGGTGCAAGCGCTTCATGTCCTTTCCGTCATGTATTAGACGGACTTCACAAGCCGAAGTGCTCTGTAGGTCGATAGTCGTCGCAGAATTCGTGGTGAGAGCAGCAGAAAATGCTATGCGGCTTCTATGAATAGAGCTCATTGAAGTATAATAGACACTGAGCAGACGGCGGCAGTGAACCAATGTGTGGTCGACACTGGTGTCAGTGGACCATCAAGCTATCGCATAGAGTACCGCATGGCTCCGTTCTTGGGCCTGGCCAAGGCCCCAAGATCCAGCATCGTACACGTGATGGTCTTCGTCCAAACTACCGCCCAGCTGCTAGTCTTGCAGTGATCATGTCGAGATGGACGCTGCGTACATGTCGAAGTATGAGAGTCGTCCGAAAGGACAGACGAAGAAGCTTACAAATTGAAAGAGTATTGCGCAGTACCGGCTTTGATCTCGGCTTCGGGCAATAACGTATTCAGCCTACTAAGGTTAAGATCACAGTGCATCCTTGCGGACAAAGGGAGTCGGATCTGCACATCACTCCTCATCTCCTTCTTCTTCTCACTCTGCGATGTATCTCATCTTCGTTGCATCACCAAATCTGTGTGACTTGAAAATCTGTGCCTATGACGGAGAATGCAAAGCATAGCTGGACGCTGTCCGATTTGTGAAACGCACCAGAAATTCGTTGATTGCGACGGCGTTTGCAGAAGAAGAAATTCAGTGCGTGTTGGCATGGACAACAAACCCGACGATGTGAACGCGATCGGGCGTGCGAGATGAAAATCAGATCCGAATCGTTGCGCGGTCGCAATGTCCGCGAGGTAGGTGCGCTGTTCCAAGTTTGTTCTGTCTTGTTATTCGCAGTTGCTACGTACACCGACCAAAAGACTTGGAACATCCCTGACAACAAAATTGTTGACATTTCCACGTTAACACAACTTCGGGTCTGCCACGCGCGCATTCCACAATTTCTCTTTCTTCGAGTCCGCACTTCAACTCCAGCGCCACCGACGAGCCGCCGCCAGCTTCTCGCCTTTCGAAACCACAGACTCGGTTTCCTGTCCATGCTACCGGCAAGCCGACACATCGCCGCCATTCGACGGTGACGATAATGGACTTCGCAGCAACTGCTTCCTCTCAGGCATACCGCATGGCATTGCAATACATCAAGGCACTATTCGTACAGGAACAGTATCGCAAGTGTATCCAAGTCTGCCGCGATGCGCTTAAGATCGCCGGCGGTGGCAACCAGCTGCCGCTTCAACGGACGTACATCAGTCTCTATCTCGCTCTCTCCTACGATGCCATTGCTCGGGTGATGCACCATAACTCGGTGGCAAAGCTTCCAGCGTTCGACTCGGCGGAACAGCACTTCTATGAGGCTCTAGGTGGCCTGCCATCATCCGAAGAAACTCGAGAATTGTGCACGCGACTTGCGAGTGAGCGAAGAGAGGACCCATTCCTCGAAGAAGCCAAAAAGCGCTACAGCATGCATTCGCAATTACCGGAATCACAGCCATACGATCGGACGCCATCCAGAACCAGCTCGATATGGCTTTCTTCTCCTCCGCAATTTGATGGTGAACACATTCCTTCCTCGCCAGCGCAGACCGCATCAGAGCTTGATGATATTGAAAGCCACGCCAGCTTTGATCTAGCCACACCAAAGGGTCTGCCACGCGAGCAATCCCGAATGTCGCTCCTCGACTCTTCGCCACTTGATAAGCGTGCTTCTATGGCTTCAATGAGATCGCTCTCAGTGCAGCGGCAAAAGTCCGTCCGCGGTCTCATGCGCCCAATCAGACTGGGTTCACCTGCCAAAGCGTTTCACATTCCGCCAATGCTTCCATACTCAGAGTCTGACTCGCGCAGGCGGTCTATGCTGCCGAAATTGTCCACCGCAGAGCAGACCAGCTCACGTCCGGCATCGTCATACCTGGCCTACGCTTCCATGCAGTCAGAAGATATTCGATCGCCAGTGTCGCCGGTATCGCCGATTTCGCGAACGGGCTCAGACAGTCATTCGGAAGATACTCCAGTGTCTCCAATCTCGTCCCAGACACCACACCCGCCAGCGCCACCACCACTATATCACGAGCCAGCATACAACGAAGCGATTTACTCAAGGTCTATGATTCAGGAGGAACCAGAAGAAGGCCTCGACGAAGCAGCATTGTTACGCTTCATGGACCACGTCAACGCCATGCGATGTCAGATCGAAGCACACTTGACCATGCTGTACAACTCAAAAGATCAGCTCTATCAACTTCAAAAGGAAAAGAAAGCGGCGGCCGAGGCTCGCATGGGTGCAGCAATGCCGGAAAGTGCTCGTGATAATGGCAAGTACTTCTTTAGCAGTCCAGCACCTTCACGGGATCGGAGTCCAGAAGCAAAGCCGATGCCACATTCGAGAAGTTACTGGTCATTCGTACCCGAAGACGTCAAAGTAGACGAGAAAAAGAAACGAATTGAGGAAGGCCGGCAGCGGAAGTGGGCGAGAAAGCGCTTCGACCCTACCAGATATCAGGAATTGGCTGAGAAGGCATTGGCCGAATTGTAAAAGTATCAGGGAAGTACACGATAATGTATAATGAGGCATAGAAGGGAGGACGCATCAGGATTCACTTCACGAGAGATACCCCAGGGCGTAAATTTGGCATAGCGGAACGGAAAGAGCAGGAAAACGCATCAGCATTGACATAATCTTGTATATTATATCAATAATCATAAACCTAAGGATCATCAAGTCGCAGTCGTATTGGCTTCCTCATATTCCTTCTGATCGACTTCATCATGCCAGGACGTCTCTACATTTCTCACATCAGCAACCACACTCCCCAATCACAGATCGCAAGGATGATGCCACTTACTCCCCAAACTTATAGCCAAATGCGCCATCATAGTGGAAGAACTACCCCCATGCCAATGCGTCTCACCAGCGGGAATATGCACCACATCCCCGACTTGAAGTCGTCTTGGCGGCTGACCTTTCGAACAGATCAAACCTGTACCCATCGTCACGGATAAAATCTGGCCGTGTTCGTGAGTGTGCCAAAAAGTTCGGGCTCCGGGCGTGAAGCAGACGTTGTTTCCCATGCAGGAGTTATCATCGGCATTGAAGACCGGATCCATGTGGACTGTACCGCTAAAGGTTTCTGTGGGTTGTTTGGAGGCGGTGTTGGGTTTGTGGGCGCCTTTTGTGATGATCATTTTGATGGTAGTTGAGGTGATACGCTTGTGATAGTGAGTTGATGATGTGTAGTCGAGGTCCAACACAGCTCCTCCACATGGGGTAGCCGATCTCGGGCAAGCAAGGCGCTTTGCATTGCCGAGAGCCAGCATCTCACAGGTCCAATTGCATATACATTGTGCCGTCGATTGGGTTCTCGTAGTATGCTTCCACAGGCACGAAACCGAGCCATCTGTACAGTTTTCTCGCGCTCGTCATATTCGCCAATGTATCCAGCACTACGTGTTCATACCCCAGCCGTTTGGCTTCGTCAATGGCAGTTTCGGCCAGAGCTTTGCCAATGCCCATTCCTCGCCCTTTTGGGTCCACGTAAAGGCGTTTCATTTCGCAGAATCCTTTCCCGGCTGATGGTAGTGGTCTGAGTCCAACGCAGCCAACGACTTCATCTTCCGAATTGTGGGCCAGGAAAAGAGCTCCTTCTGGCGGCGCGTATTTGCCAGGCATGGAAGCCATTTCTGATGCGAAGTCTTGGAATGTGAGATCGATGCCCAAAGATTCGGCGTAGACCTTGAAGAGGGCCTTTGTGGTTTCCAGATCTTCTTTGCTCCGGACTGGCGCGATGAAGTATGTTGCTTCCGTGACGGTCTTGGTGAACTCGATCGGTTCTCCCATTTTGGTGGTAGTTCAGTGGTAGTTGGATCTTGATTATCTGGGAGTGAATACTGGAAGATGGAAAGAATGTGTTACCTGGTATCTATTATCGCCCTGGTTACTGTGCTCCACTGACTAGCAGGGAGCGTGACTCAAAGATGGAGATGGCGATGGAACAGCATCTGCAGGGCGCGCTTTGCATCCTATGACAATATGGGACTCCGATACTGCAAATGAGAAGAAACATCTTGAAGGCAGAATTTCTAATTCCGTAAATTTGGGCGATGTGAACAGGAGGAAAGGCGATGTTTAGGGTCAGAATGATCTTTCAACGTCCGCCTCGGTCGCCTACCTTGATGGTCATGCATTAAGTGCCAAGCATACCACTACTAAAGCACACGCCTGTGTCTGAGATAGAACTAGATGTCGCGCAGCATTCGCGTCTCTACCTTACTATTCTCTTCCAGTCCCGACTTCATGGTCCGCTTGTAGTCAGCGGGCACGCGCAATGAAATCGATTGACACGCGATGCTGACACGACAAGAAGCGACCTCCACCCGTCTGAGCCGATTTTCCTGCCAGGAGAAGGCCAAGTCTGAGCAGGGAGTATCATGCGGCCGCTCCCAGTGATACCACCGACTCTCGATTTTCTCGCCGGCTGGTGTCGTTGATGCAAGAGGAGGAAAAAGGAGTCTGCGGTGGAATGGTGGCGCCAGACAAGACATATCAACAGAGCCAAGATTCGAAGGCTTCGAAGCAGTCGGAAGACGCATGTTCGCTATCCGAGATAAATACTCGCACTCGGATGCGAAGTCGCCCTTTTAGGCGAATAGCGTCCTTTTGACCATCATCATGTGCCTGCATAACCAGAGAAATGCGAGGAACGAGTCTCTCCGAACGGAGATGGCTGTACCAGGGTCTGGTGTTTCTTTTCGACCGCAACGAATGGGATAGTCTCCGGCCCGGAGCCCTACATCAAGCTGACCTGAATTGTGCATGAGATTCTGGAAGCCTCACAGGGGTGCAATATTTACGTCCGCAGCCTCTGGTTGCCCAGCTTTTTGTTCAACAAAGACATCCGGGACAGCCTTGCGCGACCTGCCGTTGACGAAGCCGACTCAAAGACCATTGCACGGGTTGCTGTAACTGAAACGACCTCAAGACCAGCAGTGGCCACAACTGAGTGAAGCGTCACTTGGAGCATCGCTTCGAAGAGACTCACTTGTAGAAGTGCATCGTCTTTGACCCTGATTTGGGAGTAGAACTGGAGATTTATTGCTTATGCGACTCCTGCTGACGCCTAGGGCCCTGAATCAGTGAATCCTGTCACAGCGTTACGCTAGTCATTAACCACCCTTGGTATGTTATCATTATTATTTCTGCACTCCTTCGTCAACATGAACTGCAGGCTTCTTGCCTGCTCCCACGCTCCGGCAGATCTAGCACGTGTGTAGCATGCAAGATCTTCATCACAGCCCTTCTCTTCTGCTTATGGACTCCACTTATTCGACATCACACCACACCACCTTTTCATCATGCAGCGCGGTCTGCATGCCTTTCTGGCGCTCGTGGGAATAAGCAGCGCATTCTTGGATGACCAAAACGTGGGCAAAGTCATTTGCAAAGACGTTGCCATCATAGGAGGGGGTGCCGCCGGCACATTCGCAGCCTTCCGACTCAGAGAAGACTTCAACAAGAGTATTGTGGTCATCGAGCGTGATGCGCAGATAGGTGGCCACGTCAACACCTTCTACGACACCGCTACCAATATGTCAATTGAATACGGCGTACAAACATATATCAAATACGGCCCAGCAGAATCATTCTTCATACGCCTTGGTCTGGAGATAGGCCCGGCTAAGTCAGATCCAGCCTCAATTCCCAGCTTTGTCAACTCAGCCAACGGAGAGCTGCTCAGTGACTACAAGGCGCCCGCGTTTCCTGATGTAATTCCGGCGCTGAAGAGATATATGGAGCAAGCGAAGAGATACAATCAATACCTAGCGCCCGGCCTTTGGAACTTTCCTGCTCCAAAAGACATACCAGACGATCTGCTGCTACCATTTGAGGAATTCGCAAAGAAGTACGACTTCGAAATCGCAATTCCCACTATTCAAGTTGTCGCAAATCCCGGAGTGGGTGGCTTTCAGGGCATTCTGGCTCTTCATGTGCTGTAAGTAAAGCGTCTGGAAGATCGGAGGCTGAGCTCACGAACGCTTTGCAGGGCCTTTGCATTCGGCTACCCAGTCACCGACGGCTTACTCAACAACGGGTTCTTCAACGCCGCCAATGCATCTAATTCGGCACTTTATGAAAAAGCTCATGGTCTGCTGAAGGATGACATCCTCCTCAAGACTTCTGTGCATAGCGCAGAGCGATCATCGGACGGCATCAAATTGGTTGTAAAAGCGGCAGACGGCAGGCAGACCGCGATCGAGGCGAAACAGCTCCTTATCGCGGTTCCGCCAAGCGACTCAAATTTGGACGTTTTCAAACTTGACCAGAAGGAACATGATGTCTTCAGTCGTTTTACACCAACGTATTCCTTCGTCGGTATCTTGAGAACATCAGCTTTACCAAAGAACCACACAGTAAGCTTCATCTCAGCCGAAGCGGTTCCAGACCATTATTTCGACCTATGGAAGCAACCAGTCACCCTGACGCTGAATCCGAAAGGAGAGCCGGAGGAGCAGCTATGGCAGTTCCTGATCGCCTCGAACGAGACTATGAATGGAGATCAGGCCAAGGCGAACGTGCTCAAAGGTCTGAAGCTGCTAGTGTCGAGTGGCACTTTCAAGAATGAGACTTCTGCAGACATAGACGTCGCAGCAGAGACCGAGATTCTTGCTTTCGCGGATCACAGCTCGGTCTTGCACCGAGAACCCGCAGAAGTATACAAGAAGGGCTTCATCCAGGACTTCTACTCATTACAAGGCTATCGATCTACATGGTACACAGGATCACTGTGGACGGAGGACTTCTCCAGCACAGTCTGGGCATTTACCGACACTGTGCTTGACAAGATGGTCAAGGCAATAAGATAGCACCATCATCCCCCCTACGAGAAAAGACTAGTTATGCCACGTTGAATGGGCACTCTGAAACTCCATGCCACAGCGGCCACAATGCCCGCAACTCCGACCATAGCTCCTATCGCGTGCATAGACTGGTTCCTCCTCTTCGCATCGATCGCAGCGAATTTCTTGAAGAAGTTTTGCCTGGTACAAAAAGTCAATAATCGCATCATCAAGCTAAGCGATCATGTATACTCACGGATCATTCCCACTAGGAAACTCCTCCTCGGGCAGCGGAACATTCAAGAACTCGCACAGCGGCTCCCATCCCTGAGTGACATCGTACTCGAATAATTGCTCCGGCGGCACAAGAGCCTTGATCTCAGCAACGTGATCGTCAAACACTTCCCTCGCATGCTTCTTAAAATCACCCCTCCAAAACGCATCAAAAGATCGAAAGAAAGTATCTCTGGTCAATTTACTCTCATGATTCACAAGTCCCCAAGCATCCCTCGTGATATCATCTCTTAGTGCCACGATCGTATTACAACAACTTTCATGCCATCTATCAAACCCCTTCGGAGGATACGTCAGTATAACCTTCGCTTCCGGGTAGGTCTCAATCAACTCCTTTGAAAAAAGCACACAAGGAAGATCTGAGACTGCGCGACAATGGCCTAGGAGTTGGTCCCATTCCTGTTTTCCGAAAGTTCCTTTTCCAAGAAGTTTGTAGTCCATGGCGCGGTTCCACATATAGTTGTCTGGAGGGTTTTCTGCGACGCCGGAATATCCGTGATAGCAGTCGTCGAATCCCAAAATTTTGAGGGCTACGCGCATGCTGTCTGTTCCTGTTCGGCCGGGTCCTAGGCACAAAACTTCCATTGGTCTGTCGCGATGGCATTGCGTGCGGTCGATGTATGTGTCGTTACCGTTTTCGTCGATGAGACCTGTTATTGCTTTCAAAGTCGCCATGGTTGCGGTGTTGGGAAGTTGTGGAGTGCGGTGAGGATGATGAGTCGCGAGCTGAGCATCCGTCCATTGATGTACACCTCAGCGGCTACGTCGGTTGCATCAACCATGCCAGATAAGGGCGGTACAAAATTTGGTATGAACGCCCTCAACGAGGATCGACGTCTATCGTGGGATTTGACGCGCAGCCGTCTAAGCTTCTTCAGATCAGACGCTGTGGGAGCCAATCACGACTCGAAACGTTTGCAGACTAGACGTCTGGAACGACACTGCCGAAGACCTTGCAGACTGAAAAGCGCCATCAGCCAGTCGATGACGCCGAAGTACTGGTTGACTCCTGATCGGGCAAACACAGAAAAAGTATCATGACTTGTGAGATATGACCCGGCGTCGTGCCTAAATCTTCTTATCCGGACTCAGCGTCGAGCGCCAGCTGGACGCTTTCATCACGCTTTGTGATGAAGATCAAGATCAGTACCTCATCCTATCTGTAGGACATCCAGCAAAGTGATATTCTATGTCGGCGTAGCGACGAAGATGGCATCATCCTCTCCCTTCGAGATTCGAGAGCATACCTTTCAAGGCCAGCACATTCGGGAATATCCAGGCGCTCTTGCAAATCAGGAAGATGCGGTCTGGCTGCATGCAAAGTCATACACCCCTCGTGAGGTCGCTTCAGGTGAGGTTAAGGGTCAATTGACCATAGTTGGACTGCATGCAAATGGCTTGTGAGTCGACGTGCTTGTCTCTTGTTTATGTCGCTGTTCTGACCGAAGCCAACAGCCACAAGGAGATATACGAACCCTTCCTCGAATATCTTTACAATTTCTTGAAGACCAAGCATGGGTTGGTCGTTGGCAGTATCTGGTTCGCCGACCAGTTCAATCAAGGCCAGAGTGCCGTGATCAACGATGGTGTGCTGGGGAATGATGCGCATTGGTGGGACCACTCCCGCGACATTCTGCAAATGATCAATACATTTCGCTCTCAGATGCGACGACCGATAGTTGCAGTTGGTCACAGCATGGGTGGTACCCAGGCTGTTGCTGCGTCATTCTACCATCCGCGAATCTTCGAGGCGCTGGTACTCATGGATCCGCCTATGACGATGAAGTACGCTCCCACTCTGCCACAGATGCTCCAGTTCAATATGAAGAAACCAGAGAAGTTCCGGTCACATGAGGAAGCCTCCGAATTCGTACAGAAAAGCCCGTTTTTCAAGGGTTGGAACAAGGCTGTGGTTCAAAGGTATATCAAAACCGCTTTCCATGATGGCCCGACAGTACTGAATCCGGAACCTGAAACTGTCAAGCTCAAAACGCATCCGCACGCAGAGGCTCGCACCTTGGTTCGAGCGAATGTCAAGCACGCCTGAGTCGTTGGCGACATGACTGATGACCAGCGGTATACACATCCCGACGTACACAAAGACTCCCCATTAACCGGACCACTTTACATGCCGCACACACGACAAGCATACAGCTTCCTCGGGTCACTAAGGCCGCCCGTACAATTCGTCCTTGGCAAGGGCAGCCAAATCTGTCCGAAAGACGAAATTGAGCATAGAACGAAGTTCAGAGGCACTTTGCCCGGGGGTTCGGGAGGAATCGAGGCCGGCAATGTAGAGTCGGTGATAGTCAAAGGCGGACACTTCTTGCCCATGACCAATCCCGAGGGTGCAGCAGAAACCGTGGCCAAGTTCCTTGCTCGCCGCATCGAGGCGTGGAGAAAAGCTGAGGCTGCGTTTATGGAGAAGTGGAGTTCTCAGAGTATAGCTGAGAAGCAGAGGTTACAGCCGGAAGAAGAGAAGGCGTATACGGCTCCTTTCAAGCCTTGGAATAATCCATTTGCGCTGCCGGACGGTGGGAGGAGTAAGCTGTAGATAGGTCGCCAGTTGGCAATGTTCGCTGTCTCCGACGTTCAATCTCGATGAGTAGAGAGATTGCCACTTCCTTCTCAGTCGTCAGCAGCTTCGAGGGACTATGTGCAGGCATAAAGGATCGAAGTTCAGGCGAGCACACCGAGCTGCATCCTCAAGATTGCTGCGCCCTGCTATTGCTCAGCACTCCACGAAGAGTCTAACAGCATGCACTGCGAACGCTATGAGCTCTACCAAGTGAAGTCAGTGGAGGAAGCACGCTTGTAGCTGTCGTGATCGCAGGGATGACAGGATGCTTGGTGTAATCACCCGTTTGTTAAGTGCCCTTTTTCACCAAATAGCGCCTATTTGACCAAGCAATTGCTATAGATTTAATCAATACTAACCTGTTTGAAAAGTAGATAGATAGAGCTAGTTTAATTAATTAAATAGCGGATTTAATAAAGTTACTAGTTATTATATTAAACTAGATTTATTAGCTTATATAGTCGTAATTTACTAAGTTACCTACTACGGTTACTATAAGCGTTATAATAGTTAGAATAATACGATATATAGACTAAATTAAAGCTATTAATTAGTAGATAAAGACTATATATTATATATATAATATAGATATTATAGTTATATTAATATTATTACTCGAAGCTAAGCTAAAGCTAGCTCGAATTTAGCTTTAAATAGCGATAATAAACACGCTATACTATACTCGTAACGGCTTATTAAGAAGCTACTAGAGATAACTAAGAGAGCTATAAAGAAGTAGATAAATACTAAGACTAATATCCTCTAATAAATATAGTAATAGACTATCTATTAGGGTTCTACTAGGTTACTTCTATTCCTCTAAGGTACCTCCTTAAGCTTTCGCCCTCCTCCTCTTCTATATACCCTTAGGTATCTATTCCCTTATAGACTATATCTTCTTAGACTTAGTCTTCTTCTATTAATCTCTTCTATATAGAGATTAGATAGTAACTAGTATCTTAGTAGACGATCGAGTCCGCTAGACTATAGCTAGAGTAGGTATTAGTTATATAGATATAGAGATAGTAAGGACTTCTAGCTATATAGCTCTAGATATTACTACTAGTAGTATAGAGGTAGGTTATTAATTAATAGCTATCTCGTCGTTATTAGTAATTAAAATAGGCGCTTTATAGTCGTTTAGAAGGCTATAGTCGTCTATATTATTATAGCTATTACCCTAACTATAATAAAGCTTAGAATGAGGTATACCTCGTTTATAGTAGCCGTAATAGTTATTATTATAAGAGCCCTTATAATAGTACTTATTAATAGTACTAATAGGTATCCTCGCCTATATTCGAGAAGTCTTAGCTATACTAATAACTTTAGACTCGCTATCTTTATAGATAGCGAATAAGTAGCTATTAGTTAGTAATAGATACTATATATACTACTAATCTTTTAGCTTACCCTATAGTATTATTAAGCGATAGTAATTAGGCCTATCTAGAGCGGCTTCTATTATCTAGACGATAATAACTCGAGGACTAAATTTAATAAAGTATTCCTTCTAAATTACTATACTAATAATATCTCTAATCTCGAAGATTCTTACCTTACTATTACTAGTAATATAGGCTCTATTATAATTAGTATTAGTAGAGCGTTAATTAAGTAAGATTAGGTCCTATAGAATACGCTAACTATCGTTAATCTCGTAGATAACTCTAGTACTTAACTTATAGACTATATAGTAGCGTTCTTCTTTATTATAGTAAGGTATCTCGAATATAGGCTAGAGAGGGTTAATTTTAGCTACTATAAGTAATATTACTATTATAGAGGGTACGTATATATCTAGTTTAATTAGTAGACGGTTATTATTATTAAATAAGAGGTTATAGCTATTAGTAACGGCCGTAGCGACTATTATAATACTAGTAGTATTATCGTCTACTATAGCCGCTATAATAGTAAGAAGGCTCTCGTATAGTAGTAGCTCGTTACTTAGTATTAGAATAAGAGATAGGCTTCTAGTAACCTCTATATAGTTACTAGTAGTATCTAAAGCGGCCTATAAACTAACTAATAGAAGCTCTAGCTTCCTAGTAGGATTATAGTTAAAGAAGGCCTTAAAGGATATTATTTTAATAGCTATATAGAAGGTCTCGTTATAGATCTAGATAGCCTCTTAGATAGCGATAATCTAACCCTTTAATCTACGCTCTATTTTAATAGCTACTATACGCTTCTTAATAATATCGTTAGCCTATTTAATAAGGCCTTATAACTTAGGGTAGTATAGAGTACTATAAGCGATTAGAGTATTATAGAAGTTAATAAGGGCCTCGTATATACCTTTAAACTCGCTACTATTATTAAACTACTATAACTTCGGCGCTCTATACGAATTAATATAGTCGTAGAGATAATAGGCTATATTCTCGGCTTCCTTATATTACGAAAAATATTTTACTAATCGAGCTAATCGAGTTAATCGAGTTAATCGAGTTAATTAAGTATTAATCGAATATTAATCGAACTACGATAGGATTAACTCGATTAACTCGATTAATACTCGATTAACTTAATTAACTTAATTAACTCGATTAATACTCGGTCGCGTTTCTATTATAGGTCTATTAGTTATACTATACTAACTAAATCTAAGTCGAGAAATACTACTATTAGTACTATATATAATTAGATATCGAGTTATAACTCTAATTAGCCCTAATTTATATATCTCCTATATAGTATATAAATCCGCTATCTATAGTCTTACCGTATAGTTTATTAGAATAATAAAGTTATTATCTACTACCTTTATATTATTATTAGTTATCTTCCGGATATACGACTTTAATATACTCGATCTAGCTCTCTATACTCTTATCTTTTATATCTACCTTTTTATAGCTTATATTTCCTTCTCCTTCTATTCGTTATTATATATAGTATTATATATCTTAAAGTTAGTAGTATTATTAATATACCGAGCTCTATTCGGATTGTACTCGTCTACTAGTACTATATATAGAGTATAGTAGATTAGTAGTAGACTATATAATCGCCGGCCTTAAAGTACGCTATTATATAGTAAAATCCTCTATAGTCGGATTATTATTAAGCTATATATATTATAGGTTTCGCTATCGTCGATAATATAATTAAATAACTTAACGAATATAGTAGTAACTAGCTCGCGCCTAGATACTAGTCCCCTATAGTATTTAACTCCTAATATAAGGTTAATTAATATTATATATCTTAATTAAGCTAGTAGCTTTCTATCGAAACGGACGGATAACTAATCTCGTTCTAGTAAAGTATTTATACTATATTCCTATACTTATATAAAGTTATATCGTTTATTACTTTTAATCCTATCCTAATTTAGTATATATCGCGTAAAGTCGGCTATTACTATATTAGAATATTCTATATCCTTACTAATTAGCTTCTAGTATTTAATCGATCTATAAAAACGAATCTCTATATCTAGTATATATATAGTATCTTTTACTACGGTATTAGGATCTATCGAGTATTTATATATATTATTATAGTCCTTCTACTATCGGATAAATATAGCGATCGCCTAAATAAAATTACGACCGAGATTCTCTTCTATTAGACCTACTATATCCCTTACTATAATCTATATTAACGAGCTCCTTATAGATATCTCTTATAGATACTCGAGTACTTTCTCTATATATATCGCTCTAGTTAGTATAATAGGTTATTATATATATTCCTTAATCGCGCGATCTATTACTAAGAATAATAGATTTATAAGGTCGTCCTACGCCTATATATTTAGTTTATTACTATTATCTTCGAGTATACTATCCTTCTAGCCCGTTTTCCTATTTATTAGATAGAATAATAGCTTTAGTAGTTTATAGTACTTATACTCGAAATAGCTAGTATTTAAGTCGAGAAGATTACCGAATATCTCTATTAAAATCGGTATATATATTATACTATAGAATTTAGGTATATTAAATTATCCTTCGATATATATTATTAGTAGTCTATCTACTAGACCGTCGTTATTAGAGATAATTATATTATCGTCGTCCTATATTTATTTAGTATTAGTCTAGTACTAGGCCTTCTTCTAGATCTTTATTACTCTATATAGACGGAAGACGTTCTTCTACTAGTTTATCCGATATAGTACTATTCGGAGATATTTAACTATCTCGTTATTATAGTATCTATATATCGCTATAACGATAAAGTCTACTAGGATATATAGAAATCTAATCGCTTCTTATTAGTATATCTCTTCTAGAAGTAGTATAAAAACGACTAGTAAGACTCGAAGAATACTTTATTATTCTTAACCTATCTATTATATAATAGACGAGAAATAGTCGAAATTACGAAGATTACTATATATTAGTATATATACGAATCGTTTATTAAGTATCGTCTCTATTATCGCTTATACTACTATTTTCCCTTACTTCTTAGCTTTAGCTATCCTCTTACTATTTATAGCGGAGTCGGCTATAAGTCGGAATCTTTTTATCTTTATTATAGTTATCTTATCTATAAGTAAGTCGATTAGCTATTAAATTATATATATTAAAACTCCTTTTAGGAGCTAGTATAATATATTAACGACTATCGTCCGATATATATTAATATACTTCTATTTCTAAGCGAAATATAGAATATTATATATATTCTAGATATCCTTTATATAGTACTTACTACTATATTACTTATAATATCGTTTTATTATATATTCGTATAATCGCTATTCCGTAATAATATCGAGTTACTCCCTTTCTATAGGATATATAAGATAGCTTAGATAGTATATATTCGTCTTTATACTAGTAATAGTAACTTATTCTTCGTAATCTACCGATATTACTACTAGAATCGGAAAGTATTAGTATATAGCGCTATCTACGTATATAATATTCTAGCCCTCGCTATTAGATACTTATATTACTAATTAAAATATATATTTTATAGCTATATAGTATATACTATTCCTTAAAAAGCTATTACCGTCCTTAATAATTAGTAGTAGTCTAAGTAGTATAATACTAGGTCTATTATTAGTATTATATACTCGTATATATAAATTTCTAATAGTAAGATATACTAGATATATAGATATATTATCTTAGTAATTCGTTATCTATATCTTATTAGTCGATATAATAAGAGAAATAACTATTATACTATTAATATCTATTTTACTCTATATCTCCTACTACTAGTCTACTAATACTATATTAGAATATACTCGCCTTAGTAGATCGTCTATTATCTATACTCGATATAGCTCGTATACTAGATCGTTCTTAAAACTATAGTAGCCTATTAAGAAACTTATAGCTAACTTAATATATTAGTATTATAGTTTATATTTCGCTTTACTATCTATTATTCTATAGATATTAACTAGAAGCTCTTATATCTACTAATAACTTAATATCTTCGAGAGTAGCGTACTACTTACTCGTAGTTTTAACTTTATTATATATATACTAGTCTAGCTTAATAAATTATATAGTAGAGCGAATCTATCGTCCTATAGAAACCTTATAATCGCGTATCCTAATAATCGCTCTTATACTATCTATTACGTAAAGGCTATATCGACTAGCGATTTAAAAGCGCTATAGCCTAATATAGTATTATTAGTAGTCGTAGTAATACTATATAAGTATTAGCCGAAGGTCGGATTCCTTATCTATATAGATAATAACTACTATACTTATTTATTACTTTACTAGTAGTACGGCTAGTATATTCGCTATATATATTAATATCGTCTATAGTATACTAGGCTTTCGATAATAGTCGCGTCTTTATTATCCTCTAGCTTACTATAGTATATACTATTTCGCTAGCTACTAGTTATATATCTTCTACTTTATTTTTATTTATAATTCCGTCTAGTATATTAAATATCTATATTCTAAGATAGTTATTTATATTAACCCTATTATCTTCCTAGTTATACGATACTCTAAGATCTACTCCTTTTAGCGATACTACTACTTCTTCTATATATAAATCTTATAAGAAATCTCTTAGTATATATACTTTATTAGTAGAAATTAGGCTCTACTTAATATTAGGATTATAACGCGGTAGTTAACTTAATATAATTCGTCGCCGCTTAGTAATACGACTATCGTTAATTACTATAAAGTCGTCTAGTATAGGACGCTTACTATATTTGTTTTTATATTATACTATTCCGTACCTACTATAAAGTACCTACTAGTACTATAAGTATTATAGATAATAAGATATCTATATATAGCTAGTTTAAGTCTAAAGATATATATTATCGTATTAGTTATATAATAATTATAGATCTATAGATAGGCTACTAGTTATATATTTATAAGGTTATAGAGGTTTAATTTAGCTTAGTATAAGGCTCGTCCTATTTAGGATCTAACTTAGTCTCCTACTTAGAGCCTAATTTAGTAGCTATTCGGGATTGTCCTAGAAATATAGTATAGAATATTAGCGCTACCTATAGTTTTCAACCTATAAATATAGTATATAAATAGATAAATATTACTATCTATAGTATTATTCTATATATATCCCTTCTACTAAAAACTATATATATAAGTAATATAATACCTATTACTATTATTTATACTATATATAAACTACCTCGCGCTTATATAGTATACTCTAAGTTATATCTTATTTATATATTATATCTATAAAACGCGAGTAACTATATAGATCTAATAGGCTAAAGGCTCGTCGAGTTAGTATAATAGTATATCTAAGTAATACTACTTCTAATAAGTAAACTAATTTAGTATATATAAGTAATAGTAAAACTAGACTATATATCTACTTCGAGAAGCTTTATAATTCTACTTATATTAATCTAGTTTAGCTATTCGTATAAATATATACTTAACTATCTACTAACCTCTAATATTAATATACTAAGCGCTACGATAATATCTCTATAATTTAGACTAATAAGAGTAACTATAGTCGACGAAAACGGTTAGCCGACTTAGTTCGCGATTAATATAGATAATAATCCGCCGTACCTCGCTACTAGAGGCGCTAGTACTATATTCCTAATCTAAATATTATACTAGTAATCTTTAGACTAGAAGCTATAGATCTAGTCCGCTATACTACTCTATATTAGAATATATAGTCTAGTTAGTAACCTAGTAAGAGATGCTAAGATAGGCTAGATTATATAATTATAATTATATAACTAATCTAAGCTAATACCTTTTAGGTTTAGCCCAACCTATAGAAAACAATAATATACTTACTATTCCTACTTTAGCCCCTACTATTCCTTATAGCTTCTATTATACTTTATAATCTATTTATACCTATCGGCCCTCCTTAGCTTAATAGGTTATAAGCCCGGGTTTATAACTATAAGGTAGAAAGACTAAAGTAGTATAGGTTACTCCTAAACCTATAAGTCTAGTCCTAGGAGGAAGAGGCAAAATAGGAGAGGGAGACTCGAGGTAGACCTATATATATTATATAAAGAAGCTCTATATATATAAGCTATAAAAGAACCTAGTAAGATATACTTACTTAAAGCGTATTAGATCGCTTAGAGTATAAAGGGAATAGATAAGCCTAGATCTTAAGTACTATTAGATAAGCCTTAGATTTAGTACTTAGTACTACTAATACCCTAACCTATAGATTATAATAGTTAGGAAGGACTTAAGGAAGTTATTAGCCCTATAGAGTAGGAATCTATACTAAGTTTTTAGTAACCTTTAAAACTAAGAGGCTTAGTAGAGCTAGGAATCTATAACTAAGGAAGATAGCTATCTAGAAACTATTATTTTTAGACTAAAGAAAGAGCTTGTTTCTAGAGTTTATTTAGATTTAATTTATAGAAGAAATTATAGATTAAGAAGGAGGAATTAGTAAAAGAAGGGCTATACTAATCTTAATAAGAGAGAATTATAAATTATAGTTTAAGATAATTAGGATATATCTAATAAAGCTAAAGGTTAAATAGGTACTAGATAAAATAGTCCTTAGTATCCTAGTATCTATACTATCTAAGTATATCTTAATAATATTATTAGAATTACTAGACTAGTTAATTAGAAGAGTAAGTTACAAGGTTTATAATATAATAGTATTATATAAAATGTTTATCTATATTTTAGAAGATAACTAGGATAAATATTAAGAGCTTAAATATATAAGGTATCTATAGATATAGGTAAAAGGAAAATATAAGAGGAAGCTTTAGGTAATAGGAAGAAGCTTACTCTAATAGTATACTAATTTTAGTATAGAAGAAGGCTAAACAGTTAATAAAGTATAGTAAAGCCTAAGTAGTATAGCTAGGAAGATAGTATTAATCTCTCTATAGTTTAAAGAAATTAAGACTAAGGAGAGAAGGATTTAATAGCTTCTAGTAGCCCTTCTAGAATTATTTAGTACTATTAGGAATAGAATAGATCTAAGATAGGACCTAAGCCTATAAGATATTCTTAGTATCCTAAGAGAAAAATAGGAATAGATAATAAGATAGGAGATAGCTATATTTACTAAGAAAAGAAATTAGGTAGATAGGGATTTATTATATTTCCTATATAAAGGAAAGTACTAGATTAGAGAATGCCCTAACCTAGATAAGACAAAAGTAGAGCTATAGGATAGTAAAGAAATAATCCCTATCTAGAGCTAGGAAGGGATCTTTACTAGATAAAGAGCAACTTAAAGAAATAGTAAAGAAACTAAGTCTAAGAATATAATCCCTAGAAAAGAGGATTAGGAAACTATCTTCTAAAAAGGCCTATATAGTATAAGATATAGAGGCACCCTCTAAACTATCTTCTCCCTCTAAAGAGGAAGATATAGATAAGATAGCTTATTTAACTATTAAAGTAAAAGGCAAGTATAGGCTATCTAAATAGCTACTTAACTCTTATACTTCTACCTATATAACTAACTAGGAATTACTCTTTAAAGATATAAAACCTCTTAAAAGGAAGAAGTAGATTAAGGTTAGAGGTAGCTATCTAATAGCTATATATATTAAGAGTATAGTTATAGATAGGAGGAGAGGAAAATAGATTATATTAAAAGATATTCTCTTTATACCTAGGCTTAGAGTTAATCTTGTTTCTTAGAACTAATTTAGTAAGTAGTTTAGTATTTAACTACTAAAATTTATACTTTATTTATCTAATAGGAAGCTAGTTATCTAGATAAGGCTTTTAGGAGGAGTACTATTTATTAAAGAAATTAGCTAAGATCTAGATAAACTTATATACTAGTATATTTCCTAGGATTTAATAAAAAATAATACCTATACCTTTATAGCCTAGACTAATTAGGATTAGTAGGAGCTATAGTATAGAAGAGTTAGATACTTTAGAGAAGGACTTCTAAGAGACCTTTATAAAGTTACTAACCTAAAGAAAAAAATTCCTATCCCTATAAGATACTAGTCCTATAGAGTATATTCTTTAGCTAAAATAAAGAAATATAGAGGAAAGGAAATAGAGAGAAAGCTAGCTAGACTTTCCCTTATTTTAATTAATATCTATAGACCTTTACCTATCTTAAGGCTAGGTTTCAAATAGTAGCTTAAGATTATTAATAACTTCTTAAGAAAGAAGTAGATATTCCTATTAAAATTAAGAGAAGATATAGTAGATATACTATAGGAATAGAAAAGAAAAGCTAAACTATAATTAGGGAATCCGCTTTAGATAGTAAGAAGTAATAGGGTAAGAGAATTACTTATATTACTTAAATAATAGAAGAAGGAATCTAGAATCTCCTACTATATAACTAAAGTATATAACTCAATCTAAAATAGAGTTATAGAAAGGTTAATCTAGATATCTAAGGAATATATTAGGGTAATACTTAAGGAATTAAACATACTAGTTAAATTCTAGCTAGAAGTATTAGATACCTATACTATTATAAGAAATATCCTTCTAAATAGGCTAGATATAGATAGACTTAAGGTTTTACCTAATAAAGCCTTTACTAGAAAGAAACCTTCTATATTATACTTTAAGGTTTAGGGATATAGAGTAGTTATATATATAGATACTAAATCTTAGCTAGTTAGGATAAGGTTAGACAAACTAATAAATAGAGGAAAGGATACTATATTTATTAGATATATATCTAATATATCTAAGATATAGCTATTCTAGGAGCCTAATATAAAGGCTATAAGAGTATATAATAATACTATCTAGTTTAAGGATAAGAAAAGAGGGGATATAACTTTAAATATTCCTAGACTTAACTAGCTAAGCTATACTCTAGCTAGAAACCTAGTTAGTAGACTAGTAAGAAAGGAGAAACTAGATCTAAAACTACTATAAGTTTAGCTACCTCTACTACTAAAGGATAAGGACTAATATTAGGTAATAGATAATCTAGAAGAAGAAAAAGAAAAATATAAATAGTAGGCTCTAAATTAGAGCTAAGAGGAACCTTAGTAAGATAACTAGAATATCTATACTTAGGAGGAAAATTTAAAGAGAAGAAGATTAATCTCTAATAAAGGGTTAAGAGAAGAAAGAGTTTATAGTATAATTATAAGATTAACTATATAGAAGAGACTAAGAGAATTAGAGGATAATAATTTCTCTAAGGCTAAATATTATAGAGCCTTTATCTACCTAATAAAAGATCTAGATCTAAGTATAGATTAGGTAGATAAACTTCTAGAGTATATTTATAAGGTTATATTCCCTACTTTTATACTAGGAATTATATAAAGATAGGAGGTTCTAATTCTAAGAACCTACTAAGAGGCAATATAAGATCTAAAATAGGGTTATATATAGGAAGAGGCAATCTAGAAAGAACTAATTATACTTAGAAGTAACTATACCTAGGATTAAGTAGTTCTACTAAAAGGAGTAAATCTAGTTACCTTAAAATAGATATTTAATATAAAGAGACTAATTAGTAGAGCAATTAATAAGTTTAAAGTAAGACTAGTTATAAGGGGATTTTCTTAGAAGTTTAGGATAGACTTCTAAGAGATATTTATACTAATAGTTAGGTATAATATACTTAGGATATTTATAGCTACTATATATAAAAAAGATCTAGAACTATACTAAGTAGATATAAATAATATATTTACTAAGAGTATCCTATAAGAAGATATCTTTATAATTCCCCTACTAGGTATAGAAATCCTATAAGGTATAGCTCTAAAAATTCTAAGGAGCTTATATAGCCTAAAATAAGTAGTAAGAGACTAGAACAAGCTATATATCTTAAAGCTAGAGAAAATAGGATTCTACTAGTTAAAGGTAGATCTATATTTACTTATCTATAAAGGAAGGAACCTAATAGTTTTAACTTATATAGATAATATTCCTATTATAGTACTAA
Source organism: Pseudocercospora fuligena (assembly GCA_014298035.1). Lineage (NCBI taxonomy): Eukaryota > Fungi > Ascomycota > Dothideomycetes > Mycosphaerellales > Mycosphaerellaceae > Pseudocercospora > Pseudocercospora fuligena. The sequence goes on along the minus strand of JABCIY010000082.1, from coordinate 10,434 downwards.
AGCTAGAAGATATTCTTTAGTTTAAGAAGGAACTAAGTAAGGTATTTAAAATTAAAGATCTAGGTAAACTAACTAAAATTCTTAGGATAAAGCTTACTAGAGATAGAAAGAATAGTACTCTAAAGCTAGACTAAGAGTACTATATCTAGGAAAACCTTATAAAGTTTAGAATAACTAAAGAAATAGCTTATCTAACCTTATTACTACTTAATAGCTATAAAAGTCTAAGGAAATCTAACTTAGAGGAAGAAAGGTATAATAAGACTAAGTACTAAAGTTAGAATAGTATATAGATATAGCTAATAACTATAATAAGACCTAATATTACTTTTACTCTTAGGAGACTTAGATTATATATATTAGATCTATCTAAGAGATATCTAAAAGCACTTAGGAAACTAGCTAGGTATCTAAGATTATTCCTAAGCCTAGGTTTAATATTTAGGAGGGAAGGAGGAAAGCTAATAGGATATTTAGACTCTAATTATATAATAGATAAGGCTAATAGAGTCTCAATCCTTAGAAGCATCTTCTTTCTCTATAGGTTACTAGTTTCTTAGATAAGTAAGAAGTAAAAGTTAGTTACTATATTAACTATAGAAGCTAAGTATATAGTAATAAATATATATATAAAGCAATCTTAGTTCCTAGTAGTACTCCTAAGGGAGATAGACTATATATAGTTAGTAGGAGAATATTTATTTTAACTATTAATTAAAGGAAATTCTAATATAGTAAATAAAATTAGACCTATTTAGATTAGGGGAGACAACTAAGTAGCTTTAACTTTAGTTAAAGATACTTATACCTATAAGAGATTAAAATATATTAATATTAGCTTTAACAAAGTTAGAAATCTTTAGTAGTAAAGGAAAATTATAGTAGAATATACTCTAACAAAAGAGATAGTAGCTAATAGCCTAACTAAGCTAAAGATAGGGCTATAGTTCTAGGAATTTATTAGACAATTACAACTTATATAATAGTAAAAGGATCTATCTATATATACTTAATATATAAATAGGTACGATCGATACTAGGCCTAAGAATTAAACTTAGTAGATTAGATATACTATACCAATCTAGAAGCTATTATACCTAATTAGATAATAGAAATTCTTAATTAAACTTATACCTTTAGATTAGATTTAAGGACTAACTATCCTAAGTAGGAGTATTAGAATATATAGTCTAGTTAGTAACCTAGTAAGAGATACTAAGATAGGCTAGATTATATAATTATAATTATATAACTAATCTAAGCTAATACCTTTTAGGTTTAGCCCTAACCTATAGAAAACAATAATATACTTACTATTCCTACTTTGGCCCCTACTATTCCTTATAGCTTCTATTATACTTTATAATCTATTTATACCTATCGGCCCTCCTTAGCTCGATACTCTAGATATTAAAGTAGGTAAGGTAAGCTTTTAATCTTTATAATTATCCTTATATACTAATAAACGTCTATTTAGTATACCGAGAACCTTTACTAATAGTATATTCGTAGGCGCTATATACGAATACTATATACGAGCTTAGCTACGCCGAGAAGTTAGTTAAGGATAGTAAGGAGGAGTTAGTCGGCTTTCTCTACTAGTAGTCTAGAAAAGGTAATAATACTCGTATCTAGTACTTTCTAGTTAGTACTAGTTATACTACTACCGATATATACTTCTAATTCGAGGGCTATTTTACTACTCTTAATAAGCTAGTCGATCGTAAGTATCTATCTAACTAGTACTAACTCGTCTATACTAATCCGGCTTTAGCTAATACTAAAGTCGGCGATTATATTATATTTATCGATAGTACTATAGCGGATTAGGATAATAAGTAAGATAATACTATCGAGGTCGTCTATAGTATCGATAAGTACTTTATCGATTATATTATAAGTAAGTATATTATTATTTCTACTTATTCCTTTAGTTATTACTTACTATAACTAGTCTATCTAACTTCTCTAACTACTTTAACTAAAGAGCTTACTATTACTTTCTTCGGTATATACTCGAAGAACTATATAGTATTATAAGATAGATCTATATATTCTCGATACTTATTTTACTATAATTAAGATAGACTAAAAAGATATTTTAGTTCTCGAAGGTAGCTTTAGCTTTTTTAGTAAAACTATAAATATATATAATAACTATTACCTATACTATAAGTCTCTCTTAACTATATATTTATTACTCGATATAAGCCCTATAAGTTATTATCTTAGATATAATAACCGCGAGAGCTATTATTATATCTAGAGCGATACTCTATACTATCGAACGCTAATATAGTAGTACGTAGTCTATCTTCGTATATTACGAAGGCGGCGAAGATAGATTATAATACGATAATAGTATAGGAAGTATATATATTTATATATATATATATAGTCTACTCTCTAGATAGACGGCTCTACTCGGAATATATACCCTATAAATTAACTATACCGATAGTCTAGATAGTAGTCGATTAACTTCTAATATATTAAGAATAATTAACTATAATAACCGGTTAAAGCCTTTTACTATTCTTTATTACTATACTTACTACTTAGTACTATAAACTAATACTTATTATCTTTAGACCGATTATTATAATTAGTAGAATATACTTCGGTTTCTTCTCTAAGTTAGTTATAGATTCGGGTATCTACTAATTAATAACTAACTCGGAATACCGCTAAAGCGGATATACGTTTTAGTATTAAAGTAGTATATAGTATATCGAAGATTCTAGCTTCTACTAGTTAGATACTAATAAGAATAGCCGCTAGAGCGAATATATATTTAGATATTAGTATAGTATATAAGATATCGTAATAGGCGATATCTTAGTAACGGATTAGAGGCCGACTTAAAGCGCCGCTAGTATAGATACTAAAGCGGTAACGAGTATAATATATAGAAAGTTAAAGTAGACGATATCTAGCGAATAGTATCCGACTTATAGTAGTATTAGTAGTTAAAGCTAAAGCTCTTCTCTTAAGCGAGATCTACTAATATTTTCCTTATATTAACGAACTCTATATATACTATTATTATCTTATAAATAATAGGTTTAAAGCCTAATTTATCTAAGTCTATATACTACTAAAGCTTCGTAATAGTATAATAGATAGAACTATATCCTCGAGAGTAGTATTCCGACTAATATACTATAGATAGTCGATAAGCTAAACTTTATATATAAGATAGTTAATTCTACTAGTAACTAAGATCTAGTCTATAGTTTCTAGCTTATAACTATAGTAATAATAACTATATTACGGATATATAATAGTAGGCTAGTTAACTCGGCGAGATTTAGCTTCTCGGTTATCTATAGTATACTATCTATAAGCTTATTCTAGAAGCTAGACTTCTACTATATAGTAAGCGATATAGCGATTTTATCTAACTATAGATAGTCTTCGTTATTTATAGCGGTTATAGGTCCGAGTATAAGAAGTAGGATAGCGTTTCGTATCTCTTACTATCGTTTATACTTCTACTCTAGTAGTATATCTTACTATATAAGGTTATTATAGTTAACCGTAGAGAGAAAGTTATATAATAAGATACGGATCGCCGATAATATTACCTCTAGAATCGTATCGGTATTAAGAGCGGATAGTAGTATAAGGACTAGTTAGTTACTACTTCTAAAAGTAGTTTATATTAGTAGAAGTATTACTACTAGTATAAGTTTAACTATTATATACCGCGTAACCTTATCTATTAATTATATATACTTTCTATATAATAAGGTAGGAGCTCTAGCGAGTAGCTAGTTACTAATTATATTAACTTTAGTCGATAGTAATCTTCTTCCCTTTCTTATAGTAATTATTAATTAGTCGATAGTAATCCTTATTTCTTTCTTTAATAACTATTACTAATTACCGAATACTATATAGTAGTCGAGTAATACCGACGAAATAGCTAATAATATATAACTAAACCTAGTATAGTAGTACTAACTCGATTATTTCTATATAGATTATAGTCTATTTCGCTTCTATTTAGAGATAGTAAGTATCTACGATTATCGATTCTTCTATTTAGAAACTAATATTTAAAGGATTATACTATCGGCTTAGTCTAGAATAGTATAGAGGGAAATTATCTAGATATAATCTATTTTACTATAAGGAAGTATAATCTACTATAGGGCTACTAGATAATATCGTAGTAGATTATATAAGTTATTATAGGGCCGACTAATAGTAGATATACTATATACTAGTTCGACTATAGAGAGGATAGCGTTTAAGGCCTTCCGAATTAGACGAGGCGAGCTTCTTTCGTATTTAATAGACGTTACTATAGCTTTACTAAATTAGAGTAGTTTATATTAATAAAGTAGGACTCGGCTACTCTATATCTAAATAGTTATAATTATCCCTTAGTATAGTATAGATATTAGTATAATAATAATAGTCTAAATAGTAGTAACCGTTTAAGTCGATAGATAGTATATAAGCCTAAATTTCTAGTATAGTATAAGCGAATATTCGCGCCTCTAATATAGCTAGTACTATCGCCTTCTCGACTATCTCTAGTAAACCGATAGCGAGAAGAACTAGTAGGATAGTAGATTCGATACTTATATAAATAATAGATAAGTATATTAAAGTAGTAGATTAGATAATCTAATATCTTAAAAGTATTTCGTATTATAGCTACTATCTAGGCCTCTTAGTCTTTAAGCGAGATATTAATACGTTCTATAGTATTAATATAATAGCTTTAATATAATAACTATAATTAATATTAATATATATCTATAGTTTATCTTTCCTCGCTATTCTATTATATATAATAGTCTAAGTCCTTCGTACTTCTTCTTATACGGTATATCGCTTAGAAGTAGCTATTAGGCTCGATATATATATCTAATTTAGTAGAAGGTAATTATCGTCTATTCGTTCGAACGAGGTAAGATAAATATAGCTATTTATACTACTTTATTATAGGTATATAACTATTAACCGTCGTTAAAGGAGAGTCGTCGGTCTATAAAGCTAAAGATCTTAACTATAAATAAGATCTTCGAAAAGCTTACTTATAACTAGTTCTATATATACTATCGTTAATATTACGAATTATATAGATAAGACTCTAGTTTCTCTAAACTCGTCTACTACTAGGTTTGTTTAGTAGTATATTATAAGTAGTATCTTAGTTACTATATAAATCGTAAATATCTAGTAATAAAAGTCGATAAAATAACTTTATTTTATAGTATCGGTATTATATTACCTTTCCTAGAAAGAAAGATATAACTATACTCGATTAAGGTAAATATTCTAGTTACTATTATTATAGTAGTATATATAGACTATAGAGATCTTATAAGGCTCCTAACCGAGACTAAAGCGACTATAACGAGAATAATAGTATCGATCTAAGCTATTTAGATCTAGCTAAGACGATTAGTAATATAGATAATATCCTATTTTACTATATAGATTATATCTATAGCTAGTACTTCGAGTACCTATTATAAGAGTAGGTTATAATACGTAGGCTAAACTATCCTAAGTATAAGATACTTAAATTAATAAGGAAGGGAAAAGAAGAGGATACGAAGGAGCTATAAAAGCTAGAATAGTCTAGAGTAGGCTAAGCCGGATCCTCCCGAGGCTTAGTATAGCTAATATATAGTATACTACGTATAGGTCCTTATAACTACCTCCCTCCTAGGGATCGTTATTCTTAAGATCCTAAATTTATATATACCCTTACTTCCTAGGTTTTCTATATATAGTTTAGGCTACTATATTTTTTAGTATAGCGTAGATTTAAGTACTAATCGCGGAAGTAAGGGATACGAGTAGTTCTTCCGCTAATCTAAATTCCTTTCTATAATCTTAATAAATAAGGTAAGCTAGAAATACTATTTTTAGTAGTATAGATAGAGATATCTATACTAGCCTAGTTTAGACTAGTATATACTAACTTAGCGTAGTAAGTCCTCTCCGCTACTATCGTATACTTCTCTTAGCCTATCTAGACCTATTTCGGCCTATTTCGCGCCGATCTATACTATAGCGGCTAAGTAGCGTAAGGAATAGGCTAACGCTAGCGCCTATAACGGTAATCTATATATTAACTACGTCGCTCCGGCTAATATTACTATAGTTAAGTAGCTCTAGGTATAGCTCCGCCCTAAAATATCCTATTTTAGCCTATTCTAATCTATTTAGAACTTCTATAAGATAGCGAACCCCTAGAACGATAAATATAAGGACGTCGATAGCTCTAGGTTCTATATAAAGTACTATACCTACTACCTCTATACTAATAGCAAGTACTACGAGGTAGATATATCTATCTTAGCCTATTTAGGCCTATTCTAATCTATTTTAGTTCCCCGAGTCCTATTAAGGCTATATTAACGCCTTTAATACTACTCGCCGCGTCGCTATCGCTCTAAATATCGACGAAGATATCCTTAAAGCCGTATAAGACGCTACTATAGAGCTCTATAATATAATTAGATAGTATATATATCTAGCTTAGCCTATTCTAGCCTATACTAATATATTTCTAGTAATAAGCCCTCCTTCGCTAGTAAGGATAGCCTATACTTATATATAGGCGCCTTCTAGCCCTCTAAGACTAGCCTACTTATAGCTAAGCGTATCTATAACGACTATAGCTCTAAGGTATATAAGCCTATTTTAGCCTAGTTTAGTCTAGCTAACCCTATTATAGCGTAAGGTAGATAATAATAAGGAGAGTACTCTAGCGACTCCGGCTAGTTCGAGTAGGAAGAAGTATCTAATACCTACTCCTAGTATAGTAGATAGCGCTACGGATACTATTACCCTCCGTAAAGTAAGCCTAGTTTATTTCGCCCTAGTTTAGCCTATTCTAACCTATTCTAGTATATTAAGATCCTCGGTACCGCCCTCTATACTATTAAGACTATCGTCGCGGTCTAGTCTAGAGCTACTATCTTCTCTCGCGCCCTCTCTAGTATACTAGACGATATTATAATCTCTCCCGACGAGATTAATACCGAGGAGGATATCTAGTTTAGTCTTTTTATATATTCTAGGTTCTATAGGGCTATTCTAGCCTATTTTAGCCCTCGTCTTAGTTCCTTTAGTATAGTATTTAGGAAGATATTCTAGTTAATAGTATATAAATATATCTAATAAGACTTCCGATCTATATTTCGAGTTTACTATACTATAGGTATCTCTTTAAGCCCTAAGGATATCTCTATCTACCTACGCTAGCCTATTAAGGCCTATCTTAGCCTATTAACGCCCTCGGCGTCTCCTTATATCTTATCTAATCGATCTTTTATAGACGCGTATTACCGACCCGCTAATATCCTTAGTATACTTCTAGGTATCCTCTTTAGAATTATATCCTTACTAAGATATCCTATAAATCTATCTTCCGTCCTTATCGCGGTCCTATCTCTTTATCTTCTTAATTACGTAGATATCTAGATTGCCTAGGATAGGCTCTTCTAGGTTATTCTAGGCCCTTATAGCTTTATCTACCTCTTTATATAGCTCGAGTAGTAAGATATAGAATATTAGATAGATTAATATCGTTTTTAGTAGCTCTAGGATATATACTACGTCGCTAATAATCTTCGAGATCTAGTATAGGCTAATATACTTATAGTCTAACTTCTTCGAGGCTCTATCGGTAGCTAGATTTCGAGTAGATAGGTATACTATATCCCCTACTACGTACTTCTTTAGGATATAGTAGCGGTTATAGTACTTCGCTTAGTCTTCCTTAGCTTTTAGTAGCCTCTACTTAAGGGAAAGCTACGTTTCGACTACTCGTTTAATAAGCTACTCTATATCGGCCGAGTTACTACTCTTCTAAGCTATTTTAGGCTATCTCGTACTTAATAGATCTCGTATCTAATATATCTAGAATAGAGTAGCTCTAGTTAAGGAGTAACTCGAGTCGTTATATACGAACTCCGCTATACTAAGTAGCTTTACCTAGTTATCCTACTCGTAGTAATAGTATACCTATAGATATTACTTTATTATCTAGTTCTAACGCTTAGTCTAGCCGTTAGTCTAAGGATAGTAGGCCGTACTAAGGGCTCTACGTACTCTAAGATAGTAGTAAAAGGAGCTCTAGTATTTAGATATTAGAATTAGCCCTCTATCGGAGATAATTAACTTTAGTATTCTATATAGATATATAACTTCCCTTAGGAACGTATTCGCGAGGCCTTCGGCTAAGATATCCTTCCTTACTAAGATATAATAGGCTATCTTAGAGAACCTATCTACTATTATAAGGATTAAGTCGTATATCTAGTCTAGATATATACTTAGTAGGAGGTCTATAACGAAGTCTAGTATAAGATCCTTCTAGGATATCTCTAGTAGGGCTTCTATATAGAGTTTACCGTACGGCTTATAGCGTCTAGGCTTCGCTCTACCGTAAGCTTTATAGCTCTTAGTATAGTCCTTAATATATCGTCGGATATCTAGCTAGTCGTACGCCCTCTATACTAGCTCTATAGTTCTTTTAAACCTAAAGTAGCCCGTAAGAGGATTATCGTAGTAGGTTCGGAGTACCTTAAGTCTATATAGGCCTACTAGTATATAGATACGCTTATTAAGCTAGAGTATACTACTCCTATCCTTCTATCTCGTTAGCTAAAGATCTTTCTACCGATCCTCGATCGCTTTACGGACCCGTTAGACTATTAGGTCTTCCTACTAGGCTACTTAAATCCTCTAGAGGATATCGGTCTTATCTTCTATCTCTATCTATACTATCGAGATATACTTAAAGGGTCCTTCTAACTTCGCTACTATCTTTATAACGTTAGTAGTAATATCCCCGCCTATTATTAGGCCTCCTAGCCCTAATTAGGCCTATAAGGCTTTAAGAACTAGTTTAGAGTCTTCTTAGACTACCTAGCGACTAGAATAGTCGACGTCTATATAGTCCGGTCTTCTACTCGCTATATCTACGGTACTATTTAGCTTACCTAGGATATATATAATTATAAAGTTAAATATAGAGAGCTATTCTACCTATCTTACTTAGCGCCTTAATAGGAACTTAGTTATTATAAACTATTATAGGTTATTATAGTCCGATATTAGCTCTATCTAATATCTTACGCCTTCGAGATAGTATCGATAGTACTTAAATATCTTAACTATAGCTAGTAACTTAATATCGTACGTATCGTAGTTCCGCTCCGCTATATTTATCTTCCTCGAGAAGTATATAACTAGGAACTACTATATTTTACCCTTAAACTCGTACTATTAGTATAGGATACCTAATACTATATATCCCGATATATTAGTTTCGATCCGTATAGGCCTCTCTAGATCGAAGTACTTTAATATAGATACTAAGTAGAAAGCTTCCTTAAGGTCTTAGAATAATTTAAGCGCGTCGGGCGGAATATAGATCTCTCGAGACTCCTCCTTCCGCTACTTATAACTACTATAGACTATATTAGGCCCTCTCTCTATTAAACGGTTTAGTAGAGCCGCGATACGGGAGAATCCCTCGATAAAGCGATAGTAGTAGTTTACGAAGCTAATAAATACGCGGATATCGTATACTAATTTAGATACTAGCTAATCTCGTATAGTATTAACTCGTTCTAGCTCTATCTCTACTCCTTATAGGCTAACCTTATATCTAAGAAAGGAGACTAAGTCTATATAGAACTCGTATTTAGACGGTTTATAGTAGAGCTTATATCGTTCTAGGTACTTAAGGACTACTAAGATATATTACTCGTATTCCTCTTCGTTCTTAGAGAAGATTAGGATATTATCGAGGTATACGACGTAGAATATATTAATTAGATCCGATAAGGTACTATTAATATATACCTAGAAGGTCCCTAGTATATTCGTAAGCCTAAATAGGACTACTATATACTTAAAGAGGCTATAATAGGTCCTAAAGGCCGTCTTCTACTTATCGCTATCCTTAATATAGAGCCTATAGTAGGTATCGTATATATCGAGCTTAGTATATACGTTCGAGCCCGCTAACCTATCTAAGGACTTCTAGATAAGCGAAAGAGGATAGCGATTCTTAATAGTAATAGCGTTTAAGGCCTAATAGTCGACGTATAAATATAGACTACTATCTTTCTTCTTTACGAAGAGGATACCTATACTAGCCGGTAACCTTAAAGGTCTAATCTAGCCCTTCTCGAGGTACTCTTCTAGGTACTTCTATAGAACCTCTAGCTCTACCTCCGAGAGATTATATAATAGGCCCTATAGGGGTAACTTACTATCTATAAGGTCGATACTTAATTCGTATAGCCTATAGTCTAGTAATAGTAATATATCCTTATTAGAGAAGACCTTCGAATACTTCTTATACCGCTCTAGAATAACCTTTACTAATAAGGGATTATTTAGCGCTAGTAACCCTATATATAGTATAGTCGAGGGGTCTAATATAT